>OY757906.1:71869503-72062003 GCA_963585895.1 Sepioteuthis lessoniana | reverse complement strand
TATTACCACATAATACTCCATAATCACCTGGACAAGATCGTTAGATATTAATTAGTTTTCCAAATACTAGAATAGTTACTTAGTGGCAGAACATTCAGGAATATGAAGGACCTCAATCAAGTTCTTTCTCTCTCTCAAAAAAATCTGTTTGTATGAGTATGAAATGGAAAAATTGGATGTTTACGATTGATTGATTGATTTAAATGGCACATCAACCCGTAAAGAGTTATCTTATGCATAAAGGAAGGCGTGTCCGTGGCGTATAGCTTAATGTGTTGGACAGCGACATCATAGTAAACAATTTCGAATTCCGGTCGCACTATTGCGTTCACTTTCAGATAAATTCCTTTTGTAGAGAATATGAACTTTTTATCTTCCCTAGCTAGGGGCTATTATTTTTTTTACAAGGATGACTATGGTTTGAATAACCCACGAAGTTTGATATGCCATTCAACAAAGAAACCAAACCTAACCTCCCCGTAACATTGCTACTGGTGGGAAGAATGTTTTATGCGATATTCAGATTCTCCAGGCCACTCACAGTCGATCTGTTAGCAAGTAAACGGGATCCATGTTGAATACGTCATCCTGAAAAGGCCAAGACATTCCGTGATATTTGGCATGATTGGTCGAAGCCTTCTCCGAATGCTGCAGTATGATTTTAAATTCTCTCTTTTCAAAATTTAACCTCTCCAAGAAATGGCAGCGGGAATATTTCGCAACTAATTTTTACACCTTGTAAATTCAGATCCCACCATTGCTTGTTCCTTTTTTTAAATATCAGATGTAACTTATTTTCGTTTGAGTGGCTTGTAAACCTACAAGATAACCTTGTCAGTGGGACTTAGAATACGATAATTGAACAGAATATCGGATTTTTTTTGTAGGGGAGAAGTTACCTATGTTCAGAGGATACAGTCTACATATTCTATCCATCGTTGACAGCGTGATATCGATAGACTAGTCGTAAATAAAGATGATGTCACTGAATTCAGAAAAAAACTAACTGGTAAATAGAAAACCAAGTAAAAAGTAATTTAATCATAAATAAAATGTATTTTAAATAAAAAGTAAAAATAATTTAATCATAAATCCTTTTTGTGTGAGCAAGTTATGGTTGCTATGTTGTTAGTACATGTCACTCATAAAGAAGGTTGTCCTATCAGCAGAGGCCTCACAACCAAAAAGAAGAGCCCTAGATATGACACTAAACTGCATCTAATGGTGAAGCTCCAGACCGTTACCTTTAAATACTCCATCATTGTCATTTCTCCCGAGTCCACTCTGAACCATGCTGGGTGTACCTGTAAAGGTGACATCTATCGGTCAATTAATTAGATGTGTTTAATTTCGTATTCGATAAATCCATGTGCCAAAAAAGCCTCTTAAGAAACAGCTACGCAAAAAAACCCCAAAAAACGAGAGTACAATGAATGTGTTTCCCTAACCTCTTGGCATAAAATAGCCCTTGACTGATTGACATACCGTTAAAATCAATCGTTAAACCAGCAAAACTATCACTACAATCCAATGTGCTACACCAGAAACATATTTACAATAGGAAAGTAATAGTTTGGTGTGTTATGATATCCATTGCAATTATTAGGTCATTCTTTTACAAAAAAGAGGACAGTGTAAATGTGACTGTCAATAGTGAATGATACAGCGCACTGCCGAATGATTTTTCGAGGAATTTATTCATATTGATTTATTGATTTCCAAGAATGAAAGACGTAGGCGTTGGCTTCAACGAGATGAAGTCACCGTTCACATCGCACGTTGACACAGCAATAGATGTTTCTCAGACGCCTTATCTCCTAGTTTAATGACATCAATTGGTTGGCTTGTTCACCTGATCCTTCAGCACATGATTCATTCTTCTGGGAATATTTGAAAAGCAAAATTTATGAGACACATCCAACCGGCAATCGGTCTACTGAAGCAATGTATTAAGATGACCATAGAAGATTCCAATGTGTGATTCTTTCTTTTCCAGCTAGAATTCAAAGTGTTTGAAAAACCAAGGTAGCCATTTTAAGGGCATTATTCTTATTTTTAAAATAATAATTGTAAATGAACTTGGACTCTACTCATTTGCAGCATAGTCGGCTGGGGTTGTGCCATATGCTAGTTGCATCTCTGCAGAGGGATAAGAAACCCCCCAACGAGTGTGTTGAATATGACATTAAACAACATCTGATGTTGAGAATCCAGTCGAAGAGCTTGGGGTATGTGGAGTACACATTCATTGCCATTACTCCAAGGTACACTCTGATCCAGACTGCTAATACCTGTTTGGGTCAAATAGAAATGTTTAATCATTTACTTCGCTGGAAACTATTTACCTGTGTGCAACCGAATGATTAATATCAAATTGAATTATTTGTATCAGATAAAGAGCTTGGAACCATTTAACTGTTTGCAAACGAAGAAGTAATGTTGAATAGAATTATTTGTGTTAGATAACCATACTTGAAACTGTCTTGGAGTTTAGGGGTTGTAGAGTAGCTCTTCATTACGATTACTCCCAGGACCACACTGACCTGGAATGGTTGTACCTGTCAGGGTTTCATTTATGGATCAAATAGAACTGCTCAATCTTTTACTAGAGATTATTATTAATATCAAATAGGATTATTTGTGTTAAATAGCAATATTTGAAATCATTTAACTGTGTGCAAACAAATGATGAGTTTCAAATCAGATTGGAATACTTGATAAATAGAATGATCAGTGTTTGAGAGTAATACTTGAAACTATTTAACTGTGTGCAAATAGAACTATTAGTGTTAGATAGCAAAACTAGCTACCATGTAACTGTCCGCAAACAAATGATGAATATCAAATAGAATTATTAGTATTAAATGGCAATACTTTGATCCATTTGTGTGCAAACAAATAAGCTCTGATTTGTTTAGAAATAATGTTACCTACAAACTATTCGCTTACAAAGCATATATATATATATATATATATGTGTGTGTGTGTGTGTGTGTATGTGTGTGTGTGTGTGTGTGTGTGTGTGTGTGTGTGTGTGTGTGTGTGTGTGTGTGTGTGTGTAAACAGGATTTGACAATGAATAAACCACAAGTGTTGATATACCATGAAAGAAAACAAACCTAACAAACATCTATTCATTTGTCTATATTGATGTCCTGATAAAATTATTGTTTGATTAATAGACAGCGTAACTATTATGTTAAAAATACTATTAGGTGTTTCTGTTCCACCGTTGCTGTATAGCTAATGGTCACCAGATCAGAGATACAAGAGCACCGTAAAAACAGATCCTCTTCTCTTGGCATCAACTGCAGCCAGTAGGCAACAGTAGCTGTTAATAGGGAGACATGGTGCATAAAGTCTTCTGGGTAATCTCCCTTCCTGAATAAAACCTCAGAGAAGAGGCATCAATATAAAACTCCACTTGTTAGATCATCTCCTGTGACCTTTATGGTAGAATACAACCAGGATCAGTAAAAACTTTTATATGACCCTAATTATAATTTGATTTGCACCCCTACTTCATCCCCTTGAACAACATTATTATTATTGTTGATGTTTGAATGCTCCTCTTTGGTGAAAAAATGTAAGCTTTTTATTGTATATTAGTTATTACCCATAAAGTAAATCAACAAAGTTTAAATTTCTATGAGATATTTTTAAAGAAACTAAACATAATTTTTTACATATATCTACAGTTGAGATTTTTTGATTACCACACTTTTTAAATAGTAACACAAAACTAAATATTGTTGGTTGGTTGATGGATCTTAGCGGCATGTTAAACCAACTAAGGTTATTTTGTGCCTTGAGGTTAGGGAATAATGTACGTTGTACGTCTATATTTATACTTTGGTAATTAATAGTTGGTTGATTGGTTGTGTTTTATGGCATATCAACCCTTGTTATTTATTTAATGTCAAATTCTGTTATATATATATATATATATATATATATATATATATATATATATATACGCTCCCCCATGGGGGTTGACCACTCTGGCGAAGGAATTGTCGGCCGCCCCTAACGTAATGCAAAGCTCTTCGTAAGAATTGAGCACTCTGGTAGCCGATAGGGTATTAAAAAAATGTAAACAAAGGCTGCTGCTGCTGTTGCTAAAAATAAAATACCTTAAAATTCCCTTAGCCAACGTAGTCCGCTTGTAGCTGTGTGGTCTGAAACCTTAATCTATCGTAAAGTTAGACGGGTTTCGATCCCGGCTTCGAGCGTCCTGCGGGTCTAGCCACACTGAAGAGTTCTGATAGAACGAAACAGTCTGTCTGTGGATGACAATATATACGCTCCCCCATGGGGGTTGAGCACTCTGGCGAAGGAATTGTCGGCCGCCCCTAGCGTAATGCAAAGCTCTTCGTAAGAATTGAGCACTCTGGTAGCCGATAGGGTATTAAAAAAATGTAAAAAAAAAAAAAATGTAAACAAAGGCTGCTGCTGCTGTTGCTAAAAATAAAATACCTTAAAATTCCCTTAGCCAACGTAGTCCGCTTGTAGCTGTGTGGTCTGAAACCTTAATCTATCGTAAAGTTAGACGGGTTTCGATCCCTGCTTCGAGCGTCCTGCGGGTCTAGCCACACTGAAGAATTCTGATAGAACGAAACAGTCTGTCTGTGGATGACAATATATATATATATATATGATCTGTATACAAATAGTTTGGAGGTAACAATTTTTAAACAAGCCACAGCTCGTTTGTTCGCGCACAGTTAAATGGTTCTAAGCATTGCTTAAATAAATATTGTCTAATATTTTAACTCGGTAAAACCGTAAAAATTCCATGTTTTAATTAATGCATACAAATAATACATATGTACTATGGAGGGGCTCGATATGTAATGGTTATCGCCATTGTAAATAAACACCAGGACCAGAGTTCAAATTTGGGACAGTAATTAAACCATTTCAACAGCATTGGCTTGTTAAGAATGGAAGAATATTGTCTAAGAAGGATCCCACTGCTCACTTGTCTATATTATATCTATCTATCTATCTATCTATCTATCTCAGACCGACATGATAAAGTGAGAAACATTTGCTTTAGGTTTTTTATCCTGCTAAATGAGAAGTACTTGAGCAGTTTTTTGATTTAAGAAAGAAATTATAATTTTTGAAAAATTTATCTATAACTATATATACATAGGTGCCTTCAATAAGTTTCCAGACTTTTTTTCGTATGGGCATATTTATTGATAGTGCACACATGAAACTCTAGTCCCCTTCAATGTAATCTCCTCCGGCTGCAATGCACTTGTTTTGCCGTTCAAACAACTTCTGGAAGGCCCCATGGAAGTCCTCTTGTGTGAGCGTGTCAATGACCTTCGTCACAGCCTCTTTCATCTCCTCAATTGTCTCATAACGACAGTCTCTAAGTTTTTCCTTGAGCTAAGGGAATGATCAAAAGTCACAGGGAGCAAGGTCTGGACTATAGGGAGGGTGAGGAACTGTCTTGATACCCATCTTGGTCAAATAGTCTGTGACAAGGATGGAGTTGTGGACTGGTGCATTGTGTTGGTGGAAATGCTAGTGGCCTCTTCCGACTGAATCTCTTCCTTAACTCCCTTAAAACCTCAACATAGTATTCCTTGTTGACAGTCTGTCCAGTGGGAACCCATGCATGTAGATCATGCCTGTGCTGTCAAAAAAAAAAAAGGATCATCAAAAGTTTGTGGGTGGATTTGCCCTGTCTGGCCTTCTTGGGTCTGGGACAGCCAGTATGCTTCCACTGGGAACTCTATCACTTGTTCTCTGGGTCATAGCAGTAGATCTAGCTTTAATCGGAGGTCACCAGAGCATCAAGAACTGTGGGATCTGGATTGATCAGCTTGACCATCTCCCTGCTGTCATGACAACGTCTTTCTTTCTGATCTTCTCTGAGCACCCTTGGGACAAACTTCCGCATCTTCAGTTCCTCACGAATTGTTGTGTGTACCGTTTCCACACTGACATCAAACTGTGCACTTACTGTCTCTATAGACACACGACGGTCCTTATCCATGAAATTCTTTATTTGGCCAATCAACTCTGGTGTTCTGACTTTCTTACAACTCCCACACCTCTCATCATCCCTCACAGACTCCCTAGCTTCCTTGAATCTCTTATGCCACTCAAAAACTGATGCACGATTCATGCAAGATGCTCCAAAAGCAGTCGGAAGCATTCCATACGTTTCTGTGGCACTTTTTCCAAGTTGAAAACAAAATTTTATTGCATATCGTTATTCTACAGTGTCCTCACGTCTAGCTGTGACAATCAGGCTTTAATAGGGTGTATTCCAATAACTGCTGTAGCTGTTCTTTTGAACCTGAAATCATATGAATGGGTTAGTCATCTCATAAGATGTAGAGCAATAGCATACTGAATTTTTTAGACAATTTTGAATGCCTGTACAAAAAAATCTGGAAACTTATTGAATGACCCTCGTATATATATATATATATATATATATATATATATATATATATATATATATATATATATATATATATATATATATATATAGTATTATTCGGTCCAGTTAAACTGGAGTTGGGAGTAATTCCATCGGAACAAAAAACATTCAACAGGGACCATTTAAATTTTCCTGTTAAAGAGCTCAATGTAACTAACATTACAGAGCAATAATTTATTTAAGAAAAAACAAAAACAGGTCACATAAGGATCATAAATTTATTCCCATCCTATTATGGGTTTTTGTTATAAATCAAAAACACCAAAAAAATTACCAGGACTTCTTCAGATCTTATGATAAAATAATTCAGAATAGATACAGGAAAGAAGGGTGGGAGGGGATAGAAGAAGGGTGAAGAGTTTTCTCCTCATTTAGCCCACTTTCGGTTTTTTTTATTTTATTGCCGGTTGGAATTATAGTAAATTATTATTTTTTTTTTAAATTCTAAATACTTTTCGACTTAAAACTCCAGATTTAATACCAATTTAGATAAATACAATTTTCTTTTATAACTTTACGAAAGGATACAGTAATACTTATATTAAATTAAATTCAAAAGTTAAAATTAAAATTTTTAATTTCAATTTTATTTTCGTGCCTATTAATTCAGTAACCCCTCCATTGAAGAGTACGTACACATCATATGGTTTCTCCTCATTTTATTATTTCATTTTATTTTTATTCATTTACCTTAAATCTCAATTTAATCCTATGTTTTTTTTATTATTTAAGCATTATCTATGATAATTTGTTTATAGGTTAAATTTATTCCTATATTATTCAAAATGTTGTAACGAATGTGAAAAAGGCTAACCATTGTAATCTTTGGAGAAACTCGTATGACACCATTGAATGGTTTAGGAAGGTTAAAAAGAAGAGCAAAACTACTTTTATGCAATTCGATATTATTGACTTTTATCCTTCTATAACAAAAATACACAGATAGATCGCATTAACTACGCCAGAAAATATGTAGATTTAACTAAAGAGCAATATTAAATAATTCTAGCTTGTTGGAAAACATTTCTAAAAAATAATGGATCCACGTGGGTAAAAAGTGGTTCTGATAATTTTGATGTCCCTATGGGGGGGATTATGATTCCTCACAAATAGCTGACCTTGTGGGTTTATATATATTAGATATACTTAGTAGGATTATTAGCCCGGAACAGATAGGTTTATATCATATGATGGGTTTATATATATCCCATATAGTAATGGCCCAAATAGCTCAAGCATACAAAAGAAGATTATAAGGGCTTTTAAGTTTTTAGGATTCAAAATAGAAGTCTCATCAAATATTAAGATAGTTAATTTCCTGGATGTGACCCTAGACTTTTTGAATAACACTTATAAACCGTTTATAAAAACTGATCAGTACCCTTCATATATTAATGTTAACTCGAATCACCCTAAGACTATAATTAAACAAGTCTCAAAAGCAGTAAATTTGAGAATAAGAAATTTATCAGCAAACGAGAAAATATTCCAAGAGAGTAATAAGATATATATGGATACCCTTAAAAATAGCGGTTTTAGGGAAGAGTTTACCTATCAAGAAGAAAATATACCTAATGATATTAATAAAGAAAAAAAAATAAGAAGTATGGTCATAAAGATAGAAAAAGACTAGATAGTTTAAATGTAGTTAAATATTTTTGAAACCGATAGATAATCACTTTAAACATAATAATATACTACATAAAATATTTAATAGAAAAACAATAAAAATAGTTACTCCTGTACGAAAAATATTTTTCAAATAATCAATAATCAAAATAAAGAGATAATTAAGGAATTTCAGGACCGAACAAATAATAATAATAATAATAATAATAATAATAATAATAATAATAATAGTAAACAAAACGAATGTAATTGTAAAACTCGAAATAATTGTCCTATGAATGGATTATGTAACTTAAATAATGTAGTATATCAAGGAATTATTCACCCAAAAGAGAATATTTTGGATAAAAAATTATATCGGAATTTCCTCCACAAAATGGAAAATTAGATACGCGAATCATTAATTTTCTTTCTTCCATGAACATCTGAAACACCAAACAGCCCTTTTCTAAGCATTTTTGGAGTTTGAAAAATAAAGGTTTAACCCCCGGAGATTCAATGGTCCATATTGAAAAAGTCAAATACTCGAAAATGTTTTGATAGTAGATGTAATCTATCCCTAGAGGAAAAAAATGCAAATAATGATTTACCCAGACCCAGAAAAATTGTAAAATAATAGATGTGAATTAATAGCTAGATGTAGACATAGGAATAAATTTAACCTATAAACAAATTATCATAGATAATGCTTAAATAATAAAAAAAACATAGGATTAAATTGAGATTTAAGGTAAATGAATAAAAATAAAATGAAATAATAAAATGAGGAGAAACCATATGATGTGTACGTACTCTTCAATGGAGGGGTTACTGAATTAATAGGCACGAAAATAAAATTGAAATTAAAAATTTTGATTTTAACTTTTGAATTTAATTTAATATAAGTATTACTGTATCCTTTCGTAAAGTTATAAAAGAAAATTGTATTTATCTAAATTGGTATTAAATCTGGAGTTTTAAGTCGAAAAGTATTTAGAATTAAAAAAAAATAATAATAATTTACTATAATTCCAAACGGCAATAAAATAAAAAAAACCGAAAGTGGGCTAAATGAGGAGAAAACTCTTCACCCCTCTTCTACCCACTCCCACTCTTCTTTCCTGTGTCTATTCTGAATTATTTTATCATTAGATCTGAAGAAGTCCTGGTAATTTTTTTGGTGTTTTTGATTTATAACAAAAACCCATAACAGGATGGAAATAAATTTATGATCCTTATGTGACCTGTTTTTGTTTTTTCTTATATATATATATATATATATATATATATATATATATATATATATATATATATATAGTATTCTTTGGTCCAGTTAAACCGGAGTTGGGAATAATTCCATCAGGACAAGAAATTATTCATGAATGAATATTTAAATTTTCCTGGTAAAGAGCTCAATGTAACAATAATACAGAGCAATAAATTCTTTAAGAAAAACAACGAAACAGGTCACATAGGATTATAATTTATTTTATTTTTTATCAAAAAGATCTGAAGAAGTCCTGTTAATTTTTTTCGTGTTTTTGGAAATTTCAAAAATGCGTAACAGGATGGAAATAAATTTATAATCCTATGTGACCGGTTTCCTTGTTTTTCTTAAAGTATATATATATATATATATATATATATATATATAGAGAGAGAGAGAGAGAGAGAAAGAGAACCAAAGAGAAATAGATAGATTGTATGATGTTCTATGGAAATCAAACTGTGGAATTTCTCTCTGGTTCACCTAATGAATAATGAATTTCAAGTGAATATTTAAGTGAATATTATATTTATAACATTTACATATAGTGCTGTTAAAATAATCAATTTTAAAAATGTTTATTCTAGAAATGAAACGGATTTTGTAAAAATAAAGGCTTCAATTTCATGTAGGTAAACAGTTTTTCTTCGAAAAGAAAGTCACTCTCATTCAAAGATGATGTGATTAAACATCGAAATATTAAAAAAGCCCCAGACAACTAGTTTTATTTTGTCTAATATTCATTATCAATAGGCATGTTTCACACAGTTATCTTTATATTTAAAATTGTCACATATATTTTATATAACCCGGCAGTCATTTATTTAACTGACCAATATTAACACGTGTCGACGCCATTTTCACTATTCTTCGTATTCTCTCTTTCATTCACTCTGTCCATTCCATTTTCTCTGTTATATTGTCGATTCATTCCCACAAACACACTAATGTTTACTTCAAGTAGGCATAAATGAATGCTGTCTATGGGGAAATCATTACTTCACTGATCGAATCCTCCAAGAGAAGTTTTAAAAAATCTCTGAAGAATGTAAAAGCTGTTAGAAATTGAAGAAAAGGGATACAGCAAACATCTAGTTCTTTGTTTCCCGTCCACTTCAATCAGTTTTCTCCCGCTTTATATTTTGATTTCCTTCGTTTCATTTTCCTTCCTTTCTCTCTATTTATGTCAACATTTCTTTTTCTTTCTTTCTTTCTTTCTTTTACATTCTAATTTTTGACTCGATATCAATTTACATATCTCTGTGTCAATTACTGTCACTTTCGATGGATACTTTTCCTAGAGTAATGGTTAGCAGGCAAGTCTTTCGGCATTAATTACCACTGATTTTGAGTTCGATTCTGACTGGGTACTCTAAACCTTCGGCTTTTAGCCAAATTTAAACTCTAAAACGTGTACCCATTTTTGTATCGTTATCACGTCGCGTATGAATTTAATCCGTATATTTCAAAACGTCAATTTTTAAGCAATGTTCCTATTTACCAACTCCTCCGCTCGGGCAGGATATGACACAAGGTCAATTTTTAAGCGAAGTTTAACAGGTTTGAATTCAGAGTTTTCCTTCTCCTAGATTAGTTGTCTCACCAAGGCTGAAGAACCTACTCTGTCCTACTATTTACCCATAGCTGGAGGGAGAATAATTGGATTCATACCTTTGCCAAAGGTATTAGTGATATATGAAATGCAATTAGCCTCGTCCAGGATTTGAACCCGTGTCGCCGTGTCCATTTCCTACCACGATAACCATTACCACGGGTATTCTCCCAAAATTTTTAAAACATGTACCCATTTTTGTATCGTTATCACGTCGCGTATGAATTTTTAAGCAATGTTAGGCTGGTTTGAATTCAGTGTTTTCCTTAACCTAGACCGATAGCCTAGCCAAAGCTAAAAAGCCTAGTCAGCCCTACTATTTATCCATAGCAAAAGGGAGAATATAGATTTACACTTTTCTCAAGGATATTACCGTGAAGTAAAACGCAACCAGCCTTGACCAATATTTGAACTTGGGGCATCAAGTCTATTTCCCTAATCGTTTCGCCGCTAGCATCTATTGTTTCTTAGAGTTGGAACAACAGTTTCGTTGATGTGTGACTCATCAATGATATTTTGAAGAGCTGATTTGTAGTTGAAAATGAAATTTTTTTACTCAGTCTCATTGTTTTATAGACTGAGCTTGTACTTTATAAATATATATAAGTAATTTTAGAGGAAGCAAGAATTTTCTCGTTAATGTTCATCTGAATTTTAGTTTGGTGTATGTTTTAAAGTTTATATGATATTTGATATGATTGATAAAAAAGGAAGCATTTACAAGGAAATAAAAGGAAATCCTATGATAAATATAGCAATAATTTTCTCGTTATTATTTAGATTAACTGTTTTTCAGATCCCTGCGTATCATTGATAATTAAAATGGAGGGAGGTGGTGTAACAGTTATCGACTTCGGAAAAGGTCACAATGACTCAGGTTCAAATCCTGGACGAAGCTTTAGGTGTGTTTGATTGGTTTGGTTTCTTTGTTCAATTGTATATAAACCTTCGTGGTTTATTTAATGACAAATCTATCTTTGTAGAACACTGGGGTGATATTATTTAACCCATAGCTAGGGGATAAGGGGATTCATACCTTTCTCAAGGGCTGGGTGAGTTTGAGTGTATATATATATCATCATGGCTTGGCTTCCCGAATGAAGATTGAGAAGGAGGTGATACATGTTCACTGCAGGAATGTACATAGCTGATAAGACCAAAAGGGACTGGAAGGCAAGGTCACAGCGGCTGCAACTGAAACACTAGTCAGGGTTTGATGGTATAGCATTGAGGTTCTTCCTCCTGTGCCTATTGCCCTTGAGAATGATTCTGCTGGGTTTTTTAAAGGAATATAAAACATGGTTAGTGGTGAGATGCCAGGTTATCTGCTAGGGTTGAACCATCGCTGATAGCGATGGTCAATGTGATTGGCACCAAGGGATCCATGACTCTTTTCCAAGTCGATCACAATATATCGCATTACCCTCAGAAGAATTTATTAATAACCAACTAAGTATCAAACTTAGACACTTTACGGAGGAATACTTGACAATACTGAAAAAGATTAAAAACCGAAAAGCCACTGGCCTTGATGAAATATTTCTTGGATGAAAGACAAGGAAATTTGATGAAATACTCCTTTGATTATGCAATGCTGTGCATTAAAACACAGCAGAGAAACGAACAAAAGGCTCAATCCTTCTCTTCTCCAAGAAGAGCAACCTCGGAATCACTAAGAACTACAGAGGTATAACTCTTACTGCCAAGATTTACACTACCCTATTTCTCATTTGTATCCGACCTAAAGTCGAAAATATTGAACGGGTTTTGGACATATCAGTTCACAAGTTCTAAAAAAAGACTTATATTCAAAAGCTCCGTGCAATAGAGACGAATTGTTAGAGAAAAAGAGAAAGTCAAGGGAATCCGTGCTATCAGCACGACTTATATATATATATATATATATATATATATATGGGGGGGGAGCTGTCGTTCATTTAAGCATGTTTCATTTGATAGTAAACACACATTTTGTCTGTATAATTTAATTAAGATCCTTTCGAGTTTCCTGATAAGTGTCATGGTTTCAGGTTAGAATTGGTGGATGAATATACCAAAATTGTCCTGAGCGCTTTCGGACCCTCCATAGGCCATCATCAGGGGTTACTTGCATGTGTAAAGAGTGTTTTTTAATGAGTTTTGAAAGTTTTGGGGGGTTTATAACATAAGAAAACTGTGCAAACGCTGAGTTGGATAAAACTGAGTTGCTGATGAATTAAAAAAAAAAAACAGAACGCTATCAACGTAAATAGAATATTATCAAAAAATACGGAATATTAAGAAAAATTCTAAAGGCATATCAAAACATTGTCGCTATTTTCAATATTAATTCTATTGGTTTTAGGGGTTTTTTTTTTGTTTTTATATGTAGGGCTTCTAGGATTTGTAGTCGTAGCTTATCAATTTCGTGTGGAATTATAGTGGTGTTTTCATCTTGTTTGGATTTTGGAATAAAATGGGTTTTAAGATGTAAAGCTATGGAGCTAGAATCATTAAGGTGCATTAAGTCGTCTAGAAAGAGTTGTAGTGGTAAGACCAACATACGCATTATTTTCTTTGGAGACATTTGAACACATATACGACGTTGGTCCAATCAAGAAGTTCAGTTGAGGGGGAAGGTGTTATTAGAAATAATTAGGTTAGAGGTGTTAAATTTGATGTAGTATATGATAAGTCTAACTTTTTTGGTAGGGTCGGTTGGGACAACATTTCTTTGGATATGGTTTTTTAATACATGTTCTTCTTTCTTATAATTACTATAAAATTGGTTTATTGATTGTTTATGGTTTAGGTTATTGTCTATGTTAGGTTGTTCAGGTTTGTTAATGAATTGTTAAATTTTGGTATCAACAATGTAGTAGGGAAACCTATTATTGATAAAGGTTTGTTTAATACACACACACACACACACACACACACACACACACACACACACACACATATATATATATATATATATATATATATATATATATATATATATATATATCATGATCTCTCTCCTCGAAGGCCAAAGCAATTCAGTTAAAGATGTCAAGAGTCAGATTACCTACACAGGTGATTTCTTTATAGTGGCTAAGAAAGACTGTAGATAACTTGTACTTTTTGGATGAGCTGATAACAGAAGAATGTTGCACGATTGTGTCACAGATTCTCGAGATCAACACACCTCAGGTTTATCCTTCTATTTGTCCAGTTATTCTAACGAGGCTGAACAGCCTATTCTGCGCTATTGTTTTACTCATAGCTGGTATATATGTATATATATATATAAAGAGAGAGAGAGAGAGAGAGGAAGAGAGAGAGATACATATGTGTGGGTGTGTTTGTGTGTATATATATATATATATATACATATATATATATATATATATATATATATATTTGGGAAGAAGATTATTTGCATTTCAATTTGCATTAATTTCCTCGGTAAAGGTATGGATCCATCTTTTCTCTTCACCTCTACATATGAATAAGATAGTAGAGTAGATTGTGTCCCTTAGTCTTAGTATTGTAACCAATCTTGGAAGAGGAAAATCTGAATTCAAACCCACTGTATTTCGCTTAAAAATTGAACTTGTGTCACATCTTGCCCGTAGTAAATGAGTTTGGTATATATATATATATACATATATATATATATATATATATATATATATATATATATATATATATATATATATACGAGGATCATTAAATAAGTTTCCAGACTTTTTTCGTATGGGCACTTTTCTTGATAGTACACATATGAAACTCTAGTTTCCTTCGAAGTCATCTCCTCCGGCTGCAATGCACTTGTTGTACCGTTCCAACAACTTATGGAAGGCCCCATGGAAGTGCTCTTGTGTGAGCGTGTCAATGACCTTCGTCACAGTCTCTTTCATCTCCTCAATTCTCTCATAACGACAGCCTCTGAGCTTAGGGAATAAGCAAAAGTCACAGGGAGCAAGGTCTGGACTATATGGAGGCTGAGGAACTGTCTTGATTCCCATCTTGGTCAAATAGTCTGTGACAAGGATGGAGTTGTAGACTGGTGCATTGTCCCGGTGGAAATGTCACTGACCCGATTTGATGAGTGCTGGCATCTACCATGTGAATCTCTTGCTGAACTCCTTTAAAACCTCAACATAAGAACCCTAACCCTAACCCTAGCCCTAAACTTTTGGCCAGTCAACGCTGGTGTATTGACTTAAAATTGGTCAGTCATCTCATAAGATGTATAGCAATAACATACAGAATTTTCAATAGTCTACGACAATTTTAAATGCCTGTACAAAAATGTCTTGAAACATATTGAAGGCACACAAACACACACACACACACACATATATATATATATATATATATATGTGTGTGTGTGTGTGTGTGTGTGTGTGTGTGTGTGTGTGTGTGTGTGTGTGGGTGTGTGTGTGTGTGTGAATACGACAGTCACTCTGAAAGTAATGCTTCTATTCATTTCCACTTAAGCTACAATAATGTACAGTAACGCCATTAGAGCAAATTTTCAGATACAGATCATTATTTTTCTCAATAGTCTCGTGGAATTATTTCTCAAGATTAGAACGTAAACAAAAAGGCAACATCAAAAATTTATTTTGACAATTATAAAAAACGATATTATCCATTTTCTGTTGTTATTGTTATTGCTTTGTTTTAATGATTATATCATCCAAATGATTGCTCTCCTCACTTCTGAAGCTCCATCCAGCAGTTTTACAGCGCTTGTTAAGTCGTAAATTATAGGGGAGACTGTTTCCCTTAGCCTTGGTATGGCAACCGTTCTAAGAAAGGGAGAACTCAGATTTCAAACCAGTTGTACTCCACTGAAAAATTGACCCTGTATAACATCGTGTCTGTGGCGGAAGGATTCAGTAAATACCAAGATGGAAAAAACTTCTAATAACCAATAGTAATAACGAAAGTAATTCGCCTAAAAACAATAAAGAACTTCATAATGATAATGTTGCATACTTCTGAGAGGATTAATATTTCTAAATATAAAGACATTTCATTGAATATAACTATATAAAGAAGACTGGGAACAATTTTCTTTGATTCTTAAATTCGTTTCTCTCTTGAATTGATATCGTATCCATAATCTTTATGTTAATGCATAAAAATTAAAGAGACAATATTAAATTAAAAGGAAATGTATTTTCCTTCACTTTTTTTTATTACGTCTTTGACTGTATTCGTTTCTCTTTTGCTTCTGGAAATAAGAAGCCACAATTGTTTTTAAAATACACTAAATTCATTTTGTACGATACTTTTCAGAATATTGTCCATTTCGACTCTACTTTTTATTCTAATGGAAGCTATTGCTATTAAGTTTTTTAATGAATGACTTACCTCAGTGTTACTGAATAACTGTCCCATCAAAATATATTAAGTGTTTTTAAAAAATATAATATTATATCACTAAGGGAATATTCAAATTTACTTATGGATAAAATCAATCGTACGTAGAATGGTGACATATGCATAAGAAGTTACTTCTTTGATATTATGTATCATCTTTTGTCACTGAACAGGAGAATCGATTGATTGATTAGTTGATGATTTAATTAATTTTCTAGCATATCGAACCCTTCAGATTCATTTTATAAAGTCGCATTCATTGTACGTTCATGTTTACATTTTTATGCTGTTGTTTCTTAAAAGTTTTTTGAACACAGTCCTATCGAATACGAATAATTTTTAAACATCTATTTGATCCATAGATAGGACTCTAACAGTTACTACCATTCCGGGTCAGAGTGAACCTGGAAGTAATGGCAATGAAGAAGTACTCCATACTCCCCAGATCTTCAGAACTAGAACCTTACCATCTGATGTAGTTCAGTGTCAGATCCAGGAAACGCTTTGGGGGAGAGTTCGCTCTGTGCAGGGGATACAGCCAGCCTATTCTAAACCCGACTGTCAGAATGACAGAACAAAATGTATTTTGAGTGATAATGATCTGTATAAAAATCAGGTGTTCTTTTAAACTAATCTGACTTTAGGATTCTTTTCTTTTGACAATAATTTCTATAATATTTTATTTTTGGTTCACTCTCAAGATGTAAATAATACCGAGGTGTTTCTATTTAGTTAATTTTCTATAGAAATACTTTTCGGAATCACTTTTATTCAATAAGCGTTTTACTTGTCCGATATAATCACTAATACTTTGGCCAAACCGCCGGAGTAATGATTTTTTTTTATTAAACAGAACTGTGGATACAATGTGATACACATACGAACATTTGGAACTGTTCCACCATTGGGGAAAACAGTTATGTTTGTTGTTCCAAAGCAAAAATCACTTTCCTCAGGAGGATAATATTGTTCAATCCCCTTCTTCAATCCCCAGTGACACAAAGAAATGCGATGAGAGAGTGAAGGATTTAAGGAAGGAAAGAGCCGTAAGAAGAAGGAGAGGGAAGCAATAATAAAAAGGAACGAAAAGAAAGAGGAAACAAAAGAGGGAAATAAAAAGAAAGAAAGAAAAATAAATATATAAAGAAAGAAAGAAAGAAACAATGAAAAAGAAAGATTACAGAGAGGGAAAGAGGGTTTCTGTTATCCTAAAAGCGAAAAAATAATTCTCTTGGAAGTACCCAGACCATCAGCATTTAAGATCAAGCACGAACTAATAATTATTGCCTAAACTCAACTCGTACTTTCATTCAATCATGCAGTAATATTTTTTCATAATTTGCCGAGGACATGAAAGCCACTGGAACTTTCCTTTCAAGTTAAATATTTAAATTAGAGTTTTTATACTCACACGACTAGACATTTAAAACCAATATATTCTATAATAATTTGAATCAAGTTAGTGAACGTTCCCTGCTGCTGACACCCTACAACCTAACACAACCCACCATATATTACTTCGTGAGAAGATGGGCGCTGCAAAGTAACCATCATTGTCCAATAAGATATTACGAAGGGAAAGAATAGACATTTTGTAAAGTACTATATTAGAGTTGTACCGGCATTTATTTTGATGAGGTAAAATTTGTAAAGGAAGATTATTATCATGATATAGTTTGTACACAGTTGCATGGTTTTAAGTATTCTTATCTAATGTTAATAATTGTATGGTTTCTATTCATAAAAGTCATTTGATTGCTTACAGTATACAATAAGTAACTAATAATAATTCTTAGTGAAAAATTATTGCTTTAAGTAAGTATCCTTAACACAATTAATTTACAATTATATGTGGGCCCATTCGGCTGGAGTTGTATAATACGCCGACTCAATGTCTGCAGAGGGTAAGACCCCACCACGAGTGTCCTGGGTATGACACTAAACTGCCTCTGAATGTGAGGCACCAGTCCTGGAGCTTTGGGGAATATGGAGTTCCACTTCACTGCTATTAATCCTCGATCCACTCTAATCCGGTGTGATAGTACCTGATAGGATGGCATTTATGGTTTAAATAGAAATATTCAATCATTTTCTATACTTGAAACCCTTGAACCGTGTGAAAATAAATTAGCTTTCACAGATTAAAAATAAAAATTAACTACAAACGATTCGCTTACAAATTATACATATCTATAGTCATCCACATACAGATCTGTTTCGTTCTATAAGAACTTATCAGTGTAGCTAGACAGTATCTCCCCGTAGCTGGGATCGAAACCCGGTTGACTCAAACGCTAAGCCAAAGCTTCTAACGATTTAGCTACGAGGAGATAATAGTTACGAAGTACATTTTAAACGGTTATGAATCATAATTAATACTGTTTACATACATCCGTTTAACGGCCGCCGAGATCTCAATTCAAATACGAAGAGACTTGCAAGGGCGCTAATGGCAACACGATTACTTCTTCACTAGAGAACTCAACCCTACGGGGATAGGGGAGTATATATATATATATATATATATATATATATATATATATATATATATATATATATATATATATAATCATTTATCTGTTTGCAAACAAAAAACTGATGTTAAATTCTAAGTGTTACATAGCAGTACTTGCTACCATTTAATTGTGTGCAAACAAATAATTAATACTAAATAGAATTATTCATGTTGTATATGAATACTTTAAACCTTTTAACTCTGGACAAAAAAAAAATGAGCTCTGGTTTGTTTAAAATTTTACCAACAAACTTTTATTTACAAATCATATATATATAAAAAGGATTTGGCATAACATAAACTATAACAGTTTATATACCATAAAATCCAACCAACCATTTAACTGTGCAAAGAAATGAACTCGATCTCGTTTAAAATGTTACCTACCAACAATTGGATTATTAATTGTATATATCTAATATATGCATATAATAATTATATATATATATATCTAATATATGCATAATCAGGATTTGGCATTAAATAACTTACATGGGTTGATATGCTATAAGTTCCAACAACCCACATCGCTATCAAATAGAAATGATTTTTAACAGATCTTTTTGACCTGGAGATGTAATGGTAATGAAGGAGAAATACTCACTCTACATATCTTCAGAACTTTAGCCGCACCGTCTGTCATAGTGTCATACCCAGGTCACCTCTTTTAGGAGAGAGCCTTACCTCACTTCAGAGGATTGAGTTAGCATATTCTAAACCCCACCAATATAGAAGTATGCATGGGTTCTTAAGAAGTACAGCCACTCCAATTTGGGAGTACCTTGGAGTAATGGTAATGAAGGGGTACTCCACACTTACCAGATCTCGGAAAATGTAGTCACACCATAAGATGCAGTTTAGTGTTATATTTACTCATCAGCAGGGGTTACAATCAGTGTTTTCTAAGCTTTACTAACAAGGCTATTGTAAAAAGAGAATATGAATGGGTTGTTGAACATTCAAAAGGATTTTTTGTTTCTTTGTTTAATGGCATCTCGACTTGGTGAGTTATTTAATGCCAAAGTCATCTTTATTGAAGAACAGCAGTGATGCTATTTAATGGTAATAAGGAGGTTCTTACCTTTCCTAAGGGTATTAGTCCAAAAGTGAACTTAATAGTGTGACAGGGGTTCGAACTCGCTGACTTCGCGGCCGCAGTCCAGCACATAAGCCATTATGCCACAGGGACTCGAAAGGGATTGAATGAGAGGAAGTAAACATTGTTGTAATAAATGTAAAGACATTAAAATCATTATTAGCATCATCATTGGTTCAGCCTCGAAGGAGAATGCATGTTGAGCCTCGATTTTGGCATCGTTTGCTCTGGCTGTGCAGAATCGTTTGCAACGGTTAATAGAGACTGCTCCTCCCTTCTCTCTCTCTCTCTCTCTATCATGCAACCTGACCAGTCCTCATCTGGTCTAATTTAATAAGTTTCAACTCGTGACCTGATAATTATATAACGATATTTGTGTCCATATTAGCTTTACGGACTTGATTGTCTTGTTTTGGACCGTGTGTATATATCATACATGTCCCTGTGTTTTCTACTCCTGCTCCACCATTCTTAGACTGTGAGAAGGCGGAATATTATTTTATACATTCGTTTAGGTATAATACTTGTTTCTGCACCCGATTTTCCAAATGTCATTGTATTGTTTACCTTCATTTTGAGAAGACAATTCTAAAGACAGAAGTGTTCTACCTTCGTCGCAAACTGTGTTAACAGCATTTGTAGGTGTTGAACTGGTATAAGAAAAATGTTTTCTTAATCTTCAAAATAACTTGAGTCACTATTTTAGCCTCCATAATGTATGCGTTTACTTCTCTTTTCCAGTTTATAAACATTTTTGTTCTTTCTGTCAGTTAAATCTGCTTGGCCATTGTAACCTATTCTTTCGTAGTAGAGGTACTTAGAATATTTTGTAAGGTAGTCACGAAATGTATGTGGCCCAGTGCAACACCTGCTTGTTGGATATTTTTGTTCTTTGATTTTCCGGGATGGAAGTTTTTGTTTTGGGTTATATTTGTGAGTAGAGTGTTTATGTATTCAAGAGACTTTAACACATTAAGACCGGCTTCGGCAACTGTTGCTATCCTTTGGAGTTAGTTATTTGCGAATTCTTTCACTTTTGCCCGGTCCAGTGTTAAGAAGTTCCTGTCTTTAAGGCACTATAGTTTAGACACGGTTCGACTGGTCCCCCAACAAGAAAGACTACTACCTGTTGCGTTCGGTATCAGGAAAGCCAGCATCTCGTAGTAAGTCTGGGAGTTTGGCAATAGACTCTTCAAGAGTTAGTGTACCTTGTTTGATTAAATGAAGTTCCGATGCAGCCCTCAATTTATTTGCTTGGGGCTTAACAAATGCTTCAAATCTATTCCAGTAAGTCTTATATAATTTCGCTCTATTTCAGTTAAATCCTATGTATTAAATAGTTCTAAAACTCGTTCAACCAATGTAACTGGTAGTTGCATTTTTCCCCTTCTTTAGTAATCACAGAGGTCCGGTAAATAGAAGTTCACATTGCTGTTTTCATATTTTAAATCTGTGAAACAAAGATTTGTCACGATTCCAATTGATGATAATTCCTTTGTCTATGGAAACAGCCAAGTTTCTATGCATCCATCAGCCATTTTTTACACGGGATTCATTTCTGACATCCTATATAATTGAAAACTAACATTTGAGTATTTTTCGAAAGTATCTTTATTAGTAAAAAGGATAGGCTTATATAGACAATAATCTTAGTACCAGTAATACTATTAGCGGAATAGACCATCCAGAGTAGACTATCTTGGTTATCTCCACTCAACCTCTACTCTCTAATTCGCTAATCTCTTTTCCAGGCTTTTGGAGTTTGTTCTTAGGGTAGTGTCTACAATTCATATCACCATCACCTTCATGTTCCACAGATTTTTAAGCTCTTTGGTAAGATCCAGATATTTGTCTATTTTTTCCCCTTTTTTATTTTCACTTGTGGTCCGCCGCAACTGCAAAATCAAATAGATAAGTTCTTTCCTCTTCAGCATAGACTTACTACTCGTTCGGGAAGCTCTCATCTCCTCACTTTAATTTAATTTCGCTTCATTCTTTGGTAATCTCGAAACGATTATTTGAGTGTGACTATCTTTGGTCTTCTGTTGGCATCCACAGTTGTTTTAAGTTTTGCTCTGCAGTGATGAGGAATGATAACGCCACCATAATTTCATGTACGTATTTTAGTTTTTATTTCTAGGCGACTTTTCAATTATTACAAACTGTGACCTAAACAAAGAATCCATGAGCAAGATGGGGCATTCAATCCTTCGGATCAAAGGTTTCTCTCTTTTTTTCTAACTCTAGAACCCATTTTGGTCCCCTGATTAGAACTATCCAATGAGAGCCGTGGCCTCAGATTGACCTCGAGTTTAACGGCCATCAATAATACTGGTTAATTGTGTTTTTCTCCACGTATTTAACAGCTCAGGACTTAATTTGAACGACACATCTCACCAATCTATTATGTAACACTAGGTCTAGTGGTCTGGCTAGGATTGGGTGATTTGTTTGTATCTCAAAGTTGCAGAGAATTTTATGCATATCATTTTCTAGGGCAGATTCTGGTTTGTGCATATAACATGTTTAGCAGGGTCAAATTTTAATCACTTTCACAATACTTAGTGGATCAAATTTTTCACCCACTCGTACCGAGTCTTGTATTCATTTTGTGCCAGTTTGCTGCATTCGCTTATGTAACAAACCTCTTAATTTCTGTTATGTTATTGATTTCTTCTTCTTCTTCTTCTTCTTGAGAGTTTTACACATTAGCTGATGGTTTTTCACTGGAGTTTTAATGACTGCAAGTCTTTTCAAGACTTCAGGACTCCTCTCAATATTCTAGCCGATAATGCTGTAGTTTGGACAGTCAGCACCCATCCCATTATTTCCAAGTCCTCCAGTCCTTGTACCAATCTTTTGGTGACTATATCAAGAGCACCAATTAATCGTTACTTTCATGTTCCACAGTTTTTTCAATTCCCTAGCAAGGTCGAGGTACTTATCCCTCTTTTCTCTTTCTTTCAGTTTTACTTTATGGTCAACTGGGACAGCAAAGTCCATAATTCTGCAATTTCTCTCTTTTTTTGTTGATTACTATAAGGTCTGGTCGTCTGTCCGAGATTGCATTATCCGTTTGTATCTCAAAATCACAGAGGAGTTTGTGGGTTTCGTTCTCCAGGACAGACTCTGGGTTACGCATATACCATTTGTTCGTATAGTCAAATTTCAATTTCTTGCACCATTCCCTGTGGATCACCTTGCCCATCCACTATAATTATTATTATTATCATTCTCCTTTCAAGTTTTTCTCACCAGCTCTACTATTTTTTACTGAATTCTGAGAGACAGTTAATCTCCTCAATTTCTCAGAAATTTTCAAAATATCCTAGCCGATTTTAGTTGTACTGTGGTCTGAATGGTTTCAATTCTTCATCTAATCCTGTTCATGAGGTCTTTATTATTGTTTCCTGATGACTGTTCTAAAGACTCCGACGATAGTTTGTATCACCGTTACCTTTCTGTTCCTCTACTTTTTCGGTTTTCTGGAAAGGACCAGGTATTATTTTAGCTGTTCACCTTCCTTCACTTCACTCTGTGGTCTGTTCGAACGGCAAAATCTACCATATGACAGGTTCTTTTCTTCTTAATTAAGATTAGGTCTGGTATTCTGGTTCGGATTGGATTTTCCATTTGTATTTCAAATTTCCTAATTATTATTGTTCTTATTATTATCGTTATTTGAAACTCTATTCTCAGTGTACGCACCAGTTATCACCGTCAGTGGGTCGCACAGACAGCATCTGCGTCCTTTTGCTTAGGAGTTCGGTCTCCCATCCCAGAAAAGTCTCCAGAGACATAAAATGCGTGAGGCGCAGATGTTAGTGCAGACAAGAGCCAAGTTATTCTGACAGCGTTATACATTACTAACAGGAATTATAGTCTTTTTTAAAAAATATAATGTAAGTATCCTCTCTTGGACAATGTAAGGTACGTTCATTTCAAAGATTTACAAATATTAGGCATTTTGTCTGTCACAAGTTATACTCCTTGATAACTCTTTTCAAATTATTTATTATGTTCACTTAGAATATCAGTATTAGACGCTTGTGTATCAGCCTTATCTTCTCTGAATATATTCTCTTCGAAAATTCAGATGGACTTAAAATTATGTCGACTTATCTATTTTTTTAAAAATATTTTTAATGTATGGTTCTAATAAGAATTTGTCTATGCTGTGCTGGTTTTGCTGGGTTACATTCATAGATAGGAGGCGTGCTTAGAGTAATGGCTATCGTCATAGGAAATGGAATCGGTAATCCGAGTTTAAATACTAGACGAGGTTGCTTGTGTTTCACTTCGCGCTAATACCCTTAGGAAAGGCATGAACTCATTTGTGTCCCCAGCTATGAATAAATAAAATAGTTAACTGGATTCTTTAGCCTTGGTTTGGCAACCAAACTAGGAGAAGGAAAACACTGAATTCAAACCAGCTTTTCTCTACTTAAAAACTGACCTTGAATTACTTATTGCTCGTAGCAGAAGAGTTGGGTAAATACATTCATGCATAATGAGTAATTTACAAATAATTTAATAGACATATCAAATTAATGTATTTTTGTGCAAATATTGGCTGTATAATTTTTTATTTTCCTGGTAGGTAAGGTTTTGAAATGATATATATTTGTACGTATGATGTCTGGATTTCTAAATTTTATAATAAAAACATAGGCTTTCTTAAGATCTGATTTTAAGGAATTTATTTCGGGTAACGTCTCGATTCAAAGGGGAAACCTCAAATAGAGATTTCTAACTCCACCTTACCAGAACTCGTGGAAATTTCTACAATTTAATTTTAAACAATGGCAAAGGATTAGATATTAATATGACATTTTTAATGACTTATATTTCAATGACTTATATATGAGTTACATTTAATATCATCAATAAATAATTACATCCTCGTATAAAACTCATGACCCAATGAAAAAGTATGACAAAAGTTAGAAACTATAGCATTGTCCATTAATAAAAGTACGAATTATTTTTTAAGTTAATTTTCTTCTAAATCAAAAAAAAAAAAGATTTTATCGTATCTAGCCGAACATAATACTATCAAAACGAATATTATTAGGTAATATTCATTACCAGATTCTACAACAATGAGATTCAGCAACTAAAAATGAAATTTCGTAAATATATGTACTAGGGGATCGTTTGGCAGTATTTTAGTTATGTGAGGCACAATTCAGAACGTCCGAGACAGTGTTGATGAAACCCACTGAAAAGTGAGATACTGAGCTTGCCTGATACTCTTCGACTGTTACTCACCGGATTTTGGAGCAATGCTTCGAAATACACGGTTTTAGGCCCAGCTGACCTTCCCTAATCCTCAAGGTTCTTGTAAACTGAGCGAGATTTTTTGAAGTATCTAGTTACTGTACCATGGTCAACTGCATCTTAACCTTTTACACAAGAAATATTTTTCCTTGCTTCCGTATGTTTAATCGTAAAGTAAAAGTTTCCGAATTAGACTACATTGCATGTTCATATGTGTGGCTTTCAAATCACCCACAGAATGAAGAAATGCGTAACATATGAGGCTACCAACTACCAGGATATTACCAACCATAGCAGGTACCTGCCCCAGCTTGAACTATTTCGATCATGTGATATACGCGCCGCAAACTAGCATTTACCAAATATTGGAAAGCTTTTCAATCATTCTAGTGTGTGTATATATAAATATATAATAATATATGTGTGCGTGCGTGCGAGCGTGTGTGTGTGTGTGTGTGTGTGTATGTGTGTAAAACAAATATTCAAATGATGTATTCTTTTAATGAATATTGCCAACATTTAGGTCTATGCGACCATCTTTCAACAGAATAATTATTGTTTCGTGTTTCATCTGAAAAAATAATTTTCTAATGAAAAAAGAAAAAAAAAATCGCGCTCTTCAACGTTAATCGCGTTCTATTTCTAATTTAAAAAAAAAATCTTTAATTGTTGTTTAGAATTCATAACAAAAACATTGAATGTAAGTATAATTAAGTTATAATCAATAAAAACTAATTTCAAATAAAACATTAAACAACGATCATTCTTCCCTGAAGATGATCGCATAGACCAAATCATCAGCAATGTTCATTTAAAGAACACATTATATGAATATTTTGCTTGTCACTTCTTATATCTATACACCATATTTATTCCATATTTATCTAATACACTCACGTGTGCGCGTGCGCGCGCGCACACACACACACACACACACACACACACACACACACACACATATATATATATATATATATATATATATATCTGTAATATCCAGTCGGCGTCTGAAGACTATGTGTAGACTATTCGTATACAGAATATATGAGTGATTTCAAATAGATCAATGGAAATGCTCGAGGTATGGCTATTGTCATATATTCCTTTTTAGGATTGTGTACGAAAATTCGCATCCTGTACGAACAATATGTATAAAATCTTAAATAACTACAATAGGAGGCTATGAGATGAATTAAATAAGAATAATGAGCGGTCGGATGGAGTACCCTGTAACTGTAGAAGAAAAGATGAATGCCCCTTGGACGGACAATGCAACCAAGAGAACGTGGTTATACCAAGCGTGCATTTTCCCCATGGAATATAATAATGATGGGGAGAGAATATACATTGGGATTTCAGCGGGGAATTGGAAACAAGGACTGTATAATCACAGACATTCTTTCTCCAGTCCGCGGCTTAGGAACCGAACAACCTAATCAAAATATTTCTGGAACCTTAAAGATCAGAGGCCAATCCCGCAAATAGAATGGAAAATAGACAATCTTCGACTGCAAATATCTTTAATAGTAGATGCAACCTATGTATTGAAGAGAAAATTAGTATAATTAGTTTTAAGGAAATGAGACTGCCTAATACATGTATCGAGCTAATATTTAAATCTAGACATAAAGGTAAATTTAAACTATCGAGGGTTCTACTTAAGATAAAACCGTAATATTAGATGAAATTTGTTAGTTTTCGATTATCAGAAATAACATTTATTTCAGTAATTAATAGAATAACGTTGCCAGGGAATTTATGTAGCGAATTTGCTTGTTTAAAAGGGGGCTTTTGGAGTGTTGCAGATTAGTTTGTATTTAGAATTTTTAGAATTCTAGAGTTGTTAGTTTCTTTCTGCCATTTTTGGGTTACTACTTGTAGGGATAGCTGGAATCCAACCACCACCTATGAGATGTAAACAAAAAAAAAGAGGCACCTGAAGATGCTAAAAGGCACAGTGGGGATGGTGGTCTAAATAATCCAGGGATATAACACATGTAAATAAGTACATAGAAAAAGAAAAGATAATAATTTACTTTACAGATTCATATTATTTACAAAAACTCCGCCTGCAACGACAAATCCAACATATGTTCACCTTGGGATGGATAAACTAATGGAATAACATTTTTCTGGGCCCTTAATATATTTTTTTTTAACTCCCTTTACTTATCGCTTAAACATTATATATATATATATATTGTAATCCATATTTCCTCTTTTCACCCACAAATTAAGCGTGTATGTCATCTGAAGAGACGAAGATTATATGCTTCGCTGAAATAAATTTATAATAATTTAACCATGGTTGAGTTTTCTTCTAGTTACATTATATATATATATATATATATATATATATATTCGGAGTGTTATTTATCTATATTTTAAGTTACAGAGTTTCATTGCTGTTGAGTATGGTAATAAATAATATCTAATAATATCCATATCAATTACATAACTTTATATGTTGAGGTGGGAATGCGAAACAAAAATAAGGTTTTTGAATGCTCAGATGCTAAAGTGAAGATCTTCATTCCCGGCATTAAAAAAGAATATTTCGTCTATGACTGAAATGTACTGATATACCTTAAGATCCATGTACTATATTGATAAATAAATACATAAATAAACCTTTTAGATAAAGGTTAGGCTTCCTGTTTTTGCTTTCCTACTTATATAGATACTTGGATTATCTGAGAGAGGCTCATTTCACCCTGGAAATCTATTTGGATTAAATAAATCTTCTGAAAGAATTTTTTTCTTTTTTTCGGGAAGCGGATTGCATCCAAGCAAAAGCTATTCCAATATTGCAAGTGCAGAAAAATCCTCCAAGTAAAACGTACAAACATTTCTCCATGCCCAACATATTTTGAATCCATCATAGTCACGGAATTTGAATAATTGTCACTTTTGTTGTTTGCTTTTGTTCGTTTATTCTTATGCATGCGGCAAAGCCAAGTTTCAAAATATTGGCACCAGACTGTATTGCATGAAGCAGTAACAAAGTTCTTAAAGCAAATTTTGTAGTTTTAATATGTTGAAAGCAATAGTTTTATTGGGATAGTTTTGGAATAATCAGACTTTTAAGATTTTTGTTAGGATGAATAACTATAGAACCTTGAAATTTCAATACATCATCTGTTTCTTTGTACCAATGAACCCTGATAAGAAAACTGATACAATATTTCTTATTTCTTAAGGAATCATATATGAAAGATAATTTGTTGATCTTTGTTAGACTTCAAATTACCAAGTCGATGAACGAAAGAAAAAAAGAAAAAGAATGAAAAGAGTTAAAAATAAATAAATAATGAGAAACAACAGCTACTACTACTACTACTAATAATAATAATCATAATAATTATAATAAAGACCTTGCAAACCACAGCGCTACTAAGATTGGTTAGAATACTTAGAAGAGTTCTGGTAAACTGAGGAGACTTACAGTAATTCAGACTGGAGCAAAAACCACCAGTTAAAAATGATATGAAAAATTCGCGAAGAGATGATAATAATAACAATAATAACAAGTCTTTTCAGACAATTGCTATAGGTGACCAGAATCTACGCAGGAAAACACACGAAATCCTAATTTTGAGATGCAAACGGACCACCCATTCTCCAAACCTGCAAATAATAAGAAAAACTAACTTTTCTAGTGAATTTTTGCGCCTCTGCTGATCGCATAGAGCGAAAAGATTGTTGTGGCTAATCCCAAAAAAAATAATTCCACCTCAGTATACTTCTGGTCAAATTATTTGTTCTGTCTGTCAAACCAGCAGTCGGTCTGGAACGGCCACAGTGTCTGGTAGATACCAACCTGAAGATACACCCTCTTAAGGTCCAACAGGGATACACTTTAACCCTTTTGTCGCCATTCACGTGATTTAGCAGTGCAGACATCTGCGTTACTGTGAAAACGTCAACGTGATGGTTGAGCTGTCAGAAATCCATCACTGGACGTACTTTTGATTTGTGCTGCTGTAGTACGGCCATCAGGGGAATCAGCCCTTTGGGAGGACCAGTTCTTCTTTGTGTGGCACAAGCCAGTCATTACTCATCCATGTGCGGAAATCCCACTCGTAGTCCTCTCGGATCTCTGCTGCAACCGAATATTCGCATCTGACCACTTCCATGCCACAGTCCAAGCTGGGCGCCGATGGTTGAAAGTTGTGGTGAAATCGCGTTCATTGATGGAAAAGGCCGCACACTTAACGATTTCCTTGTTGCCGAGCTGTACCGATCCCATTGGTCAACAACCATGCCTCCCAACGCTTTTATAGCGTCGATCCCAACAGCCGGTCAAATCCTTATGGTTTACCACATACCACCAACATGCTGATCTTAGCAGAACTACCTTCCTCCGTGGACACAATTACCATTCCGTCACCGCAGCACGGACGGGACATGCCTCCAATCGTCATCCCGTCCACTATTGCTTTCCTCCAAGACCGGCATCGATCCGCACCAATGATCGTCCACGATATGTCAATGCTGGCAATTCCTCTTCCTCCCTCTTTTCTTAGTACATATTATCTGTCAACGTCGTCTCTGAGATGTAATGCCTTGTGCATGGTCATTAGTTTTCTAGTTCTTTGGTCCATTTGTCTAAGTTCATCTCTGGTTCACTTGAGAAAGGGTCCCGAGTATCTAACGAGGTGGGTAGCCTAAGTATTTATTCCTTTGATAAGGCTTTTGCTAGAGAGCTTTATCTCGAGTAGTTTTCTAGTTCTGCTGATATATTCTTTTTGAATTTTGTTTTTCATTTCCACTTGTCTGATGGTGTCAGCCTCCAAGATTCCTAAGTATTTGTAGGTCTCGTTTTCTGCGAGCATTCTAATCTTGTCTTGAGTTGGTAGTTCTATTCCGTCAGTTAGATGTCGTTTGCCGCTTTTCATGACGAGCAGAGCGCATTTTTCAATGCCAAATTCCATCCCTATATCTAACTGTGTGTATTAGGGTTTCCAATTCTTTTTCATTTTTTTCCAATAGTTTTATGTCATCCATGTACATTAGGTGGTTGATATTTTCTTGCGATCTACTAAGTTTGTATCCGGCCGTGCATTTTCTGAGTATGTGGTTTAGTGGCATCATGGCAATTATGAATAGTAGGGGTGACACTGCATCTCCTTGGAAAATCCCTCTTTGGATCTTTGTTTCAGCCAAGCTTTTTCCTCCTGCTGTTAATTCAACTCTCCAGTTTTTCATAGTTTTTTCGATGAAGTTTATGATTTCGTGTGATATTTTGTACATTTTGAGACAGTTTATAATCCAGCTTTGCGGAACCATATCATATGCCTTTTGGTACTATTTACCAACCCCTCCGCTCGAGCAGGATATGACACAAGGTCAATTTTTAAGCGGAGTTTAACAGGTTCTGAATTCAGAGTTTTCCTTCTCCTAGACTAGTTGCCTTACCAAGACTGAAGAACCTAGTCCGTCCTACTATTTACCCATAGCTGGAGGGAGAATAAGGGGGTTCATACCTTTCCCAAGGGTATTTGCCCGAAAGTGAACGTAATAGCGCGACTGGAGTACGAACTCGCGTACTACGATTCCGCAGTTCATCGCTTTAACCATTACACCACGAGGACACTTTTGGTAGTCTATCCAGGCTATAGCTAAATTTTTCCGTCAGTTCTTGCTTTCATTTAGGATGTGTTGATCTAAGTAGAGTAACTCTGCTGTGCCTCTGGATCCTAGGCGGCATCCTTTCTGTTCGTCAGGGAACAATCCACGGCTTGTTAGCGAGTAGTATATCTCTTTCCTTATTTGTGCTGTTAATATTTTCCACATCATTGGTAAACAAGTTATGGGTCTATAGTCGTTTGGAGCAGTTTCTTTACTTGGGTCCTTTTGGATCAATGTGGTCTTTCCTTTGGTCATCCAGTCAGATACTTGTAGGCATCTGTTCATTTCTAGTGCTAGTCTGTCGTGAATGGAGGTGAATTTCTTGAACCAGAATGCATGTATTCCATCATGTCCTGGCGTTTTCCAGTTTGATATCTTTTTTAGTGTCTTTTTGAGTAGTTCGATGTGTATTTCCGCTTTGGGGTCTTCCTCGAGTCCCTCTAGTTCTCTTGTCATATCGTTTATCCATTCAGCCTTTTCATTATGCTTTTTCGGTTGCCATAGTTTCGTTCAAAATTGTTCGGTTTCTTTGGCATCTGGTTGTAGGTATGGTTTTGTGTCATGCCCTTCCAATTGTTGATAGAATTTTCTTTCGTTGTTTTGGAATGTCCTGTTTTGCCTGTATTGTTTTACCCTTTGTCGATATATATTTAGTCTCCCTTCTTTTGCTAAAAACTTCAGGTTTATTTCCTCAAGTTGTACAGTTATTTTTTCTCGTGTTGTCTTTTCCATTCTCTTCCCACATATTCCAGAATCTTTCTGTTTAACCATTTGGGCCTGTTTTCGTAGATGTTTTTCATCTGGGTTTCCAGTCGACCTTCCCATCCTGGTTTTGACTGTTTCTTTGTGCTTTTTGAGGGGGACCCCAATTTTTCCACTCACTAATTTCGCCCCAGCATAGATTAGATAATTTAACTCAGTTATATTATTTGTTGATGTGTAAGGTAGTATTTGATTTATTTTGGTTGTTTCTGCTTTTATTATTATTATTAATATTATTACTTGAGAGCTTTTCACATCAGCGTTAACTGATGGTCTTTCACTGAAGTTTGAGTGATACCAAGTCTCCTCAAGTCTCCACGACTCTTCTCTCTCAGTATTCTGGCCATTCTCAATAATGCTGTAGTTTTGATGGTCTCCACTCGTCATCCTACCTTCAAGTCCTCCAGTCCCTTTAGTAATCCTTTTGTGGCTGTACCAAAAGCATCAATCACAATTGGTATAATCGTCACCTTCATGTTCCATAGTTTTTCAATTCCCTAGCAAGGTCGTGGTATTTCTCCTTCTTTTCACATTCTTTCAGTTTTATTCTGTGGTCAGCTTGGACAACAAAGTCGACAATTTTGCAAGTTCTCTTTTTTTTTTGTTGATTATAACTAGGTCTGGTCTTCTTGCCGAGATTTGGTGATCCTTTTGTATGCCAAAGTCCCTTGTGTTAATTTGCTATATTCGCTTATGTGATTGATGAATTCGTCTCTATCACCACATAACCTACATTTGCTATTTTGTGGCATCTTAACTATTGTCAATTTGATTTGATTGATTCTTATGGCATTGTTTTGTGCTGCTCTTAGGAGAGATTTCGTTTCTCTTTTAAAATTCCCTTTTCTTAGCCACGTCCAGGTTTTATCGTGTGAGATGTTGTTTATTAGTCGTTTATAGCGTCCATAGAATTGTTTTTCTTCTCATCAGCGTTAGCTGATGGTCTTTGACTGGGGTCTGAGTGACAGCAAGTCTACTCAGGTCTCAAGAACTCTTCTCAGTATTCTGGCCAATCTCAATAATGCCTTAAACTGGATTGTCTTGATTCATATTTCGATTTCTAACTCCCCCAGTCCCCTTTCTAAGCCTTAAGGAACCGTTCCGAGTGTTCCAAGTACAATTTGTATCACCATTCCCCTCGTTATCTATTAAATTATCATTATTATTTATTGAGTTTTTATTCCATGCCGTATGAGTTTTTCATACCAGTTTTAGCTGGTGGTCTTTTACTGGAGTCTGAGTATAGAATTTTGTCAGTTTGTCGTTTGAAATATCCATACAGTTGTTTCTCCCCATTTTAGTTTTCCGTATTTTTCCCATTTTTGTTTTCCATATTTTGTTCTGCGTTGCCTGACATCAACTTTTTGTTTTCTTTGGTTTTTTATCTTTTTATCTTTACTTATGTTGCAAATGCTATTATTGGATACTGCAATGAATCTTTGGTTATTCTTTCTAATGTGGTCTTTGAGACCTTGTGTTGATGCAACAACACAATCCTCAATGCTAGTGAGTCCTCTTTCTTCCTTTTTTTCTTATAACATAGAGTCTGTCATTGTCAACCTTCGGATGTAAGACTTTGTGCATAGTCATTAACTTTCTTGTCTTTTCGTACATTTCTCTGAGTTACTACCTTGTCTATTTTCAAAATGGTCCGTAGGATCTTACCAGGGATACTGCCGAGCTGGTTATACCTTTGATGGGATTTCTGCTACAGAGATTGTTTTCGAGAAGCTTTCTCATTCTTCTGAAGCAATCTTTTCTTTATCCTTCATCTCAGCTTGTTTGATGGTGTCCGCTTCCAATATTCCCTTGCACTTGTAGTTTTTCTTTTCTGCAAGAGTGCTGATGTTTTTCCTTGATGTGTTAGTTCTGTTCCTTCTGCTGTTTCTCTATTTCTACTTTTCATTATGAGCATGGTACATTTTTCAATGCCAAATTCTATTTCTATATCCTGGCTCTATATTCCTATTGTTCGTATCAGGGTCTTCAGTTCTTTTTCCTTTGTTGCCCCTTTCCTGTGCATTTCCTAACTACGTAGTTGAGTGGCATCATGGTTATAACGAATATCAGTGGTGATAACGAGTCCGCCTGGAAGAAAACCCCTTTGGATTATGACCTCTGCAAGGGTTTGTACTGCCGCTGTTAATTCTAACTTCCAGTTATCAATGTCATTTGTGATGAAGCTTATGACTTTGTTCGATATTTTGTACATTTTCAGACATTATTATCAAAGTCTGCGGAACCATATCATAGGCCTTTTTATTGTAAATCCATCATTTTGCCTTCTGTGCGTATGTGCTGGTCTATATATAGTTGGTCATTCGTTCCTTTTGTTCCCCTGCGGTATCCTTTTTATTCTTCTGGAAAATGGCTGCGGCACATGAGCGAGTTATTGATTTCTTCTCTAATCTGTGCAGTTTAGATTTTCCGCGTCATAGTTAACGCATTATTGGTCTATAGTTGCTAGAGATGGTCTCTTTATTAGGGTCATTCTGGATCGCGACATAGAGCGGAGAGCCTCACCCGAATAGATTTATTAACGAGAAAAATGAAAATTGACTAAAAGAATGACTCGGTATATTACAAAATGTGAAGATTAATTGAAATAGATTTTAGAAGAATGACTGAGTACATCATCAAGGGTGAAAATAGAATAAGTCGAAAAAAATTTTAGTGAGAAAAGAAAATATGGAAAATATATTGTTATTTGGCTGGAACCCGAGAAAAAGATAAGCGAATTTATTTTGACTAAAAAAACTGTCAAGGCTACATTTGTTTTGGGAAATATTTTGATTGTTCTCTAATCGGCGAGCCGACACGTGGATTCACTCAGAGTCAAAGCCTGACAATGGTGGCAGGCAGGTGAGCGAATACAATTGTTGTTTGGAAATGAAAAAAAATTTACTATAGTTTTTTTTCTAAATTCGAAACCATGGAAGAGCTTTCTTAATTTTGATTTTTATTTCTTAAAAAATGATTGTTGACGCCATATCACTCGACAGGATTAACTGCCTACTGGGACGAATTGGTTAAAGTGAAATATTGAAGAAGTGAGAGAAAAGGCCTTCCCCTTTTGAGATAAAGGTAGAAGGCAGAATTAATTAGAATCCAAATTAGGAAATGCTTGCTCTTTTGGGTAAAAGAGAGAGGTAACCAAACAACGAAGGAAGGCAGAATGAAGAGGATGAAATTAACTATAAGAATCCAAATTAGGATAAAACTGATATCTTCAATAGCTCCGCAAACTATCACCCCACGGTAGAGAGAAAATGCATATTAGCTGAAGGTTTTCGTTCATTGATAGGGACCAATGCAGAGCAGCTAAGAGAAAACATGTTACCCTGAGTCCTGATCTTTTACCAGACTTACCAGAGAACCCGAGAAGAACAAACATAATGCATTACTTGAACCCCCTTGTGCCAAACTATCAAGGGACAAAGTGGCAGAGAGAGAAGCTAAAAGCAAGAAACCGAGAAAAACTAATATAACTGCTTCCTGAAACTACCAGACTATAGAAAGCGAGCGGAAAAAGCCTAAACCTAATACGATAATTTGAGAGACCTTGTACCTTAGTCTGAATACTGAGAACAAGATCGGCTGTTAAATCGAGGGGTAGGTCTCCGTCTCATATGACAACAATTCATCGGAGGGTTAATGTATGTACGATTTTAAAAAATCTTTTTTTTACTTAATTAAATAGTATTGTTGGTTACTAACCTATGTTTTCTTCTCTATAGACGTTCTGCTTCCTTTGTTTTCTTAATTAAGCGGTTTAATCAGTTTACTCATCGACTGATGACTCTGATTAGCGACCGACCAGCTGTTTGGATGGAAAACACTATGTGGGCACATTAGCAGATCAACTGTGCCATCCGGTGACATAACCAATCAAGCAGGAGAGTCAACGGAACGAAAGCAGAATCCTCCCCAAGCGATTGAGGAAGGCGGGTGTAGGGGCACAATGGAAGATTTCCACTTCATCAGCCATGCTTGCTTCTTGCAAGTATTTACTTAGTTGCAAAGCCAGTCTGTCTTGGATGGACGTGAATCTTGAGTGTTGTTCTTAGCAAGTCCATGTGTAAATTCACATCGGGGTCTTTTTCTTGTTCTAATTTTTTTTAATGTTATTTATCAATTCAGCATTTCTGTTATGGTCTTTCCATTTCCATATTTCACTTTAAAATTGTTATGTTTCTTTTGCATCCAGCCGTTGATTAGTTTGTACTCTCTCCATCAACTTGTTGGTAGAATTTTCATTCGTTAATTTGGAGTGTCCTGTTTCGTTTGTATTGCTTGACCCAATCGCAGTATCTTTTGAGTGTTCATTCTTTCACCAATATTTTTTTGGTTTATATCTTTCAGTTGTGTTTTAGACTTATCTGCAGTTGTCTTTTGGGCATCTTTTAATTTCGTTGGGTACCTGTGTGTTTATTTTTCTTTGCAGTTTTGATTACTGTCGTAGTTTCTTTATTTGTCCTTCTATCTTCATTTCCCATCCAGGGTTTCTATTCCTGTTCGGATTATTTTGAGGGATACTTATTTTATCATTGTCTTATTTTGCATCTGCATTGATTAACTCATTCAGTTCCGTGATGTTGTCCGTTGGGATATATTTTAATAATTTATTTACTTTTTCGGTTACTACTTTGGCTTTTTTCAAATCTTGATTCTTTAGGGATGGTAATGTAGTCACCTATTCACTTTTCTTTATCAATTCTACATTATTTCTGTTTTCTAGTTTTAAGATTGATGTTGTGGTGCTGGGTTCTGTGATGGTTTGGTTTTCAATATTAATTGTTTCAACTCGTTTAGGAGGCTCTCTTTGATGGTTTGGTTTCGTTTCTTTTGTTTAATGGCATATCAACCTTTTTTAGGTTATTTAATGCCAAAGCCATCTCTCCTAGAAGGACAGTAGTGGTACTATTTAACCCATAGCTGGGAGGATAAGGGGTTTCATACCTTTCCCAAGGGTATTTACCCAGAAGTGAACGTAATAGCGCGACTGGAGTACGAACTCGGTCACTATGATTCTGCAATCCATCACTTTAGCCATTACATCACGAGGACACCCTACAGCTCTCTTTGAGTATAGTCTTCTAAATTTACTTGTCCACATATTTCTAATATTTCAAGGTTAGGAAATCAACCTTTCTTTTAAATCAACCTCACTTGGTCATCAAGCAGTTTCTTCACAGATCTCCATCATCTGATTCCTATATCCTTTTTTATGTTGGACTGCTTTTAAAATAACAGAGGATTGCATTTTTGTTGTTTTCCCTTATCCATTTTTTCTTTGGTGTCTCTCAGATGCATTGTTATATTGTCAGACTTTTCTGCTGTTTTGATTTGTTCTTTTCAATATGTCCTTGTGTGTTTTTCTTTCCTTTGCACTTTCGCTTGCAGCAGTTTCTTTATATGTCCTCGTCTAATTTATTTTTGTTCAGGTTCCCAAGGGGAATACCGATTTTTATCACTAACTAGTTTTGATCCTGCATAAGAAAGCTCGTTCAGTTCAGTGATGTTACCTGTCGAGATATTTGTTAATAATTTGTTTACCTTTTCGGTTTTTGTCCAGTCGGCTGGAGCTTCAGAATACACCGACTGCACCTCTGCAGAGGGGTAAGACACCCCACAACGAGGGTCCTAGAAATGACACTAAACAATGTGATGGTGAAGTTCCAGTGATGCAGGAGCTTTGGGGAATGCGCAGCACCTCTTCATTGCCATCGCTCCTAGGCCTACTCTGGCCCAGAATTGTAGCACCTGATAGGGCCCTATCAATGGGTTAAATAGAACTAAACTGTATACTTATGCTAAACTAAATTGTTTAATATAGACCTTTTTTGAAATTTAACTGTGTGTAAACATAATCTATACTTCCACAAAACTGAATTGTTTGAATTAGAAATGTTTAACTAAACCGAATAGCTTGAAATAAAAAATATTTTTTACAATCAAACTATGTACTTATACTAAACTGAACTGCTTGAAATAGAACTGTTTTTAATATTGAAACTGTACTTATGCTAAACTGAATTGTTTAAAATAGAACTGTTTTAACATTTAACAGTGTGTTAAGGAAATCTATACTTATACTAAACTGAATTGTTTGAATTAGAATTGTTTGACTAAACGGAATAGCTTGAAATAGAAATGTTTTTGATAATTAAACTGTGTACCCACGCTAAACTGAATTGTTTGAAATAGAACTGACAATTTGTATAAAATAGATTTGGCGTTAAATAACCTACAAAGGTTGATATGCCATGAAACTCAACTAACAAACCCACCTTTTCTGTTTCTAACTTACCTTTTTTCCAGTCTTGATTCCTGAGAGATGATAATGTTGTCTTCTTTTAAATCAGTATTTTTTATTAACTCTAAAGTCACTGTCTTCCTGCTCTAACATTGGTTTTGAGGTGTTGGGCCTGTAGTGTTTTGGTTTTCTGTATTTTGTATTTCAATTCGTGTAAGGGGCTCTTGATTATATTCTCGATTTACCTGTCCACGTATTTTGAATATTTTAAAGTCAGAAAATCAACCTTTTTTATTAAAATCATTCTTGCTTGGTCAGTTTGTATTAAATTCAGTGGATTCTGTCCAAATTTTAATCATTCTTTTTCTGTACCCTCTTTGTGCTGGATTGCTCTGAAATTAACAGTAAAATACATTTTTTGTCTTTTCAGATCAGTTTTTTCTAATCCATTTTTCCGTTGGTAACAACTCAGGAGTTGATTATTATCTTTGCCCCTGCCACAGATGTGACCTGTGTTCTTCCAAGGAAGAAAGCCCTACAGAGGACCACATACACATACGAAATAAAATTATAAAAATAAACAAATAAATAAAAGGGGATAATAACACCATTAAGACAATTATGTTTTAACTTAATATAAATACACATAACTCTTTATTCTTATATTTTGGGCTAGATATTACAGTCATTTTTACTGCTACTATGATTCCAAAAAAATATAATGTTAACACTTTTTTCTCTTCTCACTTCGAAAATTAGCCATGAAGAAGATTGGAAAACTTCAGATACATTTAATCAACTTCAAGTTTACTCATTAATTTATTAATTATGATAATAGATACGAAATGGAAAAAATAGTAAAGGTGAAAGCTTCGGAATTTGGTAACTTACAAGCATCCAGCCACCTTTAATCATCAAGTGAATAGATAACACTGTGATCCCTTTTATTTATATTTTTGGTCAGCCTCACACCAATTTTAACTGAAATCTAAGTGACAGTAAGTCTTCTCAGGTCCCTTAGACTCTTCTAAACTACTCTTGTAAATCTTAACACAATTTTAATCTGGATAGATATTCTTCCTGTCATCTCCAGTTCACCCAAGCTTCGGAGGACCGTTTCAAGTGCACGAACTACAACTAGTATCATCGTAACATTCGTTATGTTAGCCTTTTCAGCTCTCTTGAAATATTCGGGTATTTGTCTATTTTTCGTTTTCTTTCATTTTTACTTTGTGGCTCGCTAGAACGGCAAAATCTACAGAATGACAACTTTTTTCTTAATTAACGCTAGGTTTGGTTTTCTAGTTGGGATTGAGAGATTTATTAGTATCACAAAACCCTAAATATTTTTATGCATTTCATTTCCTAGGAGAGATTCTGATTTATGCAAATACAATTTTGTAGTATTGTCAAACGGTAATCTCTTGTATAATTCGGAGTGGACCATCTTTCCTATTTAGTTGTGTTTTTTCTTGTATTCATTTTGTGGTTGTTTGTTGCATTCGCTTTTGTGATTAACTAGTTCATCTCTGTACAAAACCTACACTTGCTATTCTGTTGCATTTTATCAACTTTTGTCCTAATATCATTGGTTCTTATAACATTTCGTGTTGCTATTAAACGAGATTCAGTTTCTCTCTTGAAGTTTCCTCCACTGAGCCATATCCTGATCATCTCTCGCAATTTCCTTTGTTTGTTGCAATGAGTATCCATACAGTTTGTTTTCTTCCCATTTTTTTTCTAGATGTCATTGTTTTACTGATTAGCCTTAGGTAAAACACTGCTGTTATTGGGTGCTGTAATTCGTCTTTGTTAGAGTTTTCCTCGAGTCCTTCAATTTCTGCATCTAGGCAATCCTATATATTCGTGAGTCCTCTTCCTCCTTCTTTTCTTGCTACTCAGAATCTGTCCAGGCCATCTCTCGGGTGTAAGGCCTTGTGCATAATCATCAATATCCTTATGCTTTGGTCGATTTGTTTGAGTTCCTCCCTTGTCTACTTTAAGAAACGTCCAGAATAATTTACCCAATTGTTTATTTCTTTGTTGAGATTTCTGCAGCAGAGATTGGTTTCGAGAAGTTTTCTTCTGAGATACTCTTTTCTTACTTTTTCTTTCATGCTTGACGGTGTCTGCTTCCAATATTCCAGAGTACTTATAATTTTTCCTCAGAAGTGTTTTGATGCTTTCTTGGTTTGGTAGTTCTTTTCTTTCCGTTGTTTCTCTTCTCTCATTATTTTTCAATGCCAATTTTTTTTCTATATCTTGGCTGTATATTCTAATAGTTTGTAACAGGGTCTCTAGTTCTTTTCCAATTTTGGCAAATAGCTAAATATTATCTATATGCATGAGGGGTTTATCTTTTCCTGTTTTTTAAATAAATTTCTTGCCTCCTGTGAATCTCCAAATTATATAATTCCGTTACATCATAAATTATTGTTATCATTATTTCCTTTTGAGTTTTTCACACCTGTGTTTGATGATGGTCTTTCACAAGCGTTTGAGTGACAGCAAGTCTCCTCAAGTCTCGAGGACTCTTCTCAGTATCCTGATCGACTTCAGCAATACTGTATTTTGGATAGTCTTTCGACTTCCAACTTTTCCAGCTCCCTTAACAGAGTTCAGGGGATTGTTTCGAGGGCACCAATTACAATTGGTGTCACCCTAATCTTCTCGTTCCATAGCGTTTTTAGTCCGCTGTCAAGATCTAAGTATTTGTCTCTCTTTTCGTTTTCTTTGAATTTCACTCTATAATCTGCTGGGACATAAAAGTCCACTTGTCGGCAGGTTCTTTTTTTTTTTTTGTTGTTGTTGACAATTATTAGCTCGTAGCGCGTCTCTTTAGCTAACCATATGATTCATTCATTTTTTTCTTACTAGAATTTCTATTCCATTAAATAAAATACCTTTAAAAACATTGAAAAAAATTAAATTTTCTATCGCATTTGCTTTTCAAGTTGACATCATTATCATCATTATGTCACTTTGACAGCGCGAAGTTCCCGTACTCTCTCTCGCCATTCATCCCTAACATCCATCGCTCCTTGAAAGTGTTCACGGTTGTATCTTGTGTACGTACAGAGATGATACGTCTTCATTGGTCGACCATGTGTAGGAATCCAAAAGAGAACGTCGCTTATGAGTTCTTCCTGGCTTCTCCATCAGTGTCCAGCATGTCTCGTTCGTCTGGTTTGTGTGATAGGAAGCAGGTGGCCGTATAGCTGTTGTTTTATAGGGTGTTGCCTCGAGGATTTGTTCAAGACAGTATGCATCATTCTTGAGTAATTCTCGTCCAGCTTTTTCCCTATGCGTTTTGTTAGCATCCTGGTACTGACGCAGTTATAGGTTGGAAGAAATTCCATTTTATCTTCTCAGATAGATTAGATTTCCATATGATCGATAGCCTTACAATATCATTCCATGCCATCATTAAGCATATGTTGACATACTTTCGGTAGATGGGATGTTGCTGCCGACGTATGTAAACTAGTCTACTAATTTCAGAGACTTGCCACTTAGAGTGGAGATGACGGTTTTTTGTTTAAAGGACATGTACTCTATTTTCCTTGCATTCACCTAAAGGTTAATGCCTTCTGCTGATGGCTCTAGGCTATGCAGTAGTGATTTTGCTTGGACTGGTGTATTTGCCAGAAGTGCTAGGTCATCATCGTAGTCTGTACCTGTGAGAATTTTTGCCTGAAATCGTCAGCGTCTTCGCTTTTTCAATGTGAAACCATTTTCTTTTATTATATCTACGGATGTTCGAAGTACATAATCTTGGCGGAGTATAAACAAATATGGTACTAATGTATTTCCTTTGCAAGACTCTACCGACAATATTACTGAATTCTGCGTCTTTCTTCATCGGATGAGCGAACCATTGCCTTCGTGTCTTTGTATTTACAGGTGTAACAATTTCTTTGGGAAGACCATAAGCTAGAAGTCCTTGCTCCATCTTTTCTCTGTTTATGGGATCGAATGCCTTGGATAAATCTATGAATATTAATGTAGCTTCGAAATTCTTTGCTAGTATTCCTTCGATGATTCGATGGATTGTCAGAATCTGGGAAGTTGTTGAGGGATTTCTTTAAAAGCCGTTCTGATTTTTCCTAAAAATATTCTCGGTTTCGGGTTGGATAACAATGAGAAGTAGGATATAATAAATATCAGCAGCTATGGCATCAAGAGTTATGCCTCTACAGTTATTAGTAAATTCGAGGTCACCTTTCTTGAGGAAGAGGAGAATGCAACCTTTCATGTATTTAGTATATAGACTGCGTTGCATAATGGGAAAGGTATGTTGTTGAATTTTCTTGTCATCTAAACCTCTGGGGGCTTGCAGTTTTTCTGTTTTTAATGTTATTAATACTGCATCAAGTTCCTCCTCCATAAACTGTCCTAGATTGATGTCTACTTGGCCATGAATAATTTGATTTACTGTTTGCTATTTAATTCATTATTTTCTATTTTCTTCACATTTTCTAATTTTATCGATCTGGCTTTGAATGTATTCTAATTGCTCTTTTTGGAATGTGTTGTTTAATTCTCCCAGGGTTTTGTTAAGTTTCCGAGCGTAAACATTTGTTAGGTTCCTTTTTTTTTTTTTTTTAGTAAGGATGCTTTTTTTAAGTCATCTCATTTCTTCCTAACTTCTAACAACTCCTATAGGATTCTAAATTTGGCTCTTGGCATGCACTCTGCTGTTGCTTCAATGTGGGTGGTAGCAAAGTTTATATATTCGTCATTCTCAGTATGAAATTCAGATGTCTCCTAAAGAGTCTCGTATTTGTTTCTTTCAATTACAGTATATTCCTTGCTTTTATCTCTATTGATTAGAGAGAACCAGTTGTAACATGTGTTTATTTCTACACAAACTCAGGTGCATTTTTGCAGAGAAAGTTCTGTGATTAGAAGATTCTCGTTCAAAAGAGGAGTATGCTTCACAGTTCGGAGCGCTATTATTCGCTACTCGTTTGTGAATATATAATCTAGCTGTGCTTTAGCATTATTGTATAGGTTTAGGTACATAATTTTCTCTCCCTTTTTGAATTTAGTGAAGAATTTGCTAAATGTTCGCCATTTCTATTTGGTAAGTTGTGTAAGGAAAATCTATTATTTTCATCTTTGGTTATTTAAGTATTCATGTTTCCACCAATGATTGAACATTGTATTTGGGAATGAGTCGAGCAATAGATATTCCGTCGTAGAAGGTTGTGATATCTGATTCATCTTTAGCATTGGTAGGACTGTAACAAGAGGCAATCGTTGTGCAGGGGTTGCTATTGAATGTAGCACAAATAATCCACGGTTTGGTTTTTTTGATGTGATTTTAAGGCTCGAGAAGCATTCCCATACCTCCTATGGCAGCATTGGCAGAATTTTCCTAAGCAGATGACGAAACAAATATTCAACTATTACAGGTATCATGGTATTTTAATGCAGGTTCCCTCTGATAATATCTATGTGCTTGCACGCATATAATGTCTATATTGTTCTCAAGTGCTGCTGCTGTAAGCTCAGATTGTTGGTTAATTAAGAAAAAATGGTACATTGAAAGAAAAACATGATATTGATTTTATTCTGTAATCATCTTTGGGTGTTAGTGTTTTGAATCTAAGCAGGAGTGTGTGTGTGTGTGTGTGTGTGTGTGTGTGTGTGTGTGTGTGTGTGTGTGTGTGTGTGTGTGTGTGTGTGTTACATGGTGCCACATCATCCTAATTAAGTCGAGACTTGACGGCTACTAATTGTTGAAGCTTTCAACGATGTTAGATCTTTCGAATGTGACTGTAGTAACTTTATTATTCTCATCATTATTTTCAAGTTATATCGGGAATATTGTTTCTGTAATGATATCGCCCACCAAACAGTTAGATACTACTGAAGCTAAGCGTCCTAATGATAAATACAGCCAAATATCCGAATAGGGACAAGACGATACATGTTAAGGCTTCAAATGTACAAATGTAACAGTCACATATGTTTCATTACTGGCCTGTTGTCTGCCATAAAATTAATGCGTGTTGTCTGACATAAATCTGCTGCTTGATATCTTCTTGAAGAATGTCCGGGGTCATATTTTTAAGGGTCACGAAATAAAAAGTTTGACAACTTCATCATTGTGCAGTTCGAATAGGTTTTAAAAGTATTTGGGGTGAGAGAAGATATATCTTTTTGTTAAACGAAATTGAGACGCAGATCAATATACTTATTTAAAGTATTATGCAGTTGTCTATATAATAAAAATTTTAAAGTTCCGTTTGGCTGGTTGTTTGCTCAGCATATGAACTGTTGTTTGTTTGGTTTGGTTTCTTTGTTTAATGGCATATCAACCTTCGTGTGTTATTTTATGCCGATGCCATCTTTGTTGAAGATTAGCAGTGATACTATTTAACCTATAGTACTCAGCATCAGAAGCAGTTTAAAGTCGTACTGAGGGTACCCCATTTTTCTTTTTTCGGGAGGAAGGTCTTACTCCACTACAGGAGATAGAATCAGCTTATTCTAAGCCTTGCCAACAGGCTTATTTACCTTTGAGTTATTTTACGCCGAAATCAGTTTTATAATTTTGGCTTCCAATTATATATGGTGCAAAATTATTGAAAATAGATAACTTCTTAATTAGCTTGAATATAAATGATTTAAGAGCTTATATAAAGTCCAAAATCAATTTTAACTTTATCTCAAATGGATCTATTTGATCCATACACAAACAGTAACTACCACTCCTAGTCAGAGTGGACTTAGGAGTTACGAAATGGTAACTCTACACTTTCTTGAGCTCCAGACATGGAGCCACACCACTGGATGCAGCTTATTGTAATTCCTAAGACACCATTTTTGGTGGGGGTATTAACCATCTACAGGAGATGCCGTCACTGTATCCTAGCAACCACCGATAAGGCGAAAAACTAAAAAGATTTTATTCCTGATGTCGTCTTGAAGTTAAAATCTTGAAAATATTTTTAAATGTGATTAACCAGTGAATAAATCAGTGATTTCTAATTTTTGTTCGAGGAATCAATAGTCCCAGTTTTTCATGTAGTAACTGCCACAGTTTCTCTTGTATAGACAGTTATTTCATGCCACGACTTCTTCATCAAGCAGAACGTTAGATAATGTCTGATTCCTTCATTAATCAAGAATAATTGACAGATATTTTGTAAGCTTATAACTATGTATCTTTCGTTATATTGTCAGTTGTATAATGCATTAAAAGATAATGCTGATCTGTGTTTCAATTACGTTTAACTGATTTTATATTCTCATAAACGCATTTCCATCGAATCAGTAGAACACGTGCAGATATTTACTTGGCAGCTATTTGTTATAGTGCAAGTTGATAAAAGCTTAGATAAAAATTTTCAAACTACACAGTGCTACACTGATGTATCGCACCATGTAACTATTTGTACCGTGGAAAGATATGCAAAAATAGTCGGTAACTTAAGAATAGAAATAAATTGAATTTTATCCTATTATCATAGGCTTAAAACTAAGCCTGAAATGTTCCCTATTGATACATTTTAGGAGGTGCCCGTGGTGTAATGGTTATCGTCGCAGGAAATGGACACGGCGACACGAGTTCAAATCCTGGACCTGACTTATTGCATTTCACACAGCACTAATACCCTTGGGAAAGGTATGAATCCAAATATTCTCCCTCCAGCTATGGGTAAATAGTAGGACAGACTAGGTTCTTTAGCCTTGGTGAAGCAACAAGTCTAAAAGAGGGAAAACCCTGAATTCAAACATGTTAAACTCCGCTTAAAAATTGACCTTGTGTCATATCCTGCCCGAGCGCAGGGGTTGGTAAATATGATTGATACATTTTAGATTTTTCAAGAGAAGATTGATAGATTTGAAGGACATGTCAACACGTTTACGGTTATTTTATGCGTAGAATTAAGAGAAACAGGTCCCACAACTCCTTGCTCCCACAACAGGAGCTAGGAGTTATAGCAATGAATGGGTTCTCTACACTCCTAGAGCTCAAGAACTTGAGCCTCACCATCAGATGAAATCTACTGTCATACTCAAGACATTTATTGCTGGGAAGAAGTCTTAATTCTCTGCAAGGGATAGAGTTATTGTATTCTAAGTTCGGTCGACATAGCAATTCTTAGAAAAGAGTATCTTTATATAAATTGCGATTTCCTTCTCTTACTGTCATCAAAAAAGGTGGGGCTGCAAAATACACTAACTGCATCTATGCAGAGGGATGAGACTCTCCCAACGAGTGTCCTGATAATGAAACAAAATAATCTGATGGCGAGGCTTCAGTAATGCTGGATCTTTGGGAAATCCTGAGTACACCTTCATTGCCATCGTTCCCAGTTCCACGCTGGTTCGGAATGGTAGTACCTGATCTATGTGTCAAATAGAATTGTTTAACATTCAAACTGAGCACTTATGCTAAATTAAATTGTTAGAAATAGAAATGTTTGATCATTTAACTTTGTAAACAAATGACTCATGTTCAATTGAATTGCTTGTGATACATAGCAAAACTTGAAAGCATTAAACTGTATGCAAATAAATGATTAATCATCATCATCATCTCATGCCGCCCACGCGGATATCCCTGACCCTCTCCCGCCACTTCTCCCTATCGTTCATCGCTACTGGCAGGTCTTCAGGGCTATATCCCATATCCTCACAGAGCTGCTGTATGTATGTTCGAGCTGGCCGTCCCGCTTTTGCTCGGCCATATGAGGAGTACATCACTTATGATCTCGTCCCTGTTTCTTCAGCAGTATTCAGCATGTCTGGTTCGTCTAACTTGGATCGTTTTCGTGATGGGAGGTAGGTGGCCGTATAGTTGGTGCTTTGTCGGGTGATGCATCCAGGACTTGTTCAATATTGCTCGCAGCATTCTTGTGTAATTACCGTCTAGCTTTTTCTCCAGCCGTTTTGTTAGCGTCCAAGTAGTGCATCCATATAGCATATAGACCGCTGCTTGGAAGAAACTGCGTTTCATTTTATCGGTCATGTCTGACTTCCATATGATTGATAGCTTATCTATAGCTGTCCATGCTTTCATTATCCGCGTATCGATGTCTTTTTCGGTTGATGAGACACTGCTTCCTAGGTAGGTGAACGTGTCTACTAGTTTCAGAGAGCTTCCGTCTAGTGTGGAAATGTCGCCTGTTTGATTAAAGCACATGTATTCCGTATTGTGTGCATTGACATGGAGGCCAATGCCCGCGGCGGCTCGTTCCAAACTATGCAGTAGTGTTTCGGCTTAGTTGGGTGTATTTGCCAGAATCGCTATGTCATCGGCATAGTCGGCGTCGGTAATTGTTTTTGCGAGGTACCTTCTGTTTCTTTTCTTTGTCAGCTCAAAGCCGTTTTGTTTGATTTTACCAATCGATGTTCTAAGCACATAGTCTAGACAGATGATAAAGAGGTATGAGGCTAGCGTGTCCCCTTGCAGTTCTCCTGCTACAATATTGAAGTATTCTGTGTCTCCATCCGGTGAACGTACTTTCACTTTGGTGTTTCTATAGAAAACAATTATTGCTGTGACGGTCTCTTTTGGTACGCCGTATGCTAGTAGGATTTGTTCCATCTTCCCTCTGTGAATGGAATCAAAGGCCTTGGTAAAGTCGACAAATAGTATTGTCGCCTGTATATTTTTTGCCCGTACGCCTTCAAGGATTCTACGTATAGTCAATATTTGTGAGGTGGTGGATCTATTTCTTCGGAAGCCATTTTGGTTTTTCCTAAGAATGTTGTCATTTTTGGGTTCTATGCGGTTTCGTAGTAAGGCATTGTAAATTTTGGCTGCTATGGATGTAAGTGTTACACCTCGGTATGTCTTGGCTATTCCGATGTCATCCTTTTTAGGGAAGGGGAGGACACACCCCTTCACCCATCTATCTATCGGATTTTGATTATAGACTGCGTTACAATGTCGGAGCAAGAATTATTCGTATTAGATAGAAGTAAGTGAAACCATTTAACTATGTGCAAAAAAATGAACTCGGGCTCGTTTAAAAAAGTTATCAAAAATGTTTTTAGGAATCATATTTTAATATATATGTATAAAAAAACCAAATCAACCCAAACCAAAAAAAAAAGGTGGAAGACTTTTGTCAATTAGTCTAAAGTACATCGTAAGATACAAAGTGTCGTCGTAAAGCACGTAGCCCATGTTTTTTGGGTGTTAGCTCTCCTTATTTCCCTAAATACAAAAAGTAATTATTATTCATGTTTTGCACTTTGATACATATTTTCACGATTACCGCCGTCGGAAATAGACTCGACGATACAAGCTCTAACCGTAGACAAGCCAGTTTGTATTTCACATAGCGCTAATACTCTTGGGAATAATAAAAAAGCTATTCTCTACTCTAGCAATGTGTAAATAGAAGAACAGACTGTTTTTTTTTTAGCTTTGGTATGACAATCGGTCAAGGAGAAGGAAAACTCTGAATTCGAATCAGCTATACTCTGCTTAAAAACTAACCTTGAATCGCATCCTATTTCTAGCGGAAGAGTTGAGTAACTTTGGATGCCTAAATATTTTTCTGGCTTTTAAAGATACTTATGAAAATGTTTAGTAACTACTGGTCAATAATCAATTAAATAAAAATGTTGTCACCAAGTTAGTGCATCAAGTAAACTTTTGTCTCACTGAGAAGTGATTAACCAGATAGCCGGGAAAACTATCTGTACTGTAAATTAAATTCAGTCGATGACTAGAGAGATGAGGAATTCCCAACGTAAAACATAACTTTTATCTTTTTATCTCAAGTGACTTGGATTCCACATTTCCAATAACCTAAAGGAAAAGAAGAGTGGTGAAAAAGAAGTGCCGAGAGAATAAAAAAGAAGTGGATCTATATTTAAAGAAATTGTTTTGAGAAGCGAAGAAACGTGATCGTCAAAAGTTGCGATTCCGCAACTTTTGACGATCACGTTTCTCCGCTTCTCCCGATAAAAGGATCCACAACACAAACTCCCTTGATAAACAGAGTCCCCGCTGTAAACACATTCGCTTCGGTTGCCATGCCCCTATGTAATATATTTCTCTGTGGTGCCATGAAGCCCTGTAGTCTGCAGTGAACTACGCAACTATATGACACTTGGGATGCTTTTAACAGCAATAGGAAACAGAATTAAGAATGGACATTTCGGACAAGGACTCAAAAAATGAATCGGAATAATTGTTACTTTTATGTCCATTGACAACAGGTATTTATTAAACTTAGGTTAGTCTGATACTAAGTCACCTATAAAGCCACACACCACTACCTGCTTTACACACTCTACGTTGACTTCAGTCCTGCTTGTTGAAGACTTCCTGCTCCTGGGTTGATCTATCCCCTCTTCGCGCTCCTCTTTGAACCTCTTGTGCCACTCAAAATCACGTGTGTTCAACATGGTGTTATCTCTTTATACTTGCCGAAGCATTTCAAGTGTTTGTGATGGAGTTTTCTCCAACTGGAGCAAATATTTCTGGTTTATTCGTTCCTCGGTGCTTATTGCTGAACAACATGAAAAAGAGATGTAAACAAAAGCATATGATAAAAATACAATGGTTGCAGAAAGTTAAGATTACAGTTATATACTCCCAAAATATCGTGTTTGATGATAACACAATCCACTTATCCCTCTGTCGCCCATAGAACCCAATCCCGTGACTTTTCAAACCGACTTCGAATATATTACGGTGTTAATCTCATTATATGATATGATACCGATTTTGTTCCCTTTTTACAAAATAAGTTAAAAGCAATTATTCTACGTATTATTCTTTTTCAAAGATGCAATTTCATTTACTACTACAACTCCTCCTCCTCCTCCTCCTCCTACTACTACTACTACTACTACTACTAATAATAATAATAATAATAATATAATAATAATAATAATGAGAAGAAGAAGATAATAATAATAATAATAATTCGACACAAAACTCAATAGCAGAAACCTTATCAAAGGAATAAATACCTGGGCTGTACCACTCGTTAGATTTTCCGGGCCCTTTCTCAAGTAGACCAGAGACCAAAAAGAAGAAATCTAATGACAATGCATAAGGCTTTACATCCCAGAGACGACGTTGACAGACAAAATGTTTCAAGAAAAGAGGGAGGAAGAGGACTTGCCAGCATTGAAGACAGCGTTGACGCATCGATACAACGACTCGAAGACTACATAAAAAAAACATAACAGCCATCAGAAACGATACTGATAACACGATGGACAACAGAATGACAATAACTAGGAAACAAAAATGGGAAAGGAAACAACACTATGGGCGGTTTAAATGACTAATAAACAACATCTCACACGACAAAACCTGGAAATGGCTAAGAAAAGGAAACTTTAAGAGAGAGACAGAATCTCTCCTAATAGTAGCACAAAACAACGCCGTAAGAACCAATCATATCAAAGCGAGAATAGTTAAGACGCAACAAAATAGTAAATGTAGACTATGCAGTGACAGAGATGAAAACATCAATCACATAATAAGCGAATGCAGCAAATTAGCGCAGAAGGAATATAAGACTAGACATGATTGGGTCGGCAAAGTGATCCACTGGGAGATGTGCAAGAAATTTAAATTCGATCATACTAACAAATAGTATATGCACAACCCCAATGGGACTTCGACATACACACGGATCACCTAATCTCGGCCAGAAGACCAGACTTTATAATAATCAACAAAAAAAAAGAGAACTTGCAAAATAGTCGACTTTGCTGTCCTGGCTGACCACAGAATAAAACTGAAAGAATGTGAAAAGAGGGATAAGTACCTCGACCTTGCTAGGTAATTGAAAAAACTGTGGAACATGCAGGTGACAATTATACCATTTGTAATTGGTGCGTTTGGAACTGTAACTAAAGGACTACAAAAGGGACTGGAGGGGTTGGACGTTGGCGGACGGGTGGAGACAATCCAAACGACAGCATTGTTGAGAACGGCCAGAATACTGAGAAGAGTCCTGGAGACTTGAGGAGACTTGCTGTCACTCAATCTCTAGTGAAAAACCATCGGCTAACGCTGATGTAAAAAGTTCTAATGAGCAAATAATAATAATAGGATACTGTAGACTAAATCACGCACACTGATTTTAAATCTACTCAAAATTGTCATAGCCTATCAAATTTTTGATGGTTGGTTGGTTGGGTTTTATAGCATACCAACACTTGCTGGCTATTTAATGCAAAATCGTCTTTATATATATATATATATATATATATATATATATATATATATATGATTTGTAAATGAATAGTTTGTTGGTCACATATTAAACAAGCCAGAGCTCAATTGTTTGCACATAGTTAAATGGTTTCAATATTTCTATGTATGACGAACAATTCAATTATATCCTCAGTAATTTGTTTGCACACACCTAAATAGTTATATAGTTCTATTTGACTAATAGATGGGATCCAGTCAGTGTGAACATTGGAATAATGGCAATGAAGGAGTATTCCACATTTCCAAAAGCTCCAAGACTGAAGCCTCTCCATCAGATGGTTTAGTGTCATATTTAGAACACACTTGTTGGGGATGGGTTTTACCTCACTGCAGAGATACAGTTGGTGTATTTACAGCTTCAGCTACCTTGGTTTCAGGTTTTTTTTAAATATGTACACAATTATATATCAATAGTATATTAATATAGAGCATATTTATGTTCAAGATAAATTTATACTTTATTAAAATTCTTATGGTATTTGAGAATGTAACTAATCCAGCAAAAATGTCCCATCGTAGCGGGATCTTTATGAGAACAATTTACTTAAAATATGCTAACATAGAGACTAAAGCAGATTCTAGTTCACTTGGCAAATCATAATTTGGTAGGGTATGCATTTGTGCTGAATGTCATTTTTTAATCATCTAAATTGTTGATATAAAGATAAAGGAAATAACTATGAATCCTTCTTAAATGATGATCATCATCACCATGGCATTCTGACAGCATGGATTTCCTGAACTCTACTTATCTTCCATTCTTATTAGCCATTGCTCTCAGTAAGTTCTCTAGATGGCATCCAGTGCATGCATAAAGCTGATTAATGTAAGTTTTTGCAGGTCAGTCAACACTGGTGTGTCTATTTGTAAGAGTTCATAGGAGAACATTGCTTATGAGTTTGTTCTTACTTTTCTATCAGAGCCCAGTTTTTTTTGTTTTATGTTTTGTGAGATGGGAGGTAAGTGGCCATACAACTGTTGTTTTATTGGGTGCTGCTTCCAGGATTTCTTCAAAACAACATGCAGCACCGTTGTGTCGTTCCTGCCTAGCTTTTTCTTTAGGAATTTCATCCAAATGGTGCGGCCATACAATAGTTCTGACAGAACTTCAACTTGAAAGAATTCCCATTTTATTTTATCAGAGAAATAAGATTTCCATATAGTCGTTAACTTGTCAATAGCAGTCTATGATTTACCTATGCGTATGTTGACATTACTTTTAGTAGATGAGATATTGCTACAGAGGTATGTGAATCAGTCTGCTTATTTCAGAGGCTTGGCATGAATTGCTGTTCACAGCACATTTTGTATTAATGGTATATTAAACGCTAACGTCGAAGTAAACGGGCGTCCTTTTTGCTGATCCTCGAAAATGGTACATTTAAAGTAAATAAGGGAAGTAGTTATTTTAATTTATTTACTTTTCGATCTATATGTCTATTCTTTGCATTTTATACTTTATTCAAGTAAGATTTTAATTATGTACAAATATTTTATTACTTTTTGATTATTCAAGATATAAAACTGATACATAAATTCCTCTAGTTTAAAAACAAATGAAACTTACTAACCGATAATATTTCCCAGTATAACCCTAGCAAGTGAAAATGAACAATATCAGATTCAACCTAATTATAGATTCGGTGCAATCAACTGAGTTTTATTTATTTGTTAATTTATCTATTTAATTATACATCTATGAAGAAAATAGAAAAAGAAAAAATCCGAAAGTAATGCATTATTACTTTTATTCATCTATTTATTTTATTTCATTTTTGTAATAGACTAGTAATAACTGTATCAAATTAAATTTTTTTATGTTTTTAACAACAGTATTCAAATATATTTTATCTGTAGTTTACGGTTTGTTCGTTTTTAAAACTATAATCCAAGTATATTTTCTTTTACATATTAACTTTTTTAAGTTAAGTTTCTTGAGTCGTAAGTAGGCGTCTGGAATTCTAACGATCATTTTTTCGCATTAGCATATCTACAGTATTAGTAGTGATATAGTTATACAGTAAAAAAGGCATTGTTTAGATAATAATAATAATAATAATAATAATAATAATAATAATAATAAATGGACTTCGATTCGTGTACTTCCACTTCGAATAATAGACTTCGATTCGTTTACTTCGACGGCCAGCATTCAGTAATATATGTGTATGTATATGTAAAAAGTCATGTCATCAAATCCAGGAGATGTATGTCGGTAGCTGGCTACCCTCGGTGTAAGGGAGTAAACCCCAACAGAAAATCAGGAGTGGAGCCTCGCAGGCAGTTGGCTGGCGTATTCATCACCTTCCAGCAGCTCCTGCATCCCCCCTGGTCTCCAGCTGTCTTGACCTTGTCTTGCCACTGGATCGGGCCCGCCGGGACAAGAGAGTGAGGCTGGCTCTGCACAAATCTACTTCAGTTTAAACAAAGTCAAGCAAAACTCAACAATCAACCTTTATCCCATCCTAATACCTCAAGTCATGTGGCGACGAGCGGGCGACGACGTGACGGGTGTGGGTACACTGGGAATCATTGCCGCAGACCTGCACACAGGTGACTCAGGCTATATGGTCGCTCCTTACTGACTGGAGCAGAAGTAATGTTCGGCAGCTCTCTAAGTGTCTAGGGAGCCTTCTCTAGAGCAGCACTGCTCAACCCCAACAACATGAGAAACATTGCCTGCTCTACTTCATCCTGGCCTGTTTACCGCTGCCGGCAGGACCTCGCTTAATGTGGTCGAAACAAGAAAGCAAAGAAAATACCTCTGAACATTGCCGCGTGTGACGTCTGTACACTTATTGACTGGGTCGACACAGATAAACCTCATAGACGTACTGCTCTTATCACTTCTGAACCTCCTAGGTACAAAATCGACATTGCTGCCTTCAGTGAGACCAAGCTGGTAGTCAAGGGAGAGCTCAGACTATTCTTTTTTCTGGGGCAGGCGTGCACACGATGATAAACGCGAAGTCCAAGGGGGTTATGTCATCAAGACTTCACACGTAAGCAAGTTTGCCTGCTTCCCTAAAGGGGTGAATGACCATGACTATGAGACTTCCACTTCATCACGGGAAAAAGTTCGCTACCATCATCAGCGCCTATGCACCCACCATGACCAACACAGATGAGACAAAAGACAAGTTCTATGAAGACTTTAAATATGTTATCTCCGCTATTCCCGCTGCAGACAAGCTCATCATTCTTGATGACTTTAATACAAGAATTGGACAAGACAGTGCCTCCTGAGAAGGTTTACTGGGTAAATATGGGGCCTGAAATGCAACAGCAACAGCCTACTGCTTCAGACCTGCACCAAGCATAATCTTCTAATCACCAACACGGTATTCCGCCTCCCATCTCGCAACAAGACATCCTGGATGCATCTCGCTCTAAGCTCTGGCATCAGATCGACCATGTCATTGTGAGACGGCGAGATAGGTGGGATGTAAGAGTTGTGAAGGCCGTGTATGGTGCAGAATGTTGGATAGATCATCACCTAATCATTTCTAAACTATACATTCAAGTCCAGCCAAAAACAAGACCACAGGGCAAAAAAAACACCTAAGCGATTGAACATCACAAAGCTTAGATGAGCGGCTTGATACTATCCTTTTGAACGAACAAGATTAGGAAGCAGCGTGGTTCACTCTCCGAGACACCTTATATAGCATAGCTATGTAGTGTTTAGGACCATCTCCCAGAAGGCAGAGACTGGTTTGATGATAACCATACCGAGATCATGGGCATAATAGGGAAAAAGCGTGCTGCCCACCTGGCGCACTTCCATTATCCTCAGTGTAGTACCAAGAAATACGCTCTGAGGGGCATCCACTGCACCGTTCAGCTCAAGCTGCAAGAAATGGAAGATTCCTGGCTGAACGCTAGAACTGATGAAATCCAAGGTTACTTGACATGAAAGATTTTTAAAGAAATCTAAAGGAGATCTACCGTCCCATCAGTGCCGGCTCATCTCTGCTTCTGAGTGAAGGTGGAAAGAAGCTCATTTCAGTGAAGAACAAGAGATGTTGGCTGAGCATTTCGATGGTGTACTAAACAGGGCATCTTCTATCAACAACGAGGCCACTTACTCTTATGCATTGAACTGTTCTCTTGTTGGAGGGGATAGCAATAGGTGAACCAGTTTTGATACTATGTTTCTATCTCAGTTATGTCCGGTTGAAACCATTTACCTTGCTCATTACTTATGGCACCTAGATGTTTTGGGAAAAAATTCACATAAGACTAGAAAGTTTATTTTATCCTGTTCTTTGATATACTGTTAGGATGTTGATTTAAATCAGCATAGTTTTTAGCTTTGTGAGAGCCAGGAAGATTCTGTTCAATTAACTAAAATGAATCTCATATTGCCAGTTCTAATAGATTCCATTTACCGCTGAACTTGCCATCAATTCACTCATCTCAAGTCCAATAAAAATTCCTGTTTTCAATTTTGTAAGCATAATATGTAAAAAATTTTCTGTTAGGAACTAGAATCCACAAACATCATGTGCTTTTGCTTTTATAAAGTTCTTCAAGTGGTTGAGTTCGATCTGAAAGACCTTCTTGTCGACCAATGATACATACTTGTATATGGTAGAAAATCCAGATATGTTAGAATAATTTCTGAACAAGGATTTGGAGTCAACATAGTCGATTTAGTCTATAACACATACTTTATCAAGTCATTTTTGTGGTGTCCCAAAGTCGAATCTGAAACAATTGTTTGCAGCTGGATAGCTATCAGCAGAATGTTGTTGAGGTCTGTTCTCACTTAATATATAATCAAGGCATAGATGTTGTAGTAAATATTGTTGGCTCACATTAAAAATAATGGTATGTTCCTGAATTTTGAGTATCTTAAAATTTTTGTTTCTAAAGTTATGAAGTTGGTATTTTTTGAAAATATGTCTCTGTATTTGTTATACTGAGTGTCATATTTTGGTATTTTGTAATTAAAAAGGGCCTTGAATTGTATTCATTTAGTTACATTTAGTTTTTACATATATGGCACATTTCAAAGGAAAAATGCTTTTAATGCATTGGCTTAAGAAAGCGTTTTATTTTTTTGGAAATAAAAAAAAAATTGTAGACTTTATCGAAAATATGTAATAATAATAACAGTAATAATAAAAATAATCATAATTCTTATAAAAAGGGGGAACCGCATGGATTCGAACACCTGCCGAAAAAATATAACAAACAAATCTTCGCTGCGTGCTATCTGCTATCTGAATGAAGAAAATCGGTGAGTATAACATGTCTTTAAATTAAAATGCATTATAAATTTTGTTTTGTCCAGAAATCTTTGATAAATGATTGTAATTTGAATGAAAACACCTTTAAAGACTTTTTCAGCTAAACTATTTTAAAAGTATGGATTAGATTTGAACGTTTAATTTTTTTTCTGTGAGAAATTCTACATCGTTTGCCAGTGTCTCCTTGAGATAAATGAAAAATAAGGTATTTACTAGATGGTTTGAAAGTGCAAATAATGGGAGAACAATTACCATCCATAACGAGACCTAAAGAAGATATTGGTGAGCATCATAGGATCTCCGTGTCTCGTATTTTTGGCACTGTTGTTCAACCACTTTAGTATAATGTCTCTTTAATTCTTTATTTGTCTTCTTTCTAAAATGAAAAACGGATTGTTTTCTCCCTAAGAGTAAATACGGTTTCTCTTCACCGTGACATCAAACAGGAGTTATATTCTCGATAAAACTAAACTTGGGTTCATTCTTTAAATTCAAGTATGGCTTTTCGTATTCAAAACATTACAGTCACATATTGCCATATTTGTTCACATTTTATGTACTAATTATTGGTTGATTGCTGCTGTTGATTTTAGAAACCAAAAAGGTTAGGGATGACCTTTTTTAAATACGTGATCGACTTTGTCAGTAATGAGATTAATTCTTTATTCTCGTCAGGTTGGTAACCCAGATCAAAAATCAATGTTGAATTTGAACATATGAGAAAACATTCAGTTCATGTTTGCCTCCTATAATTATCGTTCAGCTGATTTATCTTCGATTATAACAAATATATTTGGTTAGGTGTATTACCAAAAAGAAACAAAATAAAAATTCCGCGTCAAATTTCAGGAGAATGCAAGAGAAATATTTAGTAATTCGACTCAGGTTTATGGCAACTATGTTCTATCTCAAGCACAAGTTTTTTTAGAAGTAGAAGGCATTTTTGGATGACCTGGAGATTGTGAAATATGAACCTCGTTCTGATCGACTGATTATTTCACGAATTGAGGAAAATACTACCCACAACAGATCTGATCGACGTTGGTTAGTTGGTGAGATGAATTAATAATAATCAGTTGATTTTCAGTTAATGATGTCAATTTGAAAAAAAAAAAAGAAAAAAAAAAACTCTCTCAGTACTTTATAGACACTTTCAGTGAACGAAATTTTAGCCCAAACGGAGATTCGCGTGGTACCACAACTCCTTTTCTCCCTTAATTCAGTCTTTGTGATTATTTTCTTCACCCCCCGAATCAAAACTTAAATCCGTATACGCTATTTGGAAACTCTTAAGAACATTCAACAGGTCGTGACGAGCTAGCTGAAATTAGTGTCTGTTGAACACTTCCAGGAACGTGTCGGTGTTTGGCTTCTCAAGGGAACTATTCTAAAGGAAATAAATTTGTTGCTTTTAAGTTGATTATGCAAAATTATACATTGTCTGCCTCGTTACTTTACATACCAACCTTGTGTTCTTACGATAAAATGTAAAACGGATTTTTACGATTGATAGATTTATTTCAGAGACTAAATTTTCAATATCATAGTTCTAAATACACCCCGATTACATCGTACATACCTTACTTATTTCATATCCTGCTAATGCCCGAGTGAAAGGTAAATATTTTTGCAATAACTTAATTTATTTGTATTATTTACCTTAAGCTGCACTAAGCTTTCCATGTTCAGTCTCTTTATGTAATACCAACATATTAGATGCAATGTAATATTTAATTTTTTTTAGTCTCGAGATAAAAAAATATAATATTATAATATTAAAGATAGTTTCTCTATTTCACAAGTTTTCCCAGTTATTTCCAATCGTTCCAAATCTAATTTTTTACTTTTCTGTCTTGGCTGAAAGCCATAAACAACTTTCGATCTGAAATAAATGACCAACTTAGCATTGTGTGAAAAATGAATCTTCTAATTGCTATAAAAAAAAAAACCTAACCCATAAAAGGCATTTAATGCGACGTCTCCTGCAAGGAAAAGAATATCTTGTTGATTTACTATTTGAATTTACCTATGTGGAACTTTACTCTTTCTGGATTTAATACTAAACTGAATTATATCATTTTTATTGTTGCAGAACATGATATTAATTATGTGTGAGCTAACTGAAATAAAAAAAACCCTTTTCACAAGTTTTTCTGTATTTTGTATTACCGTTTAATATGTCACATCTTCCAACGTTTACACTTAAAAAAAATGATTATATCTCATTTTCATCGACTCATTATCTCTACTAACCTAAAGCACTCTTAAGTCATTAAAAGTTCATCAAATAAACGATTTTAATCACTGTTTCCCCTTTACTAAAAATCTCTTAATAATTAGAGCCAGTGATGAATTCCCCCACTGCTAGCACGGATTTCCTTGACTCTGTCTCACTATTCGTCCCTATCATCCATCACCTCTGGCAGGTCCTCCAAACTACATCCTGTGTTCGTATAGAGCTGTTATCAATAAGTAGATCGGTTAACATTTGCATAACCGTGTGAATGGGTCCTTCGGAGAATGTCACTTCTGAGTTCGTCCTTACCTCTCTAGTTAGTGTCTCACAGGTCTTGTTCATCAATTTAGAAGGCATTTGAGATTGGAGGTAGGTGGTCGTGCAGCTGCTGTTTTGTGTGATGTTGCTTCCAGGATTTGTTCAATATAGCTTGTAACATTCCTGCTCAGTTCCCGCCTAGCTTTTTCTCTATACGCTTAGTCAGCGTCCACGTGATGTAGAATTGATACAACCGCTGCTTGGAAGAAATTGCATGTTATTTTATCAGATTGGTCAGACTTCCATATGATCTATAACCTATCGATAGCAGTCCATGCCTTCGATAGGTGCATATTAATGTCATTTTCAGTAGATGAGACGTTGCTACCAAGGTACCTGAACTAGTCCACTAATTTCAGGGAAACATCATTTAGAGAGGAAATGTCTTCTTTTTGATTGAAACACACGTACTCAGTTTTGTATGCATTCACATGGAGGCCAATACTACCTACTGCCTTCTCCAGACTACACCGCAGGGATTCGGTGTGGGTAGGTGTATTTTCAAGAAGCGCTATGTCATCTGCGTAGTCTGCGACCGTAATAATTTGTATCGTCTACTTCTTGACTTTTTTTAGTGTAACCATGACTTTGACTCAAAAACTTTACAAACATATCAATGGTGAAATCATTCAATCTCTGGTCTACTTACTTTTTAAAATCTTAATAGTTCCTGTTATAACAGTGGGATTATTCACAAAGATTGGCACGTCTGCCAAGAATCAGTGGAGTTTTAATGAGCTATACCAAAGATCAAAGTGTCACTCTCCAATACCTTCGTTCTCTCGGTGAGACTTAGAATACGCTGACGGTATCTTCTGCAGAAGGGTATGACCCTCCACTAAAAAAGGGGTCTCCTTGCTATGACACTAAACTACATCTGATTTTGAGGCTCCAGTTCTGACGATCTGTGTGGAGTATCCCTTCTTTGCCATTACTCCAAAGTCTACTCGGACCCGGAGTGCTAGTACCTGTTAAGGTTTTATCTATAAGTCAAATACATTGGTTTAAAGATGATTCATATTTGATAGGACCGTGTGCTAAGAAAAAACTCAAAGGATTAACTACACAAAAAATGTAAATATGAACATGATTCATTAACCCTAAGACATAAAATAACCGTAGACGTGTTGACTTGCCGTTAAAATCAATCAATCTTTAGCACTTTCGTCGAGGATTAGATCATAGCTTTCTGACCGTCATTCTGGGATCTGAGTGTAGTATATTTTTCCCCTCCTCTTCCTCCTTGGAATATATATCAAATTCAAATAACAAAATTTGATAATTAATGAAAATCATGAAAAAAAAAAAATTATATATTCTATATAATTTCTTTTGTATTTTTCTAAAGAATAATGAATTAACAAAATTATTTCAACTTCGTTGTGAACGAAAAAAATTTAGAACCAAGATTAATGATACATCAAAATTAAAATTTAAAAAAAAAGAAATAAGGTCGGATTTGCCTGTTTTTTGTTGTTTATTTTGTTGCTTATTTTATATCAATCGATTAATGTTTGGTCCAGTTTAAATGCTAGAATATTTATTGGCTTAAAGTCAGATAGTTCGCATAATTTAACGATAACTGTTATGGGTATATAGTGTATAAACAAATAGATTTTCTTTTAATTTAATTCATTTGTTTTTTGTTTGCTTGTGGTTTTATATATTATTTTCCATTCTTCCTCCTCTCCTCAAACATAATTCAATTTCTGAAAAAGTGCAAATAATGTGCAGAATTAATATATTCCAATATTTACACAGGGCACAAAGTATGAGACAACCCTCACGGCCTTAAAACGTCCATCTTAAATAAAAGTTAACACAATTTTCATAACCGTTGAATCGTTAGAAGGAAAAGACAACGGGGAAAATGGCGTATAAAATTTATTTGTATATAAAATGCAGAACAGGAAATGTCAAAGTTTAAAAGATTTTTTTAAACTTGTTTACCGGATGCAGCATAAAATCAACAAAGGAGATTTTTGAAGCGTAATTCCTGTTTAGATTTTTAAAAGTTTATGGAAATTTAAATAATTATCGGTTTTTCAATAAATCTTCTTGTATTTATTTTATCATTTATAAAATTCATTTTTCGGAAGTTTTCTCGAGTAATAAAATAAAAACAAAATATTTCGTATTTAAAGTAAGTAGCACAGCCTTTAATTTAGTTAATGATTGCGTATCCGATCAAATTTTTAAACATTTAAACATATTTCCCATGTGAAATAATTTCTTCTTACAAAATATTACTAGATAATTGTATAGCTATTGTACATAAAAATATCATCACATAATTGTATGAGTGTTATACATAAACAAATATCTCCAAATAATTATATGGCTGTCATGCATAAACAAATATTACTGGCTAATTGTATGACTATCATATATATATATATATATATATATATATATATATATATATATATATATATATATATATATATATATATATATATAATCATTGAAGGAGGATGAATACATTAAAATCTCATCGGATAATTTCTTGACTGCCATGCATGAAAAAATATATTCGAATAATTGTATAACTGTTATATATATATATATATATATATATATATATATATATATATATATATATATATATATATGATAACACCAGATAATTGCATGACTGTGATACATAAAAATCTCATCAAATAATTGTACGTCTGTCATACATAAAAAATACATATATATGCTTGCATGAGTGTTATACATAAAATATCAGCGGATAATTGCATGTAAACATATCATTGTGTTCAGAGTTATATATATATATATATGGAGAAAAAAGTTAAACAAAATAATCCAAAAGTGCTAAATTTATTATGAATGAAAGTCTTTGTTTTTCTATTTTCTCCATACTGTCGGATACATTTTCATTATTTACTTCCATAAATAAATAAATAAATATATGTGTGTGTGTGTGTGTGTGTGTGTGTGTGTGTGTGTGTGTGTGTGTGTGTGTGTGTGTGTGTGTATTGCTTAAGATTTGACGCTAAAAGAGTTTTTATTCCGTAAAATATTTATTACCCGAAAATATGGAGCAATATTCCAATATATTTCAAGTATACGATAAGGTATAAAACTGGATAAAAACTCATGACTCAGAGTTTTACGCTTTCAATATTCAGGCGAGTTTAACTTTTTCAATAGTAGGATTATGTCGTCTTTTTTGTAATTTGGCACCAAATCGAATAACGCAATTTTCTACTGATTTAAAAAAGAATATTAAAAAGAAGAGTTTATGTTTGCTCAGTTAAAAAACGTGTTGAATACCAGCTCACCCGAGGATCGAAAACGTGAAATTCTGAGTTGTGTGTTTTTATCTTTATATATATATATATTACTAAAATTACATATGTATGTATGCATTCGTAATTACGAAATATGGCTCATTATAGCAATGGTTTTGTTAAAACTATGTAATTAAAATGTTTAATTATTTTATTAATTAATTATTAATTAATTATTTTCTTAGAAAATAAAGCAAATTTCAGAACAATTTACAACTGAATCTGAAGTCTCATATTTTAATTATTCATCATCATCATCATATCGCGCTAGTAGCACGGATATCCCTGACCTTCTCTCGTCACTCCTCCCTATCGTTCATCGCCCTAGGTAGGTCTTCAGGACAACATCCCGTATCCTCACATAGCTGCTGAATGTATGTTCGTGCTGGTCGTCCTGCTTTTGCACGGCCATGTGTGGGGGTCCATAAGAGTACATCTCTCATGAGTTCGTCCCTGCTTCTCCAGCAGTGTCCTGCATGTCTGGTTCGTCTAACTTGAATAGTTTTTGTGATAGGAGGCAGGCGGCCGTACAGTTGGTGTCTTGTGGGGTGTTGCCGACAGGACTTGTTCAAGATTGCACGTAGCATTCTTGTGTACTTGCCGTCTAGCTTCTTTTCCAGCCGTTTTGTTAGCGTCCATGTAGTGCAGCCATATAGCAGTATCGATGTGACCACTGCCTGGAAGAAACTGCGTTTCATTTTATCGGTTAGGTCTGATTTCCATATAATCGATAGCCTATTGATAACTGCCCATGCTTTCGTTAACCTCGTTTCGATGTCCTTTTCGGTTGATTCGACGCTGCTTCCTAGGTAAGTGAATTTGTCTACTAGTTTAAGAGGGGTTCCTTCTAGAGTGGAGATGTCCCCCGTTTGATTATAGCACATATATTCCGTTTTGTGTGCATTAACATAGAGGCCTATGCTTGCGGCTGCTCGTTCCAAACTATGCAGCAGTGTTTCGGCTTGGTCGGGTGTATTTGCCAGTATCGCTGTGTCATCGGCGTAGTCGGCGTCGGTAATTGTTTTTGCGGGGTACCTTCTGCTTCTTTTCTTCGTCAGTTCGAAGCCATTCTCTCTGATTTTGTCAATCGATGTTCTAAGGACGTAGTCTAGACAAATGATAAAGAGGTACGGAGCCAGCGTGTCCCCTTGTAGTACTCCTGCTACAATGTCGAAGTATTCTGTGTCTCCATCTGGTGATCGTACTTTTACTTTGGTGTTTCTATAGAGAATCGTTATTGCCGCTACGGTTTCTTTAGGTATGCCGTACGCTAGTAGGATTTGTTCCATCTTTCCTCTGTGAAAGGAATCGAAAGCCTTGGTAAAGTCAACAAATATTAATGTCGCTTGTAGGTTTTTTGCCCGTACACCTTCAAGGATTCTACGAATGGTTAATATTTGTGAGGTCGTGGATCTATTTCTTCGGAAGCCATTTTGGTTTTTCCTAAGTATGTTGTCGATTTTGGGTTCTATGCGGTTTCATAGTAGGGCATTGTAGATTTTGGCTGCTATGGATGTAAGTGTTATGCCTCGGTAGTTTTTGGCTAACCCGAGGTCCCCCTTTTTAGGGAAGGGGAGTATGTATCCCTTCATCCATCTATCTATCGGATTTTGATTGTATACTGCGTTGCAGTATCGGAGCAGTGAAACCCAGAACATTCATGGGTCATCTACTTTATTTTAAATTAGTGATTCGAAATCACAGGAATTAAAAACTTTTTTTCAAATCACATTTTTTCTAAATCTTCAAACAATACTTTTTCCAGCATCGGCAACTAATAGTAATAGATATTTTATTTCTTTTTCTTTCTTTTTTTTACGTTTTTAAAATGGTGCTACTGAGTATGACATTATTTAAACGTACCTTACTTCGTTTCATTTAAAATGTTCTGTGCTGAGGCATTTACAGATGAAAGTGTTACTCATAGAAATGGTTTGATTTGGTTTCTTTATTTAATGCTAAAACTATACTTGTAAAATGATGGTAGTGGTGTTGGGATGCAGGGGAGATAAAGGAGCTTATACCTTTTTAGTCCGAAAATGAACATAATAAGCGTGATAAGACTTCGAACTCGCTTGCTACGATGTGACAGTCCCTCACGTTAGCCACAGGAGACATGGAGACTCCCTCCCACTTCATAGAAAAGAAAAATATATCATAGAATAAAAACATATGTACGCAAGCAGCCATACGCACCCATACAAACATATGCATGCACCACTCATACATAAGTGTACAGAATATACACATATATATCCTCTTAGCGTTCTGAACATTTGTAAGATGATAACATCTACAATTATTTATGATACCATCAAATTTCCGATAATATTCGATTGGTAATTCAAAACAAAATGATCAATACAGCGTTCGTTGTTATATGCACAACGACTTGGGTGATAAAAGCGTACATACGAGGGAACACTGAAAAGTTCTCAACCAGACCAAAAAAGGAATGATATAGAGATGTACGTTATTATATATATAATTTGCTTTTCAAAATACTTGGCATGTCGTTTCTCCAGTTTCACAAAAAACTCTTCTTACTATCAGTAAATAAAGACAGACACAGCGACACATCTCTCAAGCTATTTCTCTCTCTCTCTCTCGGTCCCTCTTTATCTCACTCTCTCGCATTCTCTCTCTCTATCTATCTCTCTCTCTCTCTCTATCTATCTATCTATCTTTACTTACGTCACTTATTGACTCAGAATGCCCTGTTGATCAAAACTGCCCCAAACCAAGAATAATCAACAGTAAGCGATGAAAGTAAAGGTACCGTTGCACACACACACACACACATATATATATATATATATATATATATATATATATATATATATATATATATGTGTGTGTGTGTGTGTATCTTATCGGCAGTGTCTGAAAAATACTTCGTCGAAACTTCCAGAAACTAAAAGAAAAAATAGATGAGCATTGTAGGGATTTGAAAATAAACAACACGCTTAATGCCATTGTACAACTACTAGAATATCTGTGATCATAACTTTGACACAAGTGATGTGATCTAAATAAACAAACATTATCACGAGGATGCTACACTCCAAGAATCTCTGTCAATTTACGTTCTGGTTTTTACAACATATCTCCTTCCATCATCAGGTTAAAACTTAAGGAACATGAGATACTGAAAAACTTAAATTACAAAAAAATGAAAGAAAAGATAATTACACTTAAACGATGCAGTATCAAAAAATTTATTGCTTGTCTCTTTTCTTTTGTATGAAATTATAAATTTATTCTGATGACGATATCCCTATAAAGAAACACGTCAGTCTGATTTTCCATACCATGTTCTATTTTCTCACACATACATACTTACATACATAGATACATACATGTATATATTTTCTTATACACACACACACACACACACACACACACACTTATATATATATATATATATATATATATATATATGCGTGTGTGAGTGTGTATGTATTCTCTTTCAAGGGAAATTGATCAAGCTCAAGTGTAGTCCATCGTTTCCCTGAGCGACTGATTAGCGAGTCGTGCGTGAAAACCCACAGGGAATTGAACCGCTAACCATAACACTCAGCAAGTCCTTTGATGTGAAGCGCAGCCGTGACGTCAGTATGGTCGGACAAATAAAGCAGTAGTCAGAGGTAGACAGCGTAAACACTTTTTTTTATTTCACCTTGGGACTCCACACCTAAAAACTTAACACATTCAATTTCACCCGTTCATTTGTTCAAAGTGGTTGTTTTGCAACCTGGTGTATACCTTATTTGCTGTGTGGTCTCTTTACTTACAAATTGATTCAATATTTTGTTTATGAGTTCCCAAGTAAAAATAAACTTCGACTATGCATGATAAAAGAAAAAAAAACAACATATTTTTGGAGCATAGCATTACTACTAGTCTTTTTTAAGCTTTGGTTTGTCTTGATTGATTGGTTGATTAAGTTTAATGGCATGTTAACCCGTATATGGATATTTTATGCCAAGAGGCTAGGGAATTGCATTTATCGTATAGTTATACTTACATTTTTTGTATAATTGTTTAAATATTTGTTGTAAACATTTACTTGATATGTTTTCCTATCTAATACAATTAATTTTCCTGCAATTCCATAGTTTTAAGTATTCATACGGCATACTAATAATTATTTGAAGTAATTGTTTTTATCTTAAAGTTCTCATTTGTTTGCGCACGGATATTATACAGTTTCAAGTAACTAATGATAATCCTTGGTAAACGATTACAGATGAATTAACAATTTCTAGTTATATGGAATCAAGTATTCCTATCCCACAGAAATAATTTTCAAACAGATCTATTTGATCCATTGATAGGTTTCTAGCAAATAGGTCAGAGTGAACCTGGGAATAATGACAATGAAAGGATACTCCACACTCCCTAGATCTCTAGAACTGATCATACTCAGGAAACCTCTTTTGGAGGGGGTTCTTAACTCCTGCAGAGGATACAGTCAGTGTATTCTAAACCCCGTCGATAGAGTGAGCCTTGGTTGGTGTTATTCATGATCAAAAAGGATTTCATTATAAAATTATTAATTACTAAGCTTTACTTAGTCTGTCAAAAAAGGGTTCAGTTTGTTTATTGTATCCGTTCTAAAATATTTAAGTACTTAACAGGTTCTTTACTGCTTAATTCCGGTTATCTGACGGGAACCGATGCTTTTTGCAGGATTTGACCGTAAGGCATGAACAGATTATTATTGTTTTTTTTTGTTTTGTTTTTGTTTTTTTTTTCAAAATACAAAATGAACACGTCCTTATATAAACAGTATAATACTCTGACAATTTTCTACCAAAACAAATAATTTTCTTCTACACCAAAGACACCAGAATTTTATCATTTCTAAGGGAATATTATATAATCAAAACGGATATTACTAGGTATTATTTATTACCAAACTCTACACTGTTGAAAATTTGGAAGCAAAAATATGTAGCATTCCCAAAATAAGTACACCTCTTATACATATTTATACATAAGATTAAGATTATAGAGATGTAGTTTTCTTTTTAATTACAAGGCTTCAGTGAAGAAATGTCTGGTAATAAATACTACCTAATGATATTGGTTTTGATTGTACAATGCTTCACTATAGATTATAAAATTCTTGTATCATTAATTCTGATGAAAATCAACTTTTATAAAAAAAAAAAAAAGAAAAGGTAAGGGACAATATTGAATATCCGACATATATATATATATATATATATATATATATATATATATATATATATATATATATCCGACATATATATATATATATATATATATATATATATATATACATATATGTGTGTGTGTGAGAGAGAGAGAGACAGAGAGAGAGAGAGAGAGATTCAATGTTATGAATTAAAAGGTTGAATTATCATAAGCCTGACATGAAGTACCTATTTATAATGATTTAATATATGCACTTACAAACGCCGTCTTAGACAGATATTAAAAATACCTCTTACTTCCTCTTTTTCGCTCTCTCTTTTTTTCTTTGTCTGTCTGGATCTACCATCTCTGTCTCTGTCTCTGTCTCTCTCTCTCTCTATATATATATATATAAAGGTCATTCAATGTATACGGGTAATTTAAAGAATAAAAACCAAAATACATTTTTCCATAAATGTAAATTCTGCATAGTTTGGAATTGGTTTATTGCAAGAATTATTTTAATCTTTCAAAGATATTTATTTTGAAGGTATTCAACATTCCGGCAAATGCTTCAGGCTTGAACAGAGATGTGACATCATAGTCTTGGTGACAGAAGTGAAATTTATAGAAGAATATAAAGTATGTACGGAGAGCCATGTTTTAGTAAAAGATATTTACAAATGGGATAAGCATGAGTTTGCCACTACGAACCTAATTCGAAAAACAGTCTATGAAATAGAAACACACTGACTCTCCGGTAAGGAAAAAATTCAGATGCATTCCGCAATAAAGAAGATCAAGCTGACAGTTTTCTTGGACATGAAATAACACTACCACTATTGATGTCCTTGAAAAAGATGCAACCTATTGCTAACTTCTAAGGCAAAATTCACTTTAATAAATGGCAATCGATAATATATATATATATATATATATATATATATATATATATATATATTGGTCTAACGGTAAGAGTGTTCGCCAACGACCCGGGAGACCTTCCATACCAAAGACTCAAGAAATGGTACTTGATGCTACCTTGCTTGACACTCAGCATTATAAGGTAAGGATCAAGGTAAAGTGGAGCAATCCAGGGAAAGGAGTAGCACCCTCCTCTACACCTTGGTGTCGTAGCTATCAAAAAGGGAGCCTTCGGTATATATATATATATATATATATATATATATATATATATATAAATTACGTGTACAGCAAAATAAACAAAGACACCATTGGTAATTGTAGTCGGGTAAAACAACGAAGGACCCTTTTTGTCCGGTTCTTTTCAAGTTGGGAACACCGGAAATTTAACTAAAAACGGGGTATATATATGTAATATAAAAGCAGAATGGCCAACTTGAAAAGAACCGGACGAAAAGGGTCCTTCGTTGTTTTACTGTTTTACTTAAGTTCCCCGACTACAATTACCAATGGTGTCTCTGCTTAATATATATATATATATATATATATATATATATATATATATTTGAGAAGGCGTAGAAAAGTTCTTGGCGCAGCCTCACTTTCAGTTGATACAGTTTAGTCAATTCAAAACTAAGATTTTCGCGCAAGTATCCTACAAATTGACATTTTGCAATGAGAAATGACAACTTTTCCAGTTACAAAAACAAAAATAAAAAATAGAAAAGCATTTTTCTGGTTTTACGAAGTGTTTCTGGCTGAGAACTTTTCCAATCACAAAGTTTTGATCATTCAACCTATTGACTTTTATCCGAAGGCTTTAACAACCAAAACATTGTGACTATAATGATAACCAAAACGAGGATACTACTTCGAGCTCATTCGTAAATTCAAAATAATTATAATTTTTAATAATTTTACATGCAAAATTGAATGATATTTTTATCCTTTTTAAATGCGTTATATTTAAGAAGGAAATTTCTTTTTAAATGATATTTTGACATAAATATTAACGGTTCACGACATCTCTTATAATTAACCTTTACGCTTTCTTTGTCGATAATGAGATGAAATAACTTATAATGTTTTTTGAATGTTTTTTTTTAATTTGAGGACTGACATAGTTGCGAATGATAAAAAAAACCCCATAGTTTTGATCTTAAAAAAAAACAAAAAAACAAAAATGGTGACAACGTAAGCTTACCTAATCGTTCTGTACAATGAAAAGTACTGTTAACAAACAAGTTGACAAATAGTGTTTACTTGGAGAGACCCAGAAATAAACAGTGGAAAATAACGACCATAGAAAGGAATTGGTGGATAAATCTATTCACTGTCTTTAGAGAAAAATGACTTTCATGAAAAAATTATATAAACAAAAAATAAAGTTTTGAATTCATGCTATAGTACAATAATATTTTTACGTCCCCGTGACGCCATGCTGAGTAATTCCTCCTTCAAGGAATCTCCCTGGCCATTGACAGTGTTATTTCAAACAACATTTGACTGGTTGTATTGGGTTACATGGAACCAGTTTACTCCGCTTAAAAATTGACCTCGTCAGATGGCGCTTGTGACGTAACGGTTATTGCAGAAAGAAAATTGACCTGTTGAGCCGAGTTCAAATCCTGGACGAGACTTTCTTTCATTTCATGCTTATGCACCCGGAAAACATAAATACATCTCTTCCCCCGCGTAAAAAGTAGGGCTGATTGGGTCTTGCTTATGTTGCAAGTCTAGGAGAAGGAAAACTCTGAATTAAAAACCAATTTTACCCCGCATGAACATCAACCTTGTGTCACATCTTTTTCGAGAAAGGCTCCACGGACAAGATGTGATAAAGGTCAATTCAAACATGGTACCGGTAGCAGTCCTTGACCAGAATTAATCGGTTTTCTTCTTCCTAGACCGGTTGGCCAACTTACAAGGCAAGAGAGCCCAATCTGTTCTAGTATTTATCCATGGCAAAAGAAAGAAGAGACCGGTTTCGTGACTTCAACGGCATTCGCGTGAAGTGAAACGCAAACTCGTCCAGGATTTGAACTCGGGTCACTAAGTTCATTCGCTACAATTAAACCTCGCGTCTCCTAATATAGACGTAACCACTATTAAAATCACAAAAAAACCCTGAAAATGGTCTAAAGTGAAATGAAGTAATGAATCGAATTTTATCATTTTTGATCGAATACACGGATTCACATTTTAAAAAAATAGACGAAGAGTAAATGTAGTCGAAAAACGTTTAAACTGGGTGGAGTCATCATGATTTAAAATTAGATGGTTGGGAACGGTGTTGGTCAATTCGATCAAATCAAGAGAATTAATGGAAAATAAACGATATTAAATCATATCTTACATTGGATTAATATTATGCTACCATACGTCCCGTAACCACATATGTTAAAGCGGACTCTCGACGAGGTAACCGTCAGACTATACAATGTCAACATTGAAGACAATCATAGAGAGATGCTGCAGTGGCCGACCCAATCTCCGATCTTCAATTCTATCGAAAAAATTATCATAAAAATTCAAAACTACAGTGTCGGCCATAGATATATACAACTGTTAATTATCTTTTAATAAAAAAAAGTTCTTTTAAATCAAAGATGCCAGAATTCTATTTCAGATATACAGTACAAGTACTCAAATCTTTCAAAAGCAAGAGCTTAAAATGGTACATAGGTTTCTTACTTGTATAATATATACTTATATTAAGTACATCTCTTTTATATATATATATATATATATATACGTACAATTTTGTAGAGTTTGGTAATAAATAACACCTTATATACATTTTTGATTGTATAAAGTTCTACTAAATATAATAAAGATTGCTATGACTCGAATTCAAACCAAACGTTCAAACTACATTGCCCTTCACGAGGCTCAACAAAGGGTGTGTTTTGCTGAGCTAGGAATTCTGGCCTCAGTATTCGAAAAATCAACAACTGAGTCCAAACAAAACTTACTTAGAAGCAAGAACACTTACAACATTAACTTTTATCATTAGAATTATAGATACAATAAATCAGCTACTTGAGTTAAATACGTCTCCAGCCGATAATAATATAAATATCCTTCTAAAATCACAGATAAACTTACTGATAAAATTATTAATAGCCATGTAGATATCAAACGAGGACATGATACAGTGGAAGAACTCGACGCAGCTCTAAAAACAATCGGAATCAGAAAAGCTGTTAGCCACGACGAAATACCTTCTGAAGTATCGAAAATTTGACGACATACTTCGATCATGCAACACCATGTATAAATAGAACACAACAGAGAAATGAAGGAAAGACTGCATCCCCCTCTTCTTCCCCTTGGAATTACGAAGAATTTCACATGTATAACTCCTACTCCTATGACCGATAAGGTTTATCATGCCCTGCTTCTCATTCATATCCGACCTGAAATAAAGAAAATTCTTAGAAAAAATCAAAATGGTTTTCGGAGAAATCGATCTGCAACATCTCATATCCCGACAAGTAGTCGAATCATCTAAGGATTTAGTACAAAAATATCTAGGCAACACTTTTGTTTTTCGATTTCTCCCAGGCATTTGATTTCATACATAGAGGAAAGATGGAGCAAATACTTTTTGTATATAGTCTTCCCAAAGAAACGGTAACCACTATAATGGTGCTCTACAAAAATACGAATGCAATGGTTTGCTCACCCGATAGTGTTTCAAATTTCTTTGACATAGTCGATTGTGTCTTACAAAGAGATATATTAGCACCATATAAATTTATAATCTGGATAGATTACGTACTACGAACACCAATAGATGTAATGAAAGAAAATGATCTTCCGCTAACAAAGGTAAGAAACAGGTGATATACAGCAGATACAATTACGGATGCAGAATATATACAGCAGCGTCCAAAACTAAGGGACAAAATTTTAAAACCTAATATTTGTTAGAAATAACAACTGTGAAAAGCTGAAATTTTGACAACTGGTAGTCGTTATCATCCATAATAACATACTAAAATTTTAATCATTTGCAAAGGATAGAAAAAGAATTATAACAATTATTTATTTATTTTCAAAATAGGATCGTCCAAAAGTAAGGGACAAAATTGAGAAAAACAATGTAAACAGTATGCTATATTCAATTTTTTTTGTTTCCTCTAAAGAATAAGTTCTACTTAGTCATTTGTAAACGTTGCATCAGCCGGCACCATGGCGAAACGCCAAAAACTTGATTACTCTGTGAGACAAGCTATTGTGAAGCTACACAAGGAAAAGCACACCATTAGAGAGATTTCAGAGAAAGTGAAACGTTCCTAGAGTGTTGTAGGCAGGGTTGTTAAATCCTACAATGATACTGGCAAAATAGTGCTTTTAAAACCGGCAGACCCCGCAAAACTTCGGCAAGAGAAGATCGAATAATGCAGCGTATGTCATTAAAGGACCGTTTTAAGTCTTGCACAGAAATTAAAAGGGTTATGAATAGTACCTCATGTGTTAATGTGTCAAGACAGACTGTTTCTAGACGACTGCAAGAAATAGGCTGTTTAATCGAACCCCAAGGAAGAAACCACTTGTTAGTTCGCAGAATAAGAAGAAGAGATTAGAGTTTGTAAACAGGTATGTAATTTGGACATATGAAAATTGGGCAAAAGTATTTTTCAGTGATGAAAGCAAGTTTAATTTATTTGGAAATGATGGAAAAAACAATGTAAACGTGTAGACGTATTGGTGAAAGATTAAGGGCAAAGTGTACTAAGAAAACTGTCAAGTTTGGGGGCGGAAGCGTCATGGTATTTGGAATGTTTTCTAGCCAAGGTACAACGACTCTTGTCCGGTTACAAACTCGTGTAAACGCGCAGATCTATAAAAACATTGTTCAAGATCATGTTGTGCCAATCATACAGAATTCAGGTTTCGATAGGGCTACCGTTATGCAAGATAATTCCCCATGTCACAAGGCAAAGGTGGTAATGAGTTACCTTAGCGAGCAAGATTTCGAAATTATGGATTGGCCACCGCAAAGTCCTGACTTAAATCCAATAGAAAATCTTTTTTTAGGAGTGAAAGTTATGGAAAGAAATCCCACTAACAAGGAGGATTTGTGGGTGAAGCTTCAAGAAGAATGGTCTAAAATTAGTATCGAGAATTGTCAAGAACTGATTCGTTCTTGTAGTCGAAGATGTGCAGCTTTCATTGAGAGCAAGGGCTCATTTACTAAATATTGATTGTACATGTTTTTTTATTGTTTTTTGGCTGTTTACATTGTTTTTCTCAATTTTGTCCCTTACTTTTGGACGTTCCAAATTTGAAAATAAATAAATAAATAATTGTTATAATTCTTTTTCTATCCTTTGCAAATGATTAAAATTTTAGTATGTTATTATGGATCATATGGAAAGCTAATCTCACAGATAAGATAAAATGGATATTCTTCCAAGCTGTAACAATGTCAGTACTAGTGTATGGCTGCACCACCGGAAATTCAACGAAACACTCAGAGAAAAATATTAGTGGGAACTACACTTAGATACTACGTGATATTTTGAACAAATCCTAAATGTAGTATCCTACAAAACAGCAAATATACGGCCATTCACCTCCCATCTCACAAATCATACAAGTAATTCGAATAAGTGCCGGGCTCAGCTAGAGAAGCAGAAAAGAACACATAAACGACGTTAACCGATTGACTCGTACACCAGTGTTGGCCGACTAGCAAAATTTTATATTCATCTGCTCTGAGTAGACATTGGGTGGCATCTAAAAGACCTACTAATATCAATGACCAGTACGATGGAATAGCGAGAGAGTCGAAGGAATTTGTGTTATCAGCACGACTTAAAGATAAATATCATCATCTGACTCTCTCTCTCTCTCTCTCTCTCTCTCTCTCTCTCTCTCTCTGGCCATTCATCTCTGTCATCTATCGCTCCTGGAAGCTCTTCTAGACTGCAGCCTGTGTCTGCACAGATGTAAGTTTTTGTCGGCCAACACTTTCTCGTCTATGTGCAGAAGTCCATTAAAGAACGTCGCTTATGAGTTCGTCCTTCTATCTCCATCAGTGCCCCGCAAGTCTTGGTCGTCTTATTGGAATAGATTGTGAGATGGGAGGTATGTGGCCATACAGCTGCTGTTTTCTGAGATGTTGCTTCCAGGAATTGTGCAAGACACCACACAGCATTATTGCGTAGTTACCATCTTGCCTTTTCTCTACGCGTTTTGTTTGTGTCCATGCGGTATATCCATAATAATACAGTAGTATGGATACAGATACAACTTGGAAGAAATTGCGTTTTATTTCATCGAATACATTAAATTTCTATGCATCAATATTGTTTCATGCGTTCGCTAGACGTATGCTGACATAACTTTCGGTAGACGAGATGTGGCTGTCGCGATACGTGAAGCAGTCGACTGATGTTAGAGGCTTGCCACTTAGATCTCACAAAAACTATGATAGACGCAGTCTACACAGATGACCTAGCCCTTCTTGCAAATACACCAGCCTGAGTAGAATCCCAAATGCATAGCCAAGAGGAAGCAGCAGGAGGCATTAGCCCCTACGTAAATGCAAATGAAACTTAATACATGTGTTTAAAACGAAATGTGCCATCTACACTCAAACTGGCAAGCCTCTAAAATTAGTAGACCATTTCACGTACCTGAACAGCAACATCTCACCTACTGAGAGTAATATAAACACACACACACACACACACACACACACACACACACACACACACACACACACATATATATAAATATATATATGTATATATATATATATATATATATATATATATAAAATGGACTCTCCTATTGATCTCGCCGTATGATGATGATGATAAGATAGAAGAAAATTCTTGTGTCATTGGTTTAGAATAAGATAACCTTTACCAAGAAATTGTCTGGATTCATGGGTAATACTATATGATACTATATGTTACTATATTACAATAAACATGGCACATCGCAGTGTCACTTCCAAGCAAAATTTGCAGTTTAATAATTGTGATAATAATAATGTTGGATTTTTGTTCGCACTCACTCCAATTTTTATAGTTTCTTAAGAGTGATAACTATTAAATGCTAATTAAAAGAACTTTCTTCGTTATCTACTTAGCCTAGCTAAGACGTGGCAAAAGTATAGGGTACCTTGTAAAGATCAAACTCTTATTGGATTATTTAATGAAGAAGTCTTTTTTGCAAGCAATTTGGTTTTTAATAATTATTCTTATTTAATTATAATCATTAACAAACAATTAGAGATTAAAGTAAATTCTCCTGATACAAGTAACTGTTCGTAATAAAAATAATTTTAATTCAGTTCTATGGTCTTATTCCTATTAAATATTGATAATTTGCAAGCAAATAAATGCCGTTGACAATCATTTTAAACAGGTTATCACTTCATACACTTAGTTACGATATCAATGTTTTGAGAAACAATATATAAAATTCATAATTGTTTTAAACACTGACTCAAATGTATCTCTTCGAACAATAGGTGTGACCCAACCAGGTACTACCATTTTGGATCAAAGTGGGCCGGGGAGTAACGATAATGAAAAGAATATTCCATAATCTCAAGGAACCTACTGTACTCAGCTTATTGCCATGCCCACGATGCTTTTATATAATAATAATAATAATAATAATAATAATAATAATAATAATAGGATAAACGAAAAGAATAATAGAGATCTGGCAAGAATGCGCTAGTTTTCAGACAACAAGCCAAGGAATTCCAGACAAGTTAGGACGATAATAAAGAAAGGTTGGTTTTCTGACCTTTAAATACTATAAATACACCAGAAAATAAATAATGAACAAGATATAATACAATATCTGAAACACCAAGTATTCACTAACAAAAACAGTCTAACCAAAATGAACTGCCAACTTCGGAAAATAGAAAAGGCCACACAACCAAACAACACACCACCAAACAACACACAAGAACAAAAAGTAAATCTAGAAAATTTAAAGATAATTATGAACGGTGAAAAGACTACCTTACCATCACTAAGAAACATAGAACGGAGAACAGTCAAGACGGAAACGGAAAAAATAAATCAAGTACTAACTTATATATCAACAAATAATATAACCAAATTAAATGAACTAATCTATGCAGGGGCGAAATTAGTTTGAGAGAAAATTGGGTTTTCTTTAAAAAGCACGAACAAAAAATCAAAACCAGGATGGGAAATTTGACTGGAAACGCAGATAAAAAATCTTCGAAAAAAAGCCAAAAGGATAAAACAAAGGAAAGACGCTGGAGAGACAAAAAAGGAAAAGGCAACACAAGAAAAAATAACAATACAACTTGAGGAAATAAACCAGACAGTACTAGCGAGAGGGGGAATATTAAAGAGATATCGACAAAGGTTAAAACAATACAGACAAAACAGGACATGCCAAAACAACGAAAGAAAATTCTACCAACAAATGGGTGTAGATGACACGAAAACATACCAACAACCGGATGCAAGAGAAACCGAACAATTTTGGACTAAAATATGGCAACTAAGAGAACATGACAAAAAAGCTGAATGGATAAGCAATATGACAAAAGAATTTGAAGGGCTCGAAGAAGGCCAGAAAGCGGAAATACACATCGATTTACTCAAAAACAACATTAAACACAAATATCAAATTGAAAAAGCCAGGCCATGATGGAATACATAGATTCAAGAAATTCACCACTATTCACAACAGTCTAGCACTAGAAATGAACAGATGCTTACAAAAAGCATATGTACCCAAATGGATAACCAAAGGAAAGATCACATTGATCCAAAAGGACACAAGCAAAGAAACCGCCCCAAACAACTACAGACCCATAACCTGCCTACCGATTATGTGGAAAATATTAAAAGCACAATTAAGGGAAGAGATTACTACTCACTAACAAGCCGTGGATTGTTCCCTAAGGAACAGAAAGGATGTCACAAAGTATCTAGAGGCACAGGAGAGTTACTTAACACAGATCAGCACTTCCTGAACGAAAGCAAGGCCAGACAGAAAAATCTAGCTATGGCTTGGATTGACTACAAAAAACATATGATATGGTCCTGCAAAGCTGAATAATAAACTGCCTCAAAATGTACAAAATATCAGATGAAGCCATAAACTTTATCGAGAAAACTATGAAATCCTGGAAAGTGGAATTGACAGCTGGAGGAAGAAGCTTTGCTGAAGCGAAAGTCCAAAGAGGTATGTTTCAAGGAGATGCATTGTCACCATTATTATTCATCGTTGTGATGATGCCACTTAACCACATACTCAGAAAATGCACAACTGAATACAAACTTAGCAGATCGCAAGAGAAGATCAATCACCTAATGTACATGGATAACATTAAACTATTTGCAAAAAATGAAAAAGAACTGGAAACACGCAGTAAGAATATTCATTCAGGACATAGGGATGGAATTTGGTAAAGAAAAATGTGCCATGGTAGTAATGAAAAACTGCAAACGACACCTGACATACGGAATGGAACTGCCAAATCAAGACAAGATTAGAACGCTCGGAGAAAAGGAAATCTACAAATACTTGGGCATCTAGGAAGCGGACACCATTAAACAAGTGGAGATGAAAGAAAAAATTAAGAGAAAATATCTCAGGAGAACCAGAAAGCTACTCGAGACAAAACTACCTAGCAGAATTCTTATCAAAGGAATAAATACGTAGGCTGTACCCTCGTTAGATATTCGGGACTATTTTTGAAGTGGAACCCAGAAGAACTTAAGCAAATGGACCAAAGAACAAGAAAACTATTGACCATGCATAAGACATTACATCCCCAGCAATTACGTTGACAGACTATACGTATCAAGAAAAGGAAGGAGAAAGAGGACTTTGCTAGCACTGAAGACAGCTTTGACACATCGATACAACGACTCGAGGACTACATAGAAAAACACGAACGAGGACTGATTACAGCCATCAGAAACGATACGGACAACACGAAGGACAGCAGAATGACAATAACTAGGAAACAAAAATGGGAAGAAAAACAACTTTATGGGCTTTTTAAACGACTAATAAGCAACATCTCACATGAGAAAACCTGGACGTGGCTGAGGAAAGGAAACCTTAAGAGAGAAACAGAATTTCTCCTAATAGTAGCACAAAACAACGCCATTAGAACCAATGAAATCAAAGTAAGAATAGATAAGACCCAATAAAATTGCAAATGTAAGTTATGTGGTGATAAGGATGAAACCATCAATCACATAAGCGAATGGAGCAAATTAGCACAGGAGTATAAAACTAGACACGACTGGGTGGGCAAGGTGATCCAGTGGGATATGTGCTAGAAATTTAAATTTGACCATACAAACAAATAGTATATGCACAACCCAGTATCTGTCCTAGCGAATGACACATATAAACTCCTATGGGACTTTTCCATACAAACGGATCACCAAATCTAAAAAAATCAACAAAAAAAAAAGAGAATATGCAAAATTGTCGATTTTGCTGTCACAGCTGACCACAGAATAAAACTGAACGAAAGTGAAAAGAAGGATAAGTACTTGGACCTTGATAGGGAATTGAAAAACTATGGAACATGAAGGGGACGATTATACTAATCGGGATTGGTGCTTTTGGTTCAGTCACCAAAGGATTATTAAAGGGACTGGAGAACTTGAAAATAAGAGGACGAGTTGAGATCATCCAAACTACTACCTTATTGAGAACGGCAGAATACTGAGAAGAGTCCCAGAGACTTGAGGAGATTTTCTGTCACTCAAACTCCAGTGAAAGACCATCAGCTAACGCTGATGTGAAAAACTCTCAAGGAGTAAATGAAAATGGTAAGGAACCATTTTTTTAGGCAACGCAAAAGAAACCATTTTTTACACAACATAAGCCAAACAAAGGACCAGATTAAATAATACATCAAATAAAACCTAAAATAATCAATCTTTCAACTTACAAAGTAAACATAAATCAAATTGAATTTCTAAAACTATGTCTAAAATTTTGTCCCATCACACAAAGCAATGGTGGAGAATATAAAAAAAGACCTCAAAGAATTTGAAAGAAAATTTCGATTAACAGAGAAATTTAACTATAAAAAACATATGACTCCCAAATAAAAAAATAAATCCAAATTCTACCCAAACAAAGATAACAATAATAAACTAAACACATTCTTTGAAAAACAATTGAATATTAACCTAAATGAATAAAACTATACAAAACAGCCTCTGGCCCAAAGACATGCCTTGAAATACACAAGAAAATAAAAACAGAATTATAAAAGAAATAAACAAAAAAAAGCACTATAGTTATTTAAAATTGAATATATTACAGAACAAAAATCTAAGAAATACTGAAAGAAGAAACCAACTATAAATTAACTGATACAAACATAGACAAAATTATATCAAAAATTACAAAATTCAGCAAAACACACAATGAAACATGGAAAAGAAAAGAATTTTTTAAAATTAAATCCCGAAAACTAGCAATTTTTATGGATAACCAAAAATCCCCAAATCTGAAGAAATAAAAATAGCTGTAGAAACACACAAATTTTAATACATAGAAATTCCAAAACCCAGCAACCTCATATTTAGACCCATTGTAACAAGTTAATTATGTCCTACAAACAGAATCAACAAACTAATAGATATTCCTCTTCAACCATTTCAACCAGATAAAAAAGCTACATTAAAGATTATTCACTTTTTAAACTCCATACCATAAAAAAAGAAAAGAAAAAACGGATCCCGACACTCTCATGGTTATATTTGACGTCACAAACCTCTTCATTAATATCACCCATGAATTAGGAAAACAACCCAGAAACATTACACCCAAGATTTAAGAAAAAATGTCATCACAAATGTGCCCGTGGTGTAGTCGTTATCGTCGTAGGAAATGGACACGGCAACACGAGTTCAAATCCTCGACCTGACAGATTGCATTTCACATAACACTAATACCCTTGGGGAAGGTATGAATCCAATTATTCTCCCTCCAGCTATGGGTAAATAGTAGGACAGACTAGGTTCTTCAGCCTTGGTTAGGCAACTAGTCTAGGAGAAGGAAAACTCTGAATTCAAACCTGTTAAACTCCGCTTAAAGATTGACCTTGTGTCATATCCTGCCCGAGCGGAGGGGTTGGTAAATAGTATCACAAATGGTTGAGAATTAATCCTAAATAATAACTCTTTCCAATTTGACAATATAAATTATATCCAAAACCCTAGGAACAACTATGGAAACTAAAATGGCACTATCTTATTCCACTCTAACCTTAGCATATTTAGAGGAAAATCTATATAAAATCATTAGTAGAAAATAGAATATAAAAATAGAATTTATTCGATCATAGAAAAGACTTGTTTCATATTTTGGGTATGCCTATGGGACAACATTAATGATTTGTATAACTTCCTCCAAAACCTACAACCTAAAATAAAATTCACCATGAAACACAGCCTTAAAGAACTACCATATTTAGACATCCTCATTAAAAACTAAAATGGCCAAATTACCACATTTACTACAAACCCACAGACATCCTACAATACTTCCATTTTAAAAGTCATCACCTCTAAAACTACATAAAATCTATTACATCCTAACACGTAGAATATGCACCACAGTTACTAATAAAAACTTCCGACGAACTCGCTTTGAGGAATTAAGCGTAACCTTCCACCAGAGTGGATATCCGAAAACGCTAATAAATAAGGGATTAGAATTAGCAGAAAAATACCATTCAAAGACCTACGAACCCCTAAAAACGTAGCAATAAAGAACCCTCAGCATACGTCTCAACATACAACAAAAACAACCCAGAACTATTTACACAAATAACAAAAAATCTAGAACAAAATCAATGAGAAAATCAAAAATATATTAGACAAAACAAAAACCCTTTAAAGCAAGCGAAAACCAAAAAACTTAAAACAAATGCACATCTCTTCTACATGTGGGGAACATGCAACGCATAAAGTGTCAAAATGCAAAAATAAAAGATGTGGAGTATGTAATATAATCATAGAATGAAAATCCTATGCCTTTGAATACCCCAAAACAACATTCATCATAAATAAAAATCTAAGCAGCAATTCAAAAACTGAGTCTATGTAATCGAATATTGCAAATGTAAATAAGTATACACAGCTCTAAACAAAAGAGTATCCATACATAAGAGCAACATTAAATTGCCAGAAAATAGAAAGACGTAATAATTTCAGTTTTTTACCAGTCAACTTGTATCTGTAAATTAAGAGACCACAGTACATTCCATCGATTCATTGACTGATTTGAACGACATGTCAACCACTCAACCGTTATTCAATGACTAAAAGTTAGGGAATCACTTTCATTGTACATTCATATTTACTTTTTTATATTGTTATTTCTTAAGAGTATTTTTGCATACGTTCCAATTAAATACAAATAATTCTTTAACAGATCAATTTGACTCAAAGAGATACAACCACACCGGTCAAAGTGGACAAGGGACTGTTAATAGTGAAAAATTACTACACACGCCTCAGATCTGATGCAGTTTAGTGTTACACTATGGATACCCCTTTTTATGCGGGCCGGGATTAACCCTCTGCAGGGAATACACTCAGCGTATTCTAAGCCCCATCTTACTTCTGAAGATGGGTAAATAATTCCATCGTCTGATGAGTATATTTCGATATATTCATTCATTTACTTTTTAGATCAAGGTCTGTCAAGTAGTCACAATTTAATAATAATGATTGACAAACCAATGTGTGTGTGTGTGTGTGTGTGTGATTTTAAAAATACAATTATCAGATGATCAAATGATTTGCATATACATATGTGTATGTGTGTACATATATATAAAGAGAGAGAGAGAGAGAGAGAGAGAGAGAGAGAAAGAGAGAAAGATGTATTTGTGTGTACGAGAGAGAGAATATTTATTAGGATACAACATTCAATTTTCAAAAAATGAGGGATTGATTTTATGATTATCTTTGTGAAAATGAATGCAAATGTCTACTTGTATATATACAGATATTCATACACAAATTTACGTATAAGATAACGATATGATAAAAGACAAATATGATGGAATATGCAGTCCCATGCTTCAATTTATTTGTAAATGTTTTTAAAAGAAAGAGAAAATGCACTTGTATTTACATGTAATTCTATATGCGCTGTTGCTTTCTCCAAAGTCAGTCACATCCCAAGACACTTTTTTCGTTTTTATTATTAAAACTCTCCCCAGGGTAGACTCTCTACGACAGGGTGCTGAAAAATTCGACCAAGAAAGGAATAACTAAAAGCTATTAAATGTATATGTTAGCCCACATATTTATCCCACAGTTCAGCACACTTGGCATATCGTTTCTCAAGTTTTTTTAACACTTCCATTAACCTTTTCCCGTTCCCCTTGTAGAAATCTTCTGTCATTCTTGCTGGCTTAACGTTACATATATACAAAATAATGAGAATTTTAGTAATACATAGATAATTGAAATTATGTTTAATTTACACGCAGAGTTTACTGACCATGTCACTGCAGTAGATGCCTCTGACTTCATAGAAAAACATACAAAATGCTCTCAATACTCTTTACGTCAGTAAAACACAAACAGTCAAATTGTCAAGTGTTTATTTAAACAAGAGTTTGCTGTAAAGTTATCGGCCCGACCAAGAAAGGAATGATGTAAAGCCAGAAAAAATACAATCGATTTTACATATTCCTTCCTTCAAAGCACTTCTCTCTATCGGTAGGGCTTAGAGTGCGCTGACTATATTCTCATCTTGCAGAAGGGTAAGCTCCCCACTCAAAAAAGGAATGTCCTGGGTATGACACTAAACTGTATCTGATGGTGGAACTCTAGTTCAGGAAATCTAGGGAATTTCAAGTACTCCTTCGTTGCCATTACTCTTAGGTCTGCTTTGAACTGGAATGGTAGTACCAGTAGGCGTCTCATCTCTGGGTTAAATAGTTCTATTTAAAAATCAATCGGAGCGTGCGCTAAAAAAAACTCTTATGAAACAACAACATAAAAATGTTAATATGAACGTACACTGAATGAATGAATGCATTTCCCGACCCTTTAGACATAAAATAATCCTACATGGGTTGACTTGCCGTTAAAATCAATCCGTCAGTTCAACGCATATAGCATATTGTTGTTCAAGTTTCTTTTAAAAAATGAATAAACAAACATTTTTATACAAAAAGCCATTTTATTCTCAACATTTCTCAAATTTCTTTAACACTTCCAAAGTTATTCCTTTAACATTTTTTCAAGTATTAAAAAAAAGAAAGAAGGAAAAATAAAGAAGTCATTTCCTTTTTAGTTGAATCGGGAATTTTTAAGTACTTCTATGGAAATCACATCACAATAGACAGAAATCGTGATATAATATCCTAATGAACAACACTTATCCAACGATTGCTTTTCTTCGTTTACATTTTTACTTTATTTACCAACACATTATGTCCCACTTTAGGCTCCAATTCTGTACGATATATTGTTTTAACATGAAAAATACGGTCGCCAATTCATCTCTTAGCATCCTCACTATAGAACACTATCTCAGACTTCGAGAAAATTTCGATTAAAATATAAAATTATACATTAGTACATCCCTGCCATTTTATAATAGATATTAATTATTGTTCGTCTAAACCAAACATAACAATATTTTACCCTTTCTAATAGTACACTATGCAACAAAATGAATATTATTTGTTAGTATTTCAAACCAAGCTCCAAAAGCATTAAAACTCCATAACTAAAAATAAGTACACATATATCTATGCCATTTTATTTTTGGTTATAAACTTTCATTGCTGTAGAATAAAATGGCAACGTTTCAATAATCAAATATAAAATATATAAAATTGCATAAATATATATTAAAGGTCTAGTTATTTGTGGACTGTTACATATTCATAGTTTTGCTAAGAGTTTCAATGTTGTTGAGTTTGGTAATAAATGAAATAACATAATATCCAAGAAAAGACTGAATTTGGCATTAAATAACCCAAGGGTTCTATACTTACTAGCTATTTCATATTTTTACCAAATATAAACTGCGCTAAGTAAATAACAAAGAAGTACTTTAAATTAGAATTTAATTGTAATCTCCCTGAATAAATTATAATGATTGAGGGGAATTCTAAATATTATCATTATTATTATTATTATTATTATTATTATTATCATTTACTCCTTTAGAGTTTTTCACATCAGCGTCAGCTGATGATTTTTCACTGGAGCTTGAGTAACAGCAAGTCTCCTCAAGTTTCCAGGACTCTTCTCAGTATTCTGGCCGTTCTCAATAATGCTGTCGTTTGGATAGTCTCCACTCGTCCGCCAAATTCCAAGTCTTCCAGGCCCTTTAATAATTCTTTAGTTACCGTACCAAAAGCACCAATCACAATTGGTATAATTTTCACCTTCATCTTCCATATTTTTTCCAATTCTCTTGCAAGGTTGAGGTATCTATCTTTTTTTCATACTCTTTCAGTTTTATTCTGTTGTCAGCCGGGACAGCAAAATCGACAATTTTGCATATTCTCTTTTTTTGTTGATTATTATAAGGTCTGGTCTTCTGGCCGAGATTAAATGATCCGTGTGTATGTCAAAGTCCCATAGGAGTTTATGTCTGTCATTTTCTAGGACAGGTGCTGGGTTGTGCATATACCATTGGTTGGTGTGGTCAAATTCAAATTTCTTGCACATCTCCTAGTGGATCACTTTGCCCACCCAGTCGGGTCTAATCTTAAACCCCTTCTGTGCTAATTTATGTGATTGATCGTTTCGTCTCTGTCACCGTATAGCCAACATTTGCTATTTTGTTGAGTCTTATCTATTCTCGCTTTGATAGGATTGGTTCTTATGGTGTTTTGTGCTGCTATTAAGAGAGATTCTGATTCTCGCTTAAGGTTTCATTTTCTTAGCCAGGTCCAGGTATTCTGGTGTGAGATGTTGTTTATTAGTCGTTTAAAGCGGCCATAGAGTTGCTTTTTCTCCCATTTTTGTTTCTTAGTTATTGTCATTCTATCGTCTATCGTGTTGTCAGAATCGTTTCGGGTAGCGGTAATCAGTTTTGTCTCGAGTAGTTTTCTAGTTCTCCTGAGATATTCTTTTTGAATTTTTTCTTTCATTTCCACTTGTTTGATGGTGTTAACCGCCAAGATACCAAAGTATTTGTAGGTTCCCTTTTCTCCGAGCGTTCTAATTCTGTCGTGATTTGGTAGTTCCATTCCGTAAGTCATATGTCGTTTGCCACTTTTCATGGCGAGTATGGCACATTTTTCTATGCCAAATTCCATTCCTAAGTCCTGACTGTATATTCTAACGGCGTGTCTGAGAGTTTCCAGTTCTTTTTCATTTTTTGCAAATAGTTTAATGTCATCCATGTACATTAGGTGATCGATCTTCTCTTGTGATCTGCTGAGTTTGTGTCCGGCTGTGCATTTTCTGAGTATGTGGTTAAGTGGCATCATGGCTATTATGAATAGTAAGGGTGACTGTGCATCTCCTTGGAAAATCACTCTTTGGATCTTTGTTTCAGCTAAGCTTCTTCCTCCTGCTATCAGCTCCACTCTCCAGGTCTGCATGGTCTTTTCGATAAAGTTTATGACTTCATGTGATATTTTGTACATTTTGAGACAGTGTATTATCCTGCTTTGTGGAACCATATCATGTCTTTTTGTTGTCAATCCTGGCCATATCTAGATTTATCTGTCTTGTCTTGCTCTCATTTAGGATGTGTTGATCTATGTAGAGTAATTCTGCTGTGATGTTTATCAGAGAGTGGTGAGGCTATGACATAAAATTGGGTGTAATTGAAATAGTTTGATGAAACCAGGACTTGTAATTGTAAAATAAAAGTAAATAAGGTGTGAAGCTTTTTCTCCATGTCTGAATTATAGTTTTGGCTAGGTTTATTTGTTTAATGGTATATCAAGCTAATGCTGAAAGTTGATTTGCTTCTAAATACTTGATTATAATATCCTGTTGCATAAAAAATGCATCTTTTAATTTGTCTATAATCATTTACGCATTCCTATCCAATACGAAAACTGGCCAGTCGGCTGGGGCTGTAGAATACACCGACTGCATCTCTGCAGAGGGGTAAGACCCCACCCCAAAGAGTGTCCTAGAAATGACACTAAACTATCTGATGGTGAGGTTCCTGTGATGCTGGAGCTTTGGGGAATGCAGAGTACCCTTGCCATTGCTCCTAGGTCCACTCTGGCCCGGAATGGTAGCACCTGATAGGGCCCTATCTATGGGTTAAATAGAAATAAACTGCTTACTTATGCTAAACTGGATTGTTTGAAATAGAACTGTTTGACTAAACTGAATAGCTAGAAATAGAATTTTTTTTTGACAATTAAACTGTGGACTTATGCGAAACTGAATTGTTTGAAATAGAACTGTTTTTGACATTGAAACTGTACTTACGCTAAAATGAATTGTTTAATATTGAACTGTTTTGACTTTTGATTGTGTAATCAAAATCTATACTCATACTAAACTGAATTAGCTGAATTAGAACTGTTTAACTAAACTGAATAGCTTTAAATAGAAATGTTTTTGACAATTAAACTATGCACTCGTGCTAAACTGAATTGTTTGAAATAGAACTGATTATTTGTATAAAAATAGATTTGGTATTAAATAACCAACAAAGGTTGATATGCCATAAAACCCAAACAACTAACCGAACAATACGAATAATTTTCAAACAAATCTATTTGACACATAGATTAGACCTGAACAGGTTCTACCACTTTGGGTCAGAGTGGACCTCGGACTAATCCTCAAGGAAGGAGTGCTCTAGTTTTCCCAGATCTGGAGAACTGAGCCTCCCCGCAATATTAGTGTCATCTTTGAGTCTATTATTTAAATAAAGATGTGTGTAAACCGGACCTCCTGATGTAGTATAATGACCATGTCTAGACATCGAAATAACAGCACGCATAGACTTTAGTTTGTATGAGTCAGTGCCAATTCTTGCTAGTTTCTGATTAGCACCTTTGCTGCCTGATTTTTTTTCATTATCAGTTGATGGTGAAACACATGATCGGACAAGTGGAACACCAGACCTAGTACTGGTGGCGTTATAATTATCGTTGTAAGAAATGGATTTGGTGAGCCAAGTTCAAATTCTGTCTGAGGCTGTTTGTGCTTTATGTTACTCTAACGCTCTAGGGAAAAGCACAAGTCCATACGAAGGTAAATAATAAGGGGAGACTAGATTCTTTAACCTTTTGGTAGTTGGTCTCGGAGAAGGCAAACTCAGAATTTAAACCAGCTATATTCAGCTTAAAAACTAACATTGTATCGCATTCCACCAGTGATAGAGGGTTTGAGTTAATACATACTCACAAGAAATAGCTATGGGCGACTTTTTCTTGTTCACTACACTGAAAATGTATTTCAACGGTAATATTTGAAGACGTGGAGAACATAAAAAGGAAATACGTAGTTTCCTGCCGTGTGAAAAGTGTCTTAGAGGTGCTTCAGCAATAGAACACACACTGGAATAAGTGTATTGAATGATGAGGTTTTCCTAGAAAATAAACATTTCATTCAGAATTCATTTCTGGCTTAGTAAATAAAACATCAGTCCCGAGACTTTTTGAATACTCCTCGTATGTTTTGAAGTTATATGTGGTCATTTTTTATTTTTTTGTGGAAAGAAGAACTTTGACAGACTCATCATCTGTGAGTTTCGTTAAGCAGCAAAATTTGCTCTTGAGATTTCAAAAGAGGGAAGAATATAAAAACACGTGTCAAGTTTTTCTGTTTTGTTTTTTTAATTAAAAGAGATTTATTTCCTGTCAGAAAATGTAATGCATGTATCTTGAAATCTAGAAAAAGAGAAGGTCAAATAATAATAATAATAATAATAATAATAATAATAATAGGCATATTTTTAAATAATCCTTGTAACCATGCAGATGTTTTGAATTACTAAATACATCTATGCTGCCTCTTTTCTAAAACATGTAACATGAAGTGTATATATATATATATATATATATATATATATATATGTATATGTGTATATATATATATATATATATATATATATATATATATATATCCTGGTGATTTTACAATGTATCCAAATAATATTATTTTGTAATTACTTTAAATTTCCCACCTAAATGTTAAGAAAATTGTTTATTTTCATCTACAAACGTTGAGAAGACTTACAGTCAACATCAAGCTCAAATAATTGGTTCCTGCTAGATCATCGATATTAAGCAGCGATGAACCTGTTCAGTTCTGTGATGAGTTTTACTTAAGAACAAGAGGTATCATAAGCAAACTTGGGCTTGTGTACTCGAATAAGCAAAGCTTAGAAATTAACAATGTCAGACATTGAGAATGTATGAGACGTGATCCACAGAAATGATCGCTAGACTCTGTGAAATTTCCGAAGGGATAAAATATGTGAATGTTGTTGCCGAATAATTTCAAAAGAAATTGAAAGAAATATTTATACCACATGATTATGCATGACACCTGATTTTGCATGTCACCTAATTTTGCATATCACATAATTTCGAAGGTTAAGATGGCATGATTTTGAAGCTATGTTAGTGCTACATAGTTTTTAAGGATATATATATATATATATATATATATATACCAAAGTGTAATGATTTAGTTTTGTCTAATATATCAAAACAAGTTCATCAGGCGAAAGCGCCTTTCTGTTATTTTGATGCTTTCTTGTTCTTGCAATTTGCAATTCTTTTTTCTGTTTCTTTTTGTTTCTTTTTGATATTTCTGTTTCTTGTCTAGATTCTGTGTTAATGGCGTCGTCGTCAGAAAAATTGTTTTAATCCATCTTTGTTCGACCCACTTCGTGCGGACGAGCTGATCAAAGCAGTCTTCATTCGTGGGTTGAACTGGGTGTGTCACTCTGGGTTGAACTTAGTGTGTCACTCCGATCGGTGTTGCCACCACTGAAATGCGTTATCCACCGCCAGTACTCAAATTCACTGTTCGGTCTCTGTAAAGGTTCAACAAGCATCAGCGAATGACAATGGGCACAACTTTTTTACATGTAAGAATTCAATGATAAACTTCTGCTTTCTAGTCATGTGCTATTTTGTTAGACTATCGCTAAGCTGGTATCTATAACAAGCCCACTCCCCACAAAAAAGACAATATTTTATTGGTAGAAAGGTTCAAGCTCTATTACCATACAATCAACACCTCTCTCTGACCTCATGGGATAACGTAATAAACTAAGAGGCCTTACTTTCGGAAAAACCTTCTAAGGAGTGCCGTATGCAGGCTCATGTTCATTGCTTTGTAATGAAAATTAAATACAATTAGATAAAATTTTAGCTTTTATTTTACGTTCCGACACGCCTAGAACTCTAACTATAACACAGTGGAGTTCCCCACCCCGATGCAACGTGGATTTTAGAAGAATTACGTTAATACCTGGATTTTAGAAGATTGACAAATAGAGAAAAGTTATTTTTTCTTTCTTGTGAATGAAGAAAGAATTGGAAGACCCAGAAAAAAATCATCGAAACAAAAAAGGCTATAACCATTGTTGTATTTATGAGTAAAGAAAGTTATCGTAAGGTTTGGGAAGGTGTGAAGTTGAGAGCCGAGAGTTAGATGTTATTTTATCTTCCCAGAACAATGGGAAAATAACAGAATCCAAATATTCTCTGACGAATTTGGGAAGATATTATTCATACATTACACCTCTGTGATAAAGGAGTATATTGTGTCCGGTTGACACGACCAAAAAATTGTTAAAAGGTGAGAAAAGGTCGTTAAAAACCAAAATAATCTAAGACATTTAATAGGTCTCGCAAAATTAAAGATAATGGATTTTAAAAAAATACGTACGACGTGACCGGAGTAGTGGGGTGAGAGGGAGATGCTGGCGAACAAATATTACAGACCATCCCCTCCTGGTAGTAAACACAGAGAAGCGTCTGTTAGGATCGATCAGAATGAAGGGACACTGTCTTACCCCTTGTGACAGCCATAGGAGCCGAAGAAACGGAGAAGTAGAAGAAGCATTTGGCAGTGACCAATCAGAATGAATTACGAAAAGAAGTGGTCAGGTACGACATGCCATTTGAGGAAGAGAGAAAAATTGAATAAAACCAAAAAAGTTAGCCGATTAAAAGAGAGATTCCAGCTAGTTGCAGAAAAAAAAAAAACAGCCCTGAGAAAAAACCTTGTACCAGATTATCTCTTTACTCTAATTTTCCAACAAGCTGAAGGAAATTAACGACACGACACTTGAGAAGAATTCACAAGGCTCGAAGTGAAAAAAAAGTGGACTGTGAACTTAGGCTAACCGTCGCATAACCTAGGGTGGCTTCAAAAAAATACTGCTGCAATATTTACGAGAGATAGAACATTGAAATAACATCATTTATTTTTTTCTCAACTGTTATCATTATTTTTTAGAATTACATCTTTGTTGTTCACTTCAACCCCGTATTCTGTCGTCTCTGGATTTTGACTTCGATTTATTTTTGTTTTATCAATGAGCCTCTTCATCTCGACTTCTGATAAATTGGTAGATATCAGTCGCCTGGATCAAAAAAAAAAAAAAGAAAGAAAAAAAAAAAGAAATTATACAACGTAGGCAGGTGGCTGATTCGACTGAGATTCGATCTCTTATCTGGGAATATCAAGCGTCAATTGATCGAGTGATTGACTGGGTGACATAACAAATATTCACATTTTATATCGGTTTCAATCATACCAAATATTTCTAAAGGAATTCTTTATGTTCCCACATGAGATTTGAAGCCGAATATAAAACTTCAAAAACAATGAATGTATGAGGTACCTTCAATAAGTTTCCAGACTTTTTTTCGTATGGGCACTTTTATTGATAGTACTCACATGAAACTCTTGTCCCCTTCGAAGTAATCTCCTCCGGCTGCAATGCACTTGTACCGTTCCAACAACTTCTGGAAGGCCTCATGGAAGACCTCTTGTGTGAGCGTATCAATGACCTTCGTCACAGCCTCTTTCATTTCCTCAATTGTCTCTAAGGTTTTCCTTGAGCTTAGGGAATAAGCAATATCACAGGGAGCAAGGTCTGGACTATAGGGAGGCTGAGGAACTGTCTTGATGCCCATCTTGGTCAAATAGTCTGTGACAAGGATGGAGTTGTAGACAGATGCATTGTCCTGGTGGAAATGCCACTGAAACGATTTTTAAGAGTGCTGGCCTTTTCCGACGGAATCTCTTCCTGAACTCCCTTAAAACCTCAACAAAGTATTCCTTGCTGACTGTCTGTCTAGTGGGAATTCAGTGCATGTATATCATGTCAGAGCTGTCAAAAAAAAAAAGAACATCAAAAGTTTGTGGGTGGATTTGCTCTGACAGGCCTTCTTGGGTCTGGGATAGCCAGCATGCTTCCACTGGGAACTCGGTCTCTTGGTCTCTGGGTCATAGCAGTAGATCCAGCTTTCATCGCAGGTCACCAGGGCATCAAGAACTGCAGGATCTAAATTGATCAACTCGACCATCTCCATGCTGTCATGACAACATATTTCTTTCTGATCTTCTCTGAGAACCCTTGGGACAAAAACTTCGAACAAATCTTCCGCATCTTCAGTTCCTCGCGAATAATTGTGTGTACAGTTACCACACTGACATCAAACTGGGCACTTATTGTCTCTATAGACACACGACGGTCCTTATCCATGAAATTCTTTATTTGGCCAATCAACTCTGATGTTCTGACTTCCTTACTCCTCCCACACCTCTCATCATCTCTCATCCCTGCCTTCCTTGAATCTCTAATGCCACTCAAAAACTGATGCTCGATTCATGCAAGATGCTCCAAAAGCAGTCTGAAGCATTCCACACGTTTCTCTAGCATTTTTTCAAGTTTAAAACAGAATTTTATTGCATATCACTCTTCTAACGTGTCCTCACGTCCAGATTGCATTTTTGAAATTCACCAGCTGTTAGGGTGTATTCCAATTGCTGCTGTAGCTATTCATTTGAACCTGAAGTCATAAAAATTGGTCAGTCATCTTATAAGATGTATAGCAATAACTAATCCTGAATTTTCAAGAGTCTACGACAATTTTAAATGCCTGTACAAAAACAGTTTGGAAACGTATTGAAGGCACTTCGTATATTTCTGTAGCTGATCAGAAGATGCTTCTATCTAATCCTCGTGAAAAAATGCAGAAATAAAAGATAAATGAAAATATGTTCAAAGAGACTGGCTGACAATTATGCACAATAACTTAAAATTCGCCCAAATTAATTTTGAAAAGAAAAATATGTAAAAACTCGTGTGTGAGACATACACACGACGATACACTTAGTTACTAAACATAGCTTAGTTGTAGCAAAAAAAAAAAAAATCCACTGAAAATCGAAATCTCTAGTAATGGTCTACAAATGGCGCATTATACTATGGTCATTCAATAAATAAGGAGATTTTTTTTTAAAAAGCAAAATGAATATTTTCTTCAGAATTTTTTTCCATAAATGTAAACCCTGTATTGTTTAGCATTGGTTTACAGCAAAATAATTTTAAGTGCTGAGTGCTACAGGCGATAAAGAAAAACTTCCGAACGCAGCTGTCAGTAAATATGGCCATAAAAACAGTCTTCTAGGACATGAAAAACCCATGTCTTGATTTCTTCGAAAAAGGTGCGACAGGAAACAGTGCTTCCGTATTGCCAACTACTTTGGAAAATTTCAGACTTTTTACTGAATGATATATATATATATATATATAAGGCTAAAAGTAGAGAGCAACCAGAAGGAATCGAAGTCACTAGCAATGGTCTATTGGGTTAGATTCCTAACCATTACATGTGAGACGAATATATATGTAGAGTTCAATGGGTAAATTGTTGCCATTCAAAATTATCAATTTAGCACATGGGGTTTGATTGTTTTAAGTTTTGTCAATTACAGTCAATTAGGCATTGTCTGTGAGAAAAGCAGCAGCATCACATAATTCAATCCTCCTGAAAATTGGAAAGGACATGCTACTGAGTATTCACCCTGGAAACTGCAATATGAAGATTTCAGAGAGTCAGGATGTTAATCTGAGGACAGTGAAGAGGATTTGAAAAGAGTTGGATCCATCCAAGGGTGATTACTGAGATACGGCGCCTCGGAAGCTTCATTCAGGTTGTTCTTATAAGAAAAGGATCCTCGAATTTCTTGCTGAGATCCAAGTATGTTTGACAACAATTCTCGCTAGTCAATCAGGTTTATAGCTAGGGAGATGGTAGTGTCTGAGTATCTTATGCAGTTAGTGCATGAAGACATTTGCTCTCTCTCTCTCTCTCTCTCTCTCTCTCTCTCTCTCTCTCTCTCTCTCTCTCTCTCTCTCTCTTAAATTCATTTACAAAATAAAGGAGAAAATAATGCAGTAAATAAATTATCTTTATTTGATTTTATCTTAAGTTAAATATTTAGAAAGTATTGCAAGAAAGGGTGGAGCGACATAAAGTTCAGTTTGCTGTTTGTTTAAAGGAATGTCAATGCTAGTTGGATTGTTTAATGCCAAAGGATTTATTGCAAGCAATTACATGATTTTAAGTTACTAATAATAATCCTTTGTAAACATTTATGATAGAAATAATTAAAGTTATAAGGTTCGAAATATTCTACATCTATAAGTAAATTATTGAGCAGACTAAGCTCTTAAGCTTTAGTTAGGCAACCAGCGTAGGAAGAAAAAACTGGATTCAAACCAGCTTTACTCCGTTTAAAAAATAACTTTGTGTCACATCCTTCCCGTGATACATACATAAATAGCCAAAAAATAAACTGATGGTTAGAATCACCAAATAAATAAAATAGTTATTTGTTTTAATTTTTATTTTACGGCATGTCAACCCTTGCTGGGTTATCTAATGCCGAAGTCAGTCTTTTTGCAAGCAATTTCAAATAATTATAATAATATACTTTTTTAAACATTTATATGATTTGGTTTGGTTTCTTTGTTTAATAGCAAATCAAATTTCGTTGGTTATTTAATAGCAACGTTATCCTTTTAGAAGAACAGCTGTGGTACTATTTAACACATTGATGGAGTAGGGAGAATAAGAGGGTTTAATATCTTTCCCAATGAACAATTACAAGCACCTTGATACCAATGATATGTAGACAATTATATGGCATCAAGAATTCCTTGTGAATAGAATTAATTTTCATCTAGATATTAATACCGTTGTAAATATCAACATTCGTTCTCAAGATTTGGCGTGCCTTGTGCCAAGTGAGGAAAGAATAGACTAAGATGAGTGAAATCTAACTTCTTCATATCAAGCATGTTTTTAGAACATAGGTCAGCAAGCAAACATGATTATAGAATAATTCTTAGTCCACCAGCTCCCCACATGATGATATCGCACCCATATTTGTTTCAGCGCCCACATGTGCATCAACACATAGAAAATTGAATTCATACATGAGATCTCGTACATTTCAAGAGTGGATTTTCGTTTGCACATACTACTACGAGTGAGTATAGGCGAAACGCACATTTCAATTGCGAAATTTTGTTACTGGCATGTCTGCGGCAAATGGTTGATCAAAAACAGTCGTTCCCAAATTTTTTCGGTTTGTCGGGTAACTATAGCGTTCCAGCAACAACAACAACAACAAAAAAGAGAAAACATACACACACTTCTTTCTTGGTATTAGGTTTACAGCAAACTTAAGTCAACAAATCTAGCACTAAGTTCACGTCACCCTGTCGACGGGACTTTGAATACACTGACTGTATCCTCGCTCCACGCTGCAGTGGAGTAAGACCCACTAAAAATCGTCTATGGCGCTAAACACTATCTGATGGTGGGGCTCCAGTTCTGAGGATCTGAGGAATGTTGTGTACCGCCTCATTTTCATTGTTTCCAGTTCCACTTTCACTCGGAGTGGCAGTACCTGTTAGAGTTCCATCTATGGATCAAATATTTGGAAATTATTCGTATTCATTGGACAGTATGCAGTAAAAACTCTTAAATAACTACACACATAGCTTCTCGACATACAATAACTCTACACGGGTTGAAATGCCGTCAAAATCTATCAATCAAAGTTTGTGATCACATCTGTCTTGTCTTGGCCCTTTTAAACGCAAAAGTAGGATGATCCCCACCTCATCTGCAGTCTGATCCTGCTGGCCTGTGACGCATATCCTGTCAAGACAACGTCAACAAGATACAAACATTCGGAGTTTAAATTCCGAATTCAGAACCCAAAATAAAATAAATCCACGGTTTTCTAGGCAACTCTACGTTTATTTGATTTTTTGTGAAGCCAAAAAAGCCTCCTTTTCCTCACATTCCACCTTATCTCGCACTTTTCTCTTCCTCACAATCCTTTCCCCCAAAAAATCCATTTTCTCACCTACCCCTCACATTACATCCTCTTTTTTCCTCATAGCCCCTCTTTCCTCATATTTACCCTTTATTTACAGACCCCTTTTCTCCTAATACCCCTTTTCACACATCCTCATTTTCTCACAAGCCCCCTTTTCCTCATAGTCCCCTTTTTTTCTCAGCTCCAAATGGATCCTTTTGACGTCCGGAAAAGGGTGATATCGCCCACTTTAGTTTTAATGCAATAGATTTATTTTTATTTACAAAAAAAAGTTTCCTTCTTTTTAAATTTCTATGTGACAAGAATAAAGTTTATTTGTTGCTATGATTTGTATTAGATACTTCAACAGCTTAACTATCCCATATGTTTTTTGTAAAATAACAACCGATTTTACATATAAAGTGTTATAAAATCGACTGTTGTTTTCTAAATGACCTTGTATTTATTTTCATTTTTTCTTTTATATGCAATTTTTCGTTTTAAGTTTCTCTTGGAAATTTTTTTCTCTTTTTTTTCCGTAAAATTTTCTTTTACTTTGATTTCTTTCTTGACGAATTTCTCTTCTTATTCATTTTATTCTTTGTTTTCTTTCATAAGTTTTTTCATTTTTTTTTTTTTTTTTTTTGTCACATATGTAATTTTCTTTTCCGTATTTTTTTTCTCCTTTGGTTTCTTTGTGATTTTTTATTATGTCCTCACAGAAAATTTAGCGTAAAATAAATACTTACTTGCGCCTTCCAAAAATTTCGTAATACTTCCATGTTTCTAATTATTGTTAACTTTCCTGTTTTTGCATGCATAAGTTATCGCAGAGCGGTTCCAATGTTTCAAAGACACGATGCAATTATATTAATGTTAAAAGGAATTTTTTCCCCAATTTTAGGTTGTAAATTGACATTTACGAACGCATTTACACACGATCATGTATTAATCTATGCGTATTTATTACTTTGTTTCTGTCCGCCTGTCCATCTATCTGTCTGTCAGTCTCTCTCAACAAGGTAGCTTGATAGATAGACAGATCAATATGAACAGATTAAGATAGATAGATAGATAGATAATCAAAGGATTTGAAACTACTTTTAAACGACTACTGCAATTGTTTAAAATCTACCGTGTTCTTTTTTGTTGATTTTAGAAAGAATATCATTCAAAATCGGGCTTCTCAAATCTTTCCCTTGACTCACTCCATGTAATCAAATTTAATTTCCATTGACTCCCAAATAAACTTATGAAATATCAAATAACGAATCATAACACATTTACCAATGTTTAATACAATTTATATGAAAAAAGAATCCGTAAACTATAAATGCAAACACACCTTTAAATCTTGAATTATTTTTATAAAGGAATGGATGGGTTTGTTGGGCACTGAGGAGATTCATCCCCAGGAGCCTCAAAATGGTCCATATCGACCATTTTGAAAAGCCCTGATCTAAAGTTGTTTTTTTTTTAATTATTACAACTGAACCCTTTTTGTTGTTGTTGTTCATGGAATGTTTCAATCAACGCAAAAAGTTTTTATACAATTTTTTTTATTTGTGTTACAAAAGAAAGAGATCTGATCGAGGTTCTCTTTCTTTTCGCAGATGTATAGTACACCTTAGGATCATTGAGAAATATACCGGTCGAAATGTTATATAAATAGCAAACGAAAGAAGGAGTTCAATAGTTCGAATAATTCTTTTAATATTTATAACCCTTCTTAGAACTTGGGTGTATCGTGTGGTATAACGGTTAGCTAGCAAGACTTGCAGGCCATTTTTAGTAAATTCGATTCTCAGTTGGTCCCCAATATTTCTGACCTTGTGCTAAACTAAGCTAAGCTCAAGAAATTATCACTCTTCTCAAGACTAGAGACTGTTATGTAAAGTTTTTTACACATAAAAAATCCAATCTTTGATTTCAAATAAGGATTATTACCATTATCGTTACTGTCATAATATGCATTTTGGGCATCACGTGGTCTAATGGTAAGCAAACGATTATTCGTGAGTTCTTGCCACATTTGATTTCGCATACATTCAGCCTCATGCCACAACTAAGCAAAGCTTACGAAATAATTTTTATTTGTATATCGTCTCTCTAAGACGGGAAATGAAAACAAACTTTTTAAAATGCTTTCATTCGTATAAAATGTTTATAGTCAATCAGTTTAGAAAAAAAAATTGATTTCTTTTTCAATTAAAATCTTTAATTCTAAGTTTAATATTTTTCATGTTTACGGCCTTCCAAAAAATTAAAATTTAAAGAAATTATGATCTGCTTTCCTAATAAGAGGCGTAAAGATTCTTATTTAGTGCATAGGCTTTAAACAAAACTTTAAATACATTCTTATCTTAACTGTATTTACTTTTAAAATTGCAATATCCATACTCGTATAACTGTTTGAAATACTTGAAACTATATAACTGTGTGCAAATTATTTACATTAGATAAGAATACTTGAAACCACACACCTGTATGCTAATTACTTGTATTCAGAATAGTTACATGGAACTGTAATTGTTTACAAACGAATGGCCCGGGAGACCAGATTTCAGTTCCTGGTGGAGTCATACAAATGACTAAAAAATGCCTCCTTGCATAACACTCAGCATTATAAAGTACGGATGAAGAGTAAAGTGGATCCATCCAGGTAATAAAGTAGCACCCACCCCTACACCTCGGTGTAGCAGCTATTGAAAAGGGAGCCTTCGGGTCGTCCTCAACTACGGTCGTCAACTTTCTTTTATTATCGTTAGTTACTTAAAACCATGTTACTTCTTGAAATACATGAAACAATATAATTATGTAAAAACTATTGTATTAGATAGGAAATCTTAAAATCACATACTGTGTGCAATATATATATATATATATTACTTGAAACCAGATAATAGTGAGCAAAAGAAACAATACGAATAAATGATATACATATTATTTAATGTAGCAACAGAAATTTTTCTATTAAAATAAGATTTTTTTGTTATTTTCAAATCCTGTATTTTAAAAAAATATATTAAATGTTGATTTAATTCGAAATTCTTTGACCAGTTTAGTAGTTGTCGAACTAATTCTAATAGAAATGACTTAAATTTTTTCTTTTAATTCTTTTTATTTTTATTTTTGAATTGCCGACTGTTTGACAAAGAGAGCATGTTTATCACCTTGGTTCGTATGAGAACTTTTCAGTGCCTACATATACTATTTATATAGTATTATATTGCCAACGAGAAAAATATCGGGAAATGTCTAAAAAATATTTCAAATTTGACTGGATACACAAATACTTCTCGCTGTACAAAATTGAAAATCTGCGAACAAAAGTATATGTAGCAGTGCAAAAAAAAAACAAAAACAAAAAAAAAAAACACTCCTTCGCAAATTTCTGTACTGCAGGTTTTCAAATCGATTGTAACAAATATATATCCAAAACCATCGCCACCAACAGAATGCGACACAAAGTCAATTTTAAGAGGAGTACAGTGAGTTTTTACAGTTTTTCTTCTAAACTGGTCTCGACAAACGGTTTTGAAGAAAAACTGAAACAAGATTAAAGAGCCCTGTCTGCCCTACTATTTTCCCACAACTAAAGATAGATTCATGCCTTTACAGAGGGCATTAACGCAATCAGCTTGGTACAGGGCTTGATTTCCTTTGCCGATTTAATTTTTTATGATGATAACTTTTAAAGTAAACGTGTTTTTATGTATGAACATGGCTATGTATATTTATGTCCATGAGCTTAAAAATTTAGACCATTATTTGACAAAATTACACTGAATATAAGGATATACGGAAATCTATCGATATATATATATATATATATATATATATATATATATATATACGAGGATCATTAAATAAGTTTCCATACTTGTTTCGTAGGGGCACTTTTATTGATAGTACACACATGAAACTCAAGCCCCCTTCGAAGTAATCTCCTCCGGCTACAATGCACTTGTTGTACCGTTCCAACAGCTTCTCGAAGGCCCCTTGGACATCCTCTTGTGTGAGCGTGTCAATGACCTTCGTCACAGCCTCTTTCATCTCCTCAATTCTCTCATAATGACAGCCTGTGAGCTTAGGGAATAAGCAATATCACAGGGAGCAAGGTCTAGACTATAGGGAAGCTGAGGAACTGTCTTGATGCCCATCTTGGTCAAATAGTCTGTGACAAGGATGGAGTTGTAGACTGGTGCATTGTCCTGGTGGAAATGCCACTGACCCGATTTGAAGAGTGCTGGCCTCTTCCGACGGAATCTCTTCCTGAACTCCCTTAAAACCTCAACATTGTAACCCTAATCCTAACTTTTTGGCCAATTAACTCTGGTGTATTGACTTCCTTACTCCTCCCACACCTCTCATCATCTCTCACAGACTCCCTGCCTTCCTTGAATCTCTAATGCCTCTCAAAAACTGATGCGCGATTCATGCAAGATAGTCGAAAAGCAGTCTGAAGCATTCCATACGTTTCTGTGGCATTTTTTCCAAGTTTAAAACAGAATTTTATTGCATATCGCGCTTCTAAAGTGTCCTCACGTCCATATTGCATTTTTGAAATTCACCAGCTGTGACAATCAGGGTTTAGTAGGGTGTATTCCAATTGCTACTGTAGCTGTTCATTTGAACCTGAAATCATAAAAATTGGTTAGTCATCTCATAACATGTATAGCAATAACTAATCCTGAATTTTCAAGAGTCTACAACAACTTTAAATGCCTGTACGAAAAAGTCTGGAAACGTATTGATGGTACCATGTGTGTGTGTGTGTGTGTGTGTGTGTGTGTGTGTGTGTGTGTGTGTGTGTGTGTGTGTGTGTGTGTGTAAATAACTATGTGCCTGCATATATATATATATATATATATATATATATATATATGGGGCAAGTGCTAAAAATAATTGTTATAATTATTAAATAACTTATTTCTTTTAGCAAATTTTATTTAGTCATTAAGCTTTTTTGCGTCACACGGATATCTCGGAACTAATTTCCAAAATGTAATAGACAATAATTAATCACACGAGAAGTAATTTAAAATCAAATAAATTGCTTACATTTTAATTTCGATTTATACTTTAATTTTCGATTGAATATTTAGGATTAAGAAAAACTAATTTAATTATTAGTGAGCTTTTTTCTCATTGAGCATTTTGTAATGAATATTCTAAAAAAGTTTTCGAAATTTTTCGTGCTCTCTTCTGGTTTAAAAGAGTTCCTAATTGAGACAAGTGTCTAAGTTATTATGAGTGTATGCACATTGGGACTCGCTTTAATTTCGTCAAATCATCTCAATGACTTTTTATGGGCACGGACGTTTTTATCTCTCGTAGAACTCTTTTTTTTTTAAATAGATTTGAAGTGAAGTGAAGTTTGCGACCGTAGTCGGGGGCGACCGGAAGGTTCCTTTTTCAATCGTGTAGGGGAGGGCGCAACTCCTCAGTCATTTTAATTTCTTCTTCATAATCAACTCTAATCGATCAGGCGTTTCTACATTTGAAATCAAATTCTAATGTAATACCCAAAGTAAAAGCTTTCTTATTTACATTTATTAATTTTCATTTTTTCTTTTTGCTCCTTATAGTGATAAAATATTGAAAATTTTACCTGCAACTTGAGGAAACTTAAGCTCCTTAGTTTTTCTTAATGAGTGTCGCATACTTCTGGCCTTGTGCTTCAATCAAGCTAAGCTTAGTTAATAACTGCCTGATGACCTGTTAAACCGTTGGATTCCGTTTGTAAAAGAGTTCTTCTCCGAATATGAATGATTAAAAAATGTTGTTCAGAGCGAAAAAAAATACCCTCATACAGTCATTCAGAAATTACTTTATTCTATGAGCTGGAAAATTTGAAGTTTATTGTTCTAATAAAAATATATGATGTTCTTAATTTACTAGTTTACGATTTCATATATTTATTTATACAAACATAATGAAAGGGGAAAAACATGCGCCCGTGTGTGTGTGTGTGTGTGTGTGTGTGTGTGTGTGTGTGTGTGTGTGTGTGTGTGTGTGTGTGTGTGTGTGTGTGTGTGTTTGCTACTAAAATTCTTTCACACACATATACACACACGTACATAGATAGATAGATAGATAGATAGATAGATAGATAGATTTTGCTATTTCATATATTGAAAAGTGTCAGGCCTGTGTTAATGTAAAAGTGTAATTTACTTTCAATGAAAATTAAAATATTGTGAAATATCTCAGCGGATTCTTCAAATAAAAAAACTTGTCAATGAAATCGATAGTTTTAGAAAAATTATTTATTGTTAGTCGTTTCAATAGACTGTGTACAATTTTTATTCAAACTTCCAGACAAAAGAATTAAAAAGACTGAAGAAAAAAAATATTCCTGTGGATTTGAGAGATGCTGAAAAGTTCTCGATCAAACGAAGAAGAAAATGGACTCTTTTTTTTTATTTCACTGATTTTTTTAGTGTTAAAGAAATTGATAAGCAATCTGTCAGTTATGTTGAACTGTGGGGGTGAATATGTGGAATAGCACATTTAATGGTTTAAATTTATTTCTTGCCCAGACCTAGAACATTGTGGACCCCTTCCCATATTCTGCAATTATAAATCAAACGCTTAACGCTCAAAAATTTTCATTATTTTTAAAATTGATAAATTAACTAATACGTGTAAATCTTTTCTTTTATTCTTTAAAGTAATTTTACACTGGAAGGTAACATTTGTGTTGATGATTCCAAACGAAATTTGCAATCATTAAAATTCGATTAGAAAGAAAAGGAAAATCGAAAATAACATAATTCAAATTTGATATAAATTATAGGTTTAGTACGCTAATTTTTGTAAAATAATTACGCATTGTTTTCTCAAATGACCCTTCTTAGACGAGAGAATTTAAAAAAAAAATACTGTACATGGGTTGGGGATGTTTTCCCGCTTACTTTATCCCTAACTCCTATCGTATCTATAGATAGATAGATAGATAGATAGATAGATTTTAACACAGGGATATTGGTACGAACATATATATATATCTATATATATATATATATGTATATATATATATATATATATATACATATATATATATATATATAGATAGATAGATAGAGAGAGAGAAAGAGAGAGAGAAAGGAAGACAGAGATAGACAGAGAAAAGAAAAATCAAAATCAAGTTAATTTATCAAATAACCTATTCGACAAGTTGTATATTCCCGAATCTATTTGAATGTTTTTAATATATCTTATATATGTTGATGAATTTGAAAAAGAATATTACAAAAGTTTTTTTTTATTCTTTATCTTTTAAAAAACTAAACAATATATATAGCCTTTTTTATCCGTAAGAAAAATTTACCATTACTGATTAAAAGTAAAGCCGAAAAATTCTAAAGTAAAGTCGAAAAAAAAGTAATCCATATTTGAATTAGAGCTGAAAAAACTGCCTTGGAACTTACTCATGTGAAGTATTTTCAAAAGTTTCAGCTAATATTGTATTAATTACTTAAAAATTTAAAACAAATATAATCATTTCAGATTCTTGTCAGTTATTGCTCACGCTGAAACTAATGCATTTTTCTAAAAAGTCATCTATATTCCTAGAAAACAATTTATTATAAAACTGTATGGCTGTGCGCATGCGCGCTTGCACACGCGTATGTTTGCATATTAGATTAAAATGACCGTGATTAGCGCCAAATCGTTTTAGCAATTAATTATGTCGAACAGAATGTCTCTTATATGTTAACTAATTAAGTAGGATTTGTTAAATGAGAATATTTAATTTGCATATTCAGCTTTAAAAATCAAAGCGCGGGAAATAGCTCTTTTTAAAAAATCATTTCCATCCGGATCTTACATGATTTTTATATGCTATTGTTTCATAGATAACTTTCATGAACTCTTTGGGCGCAAGCGATTGGTATTTTTGCTGCTAACTCGAATTTCATAAACCTGGGCAGCTAGTATTTCAGCCAGTGATTCCGTACATCTACATCGACTAATAAAAAGTTGTAATATTATATTTCATACATAATTCTATTATTTCTTAAGATATTCTAAATTGTTTATCGTTTATGTAAAGCGGTTAAATAACATTTAAAATTTTAATTTTTTTGGTATTTTTAAAGCCAGGAGCCCATGGTGTTAGGCCAAGGGTTGTGGAAGTCACCTTCGGGTTCTAAGGATTCAAATTCTTAGTTTTTCGAATAACTTAACTTTCTGCCTTGAAACTATCAAAGACTTTAGATTTAAATTTTTGGCCTATAAAGAATAAAGTAGAAAAAGTTGAAACATTTTTCATCTGTAAATTTTGAAAATTTAACAAACCTAAAATTTCACCCCTGAATTTTGTTAGTAATAATCTAAGCTGTTATTCACTAATAATCTAAGCTGTTATAATAATAATCTAAGCTGTTATTTATCAAGCTTAGTTTGACACATAGACCTTAAAAGTTAATTATAGTACCAATACTTTCTTTGAGGGGTCACTCATCTTCACTCATCTGGATGATTACAATACCTCCTCTTAGTGGTAACCCACAAGTACTAAATTGGGTTATTAATACTTAACTTCGGTAATCTAGGGGAAATGGGTACTTTAAGTGTGACTCGAAGATCAGTTGAAGTAATAAACTAAGTTACTTCCTTTGTTTTGTTTGATACTTTATTTATTGGATAAATGAACAGATTGAGTTAAAAAGGTAGATATACATACAGTGACACAGATAGATTTCCACTCAGGCAAATAGATTTGAACACACTCACACATATATATATATATAGAGAGAGAGAGAGAGAGACCAAGAAGCTAAGACAAATTAATGTATTTATCCAATAACCTTTATCAATAACTTTCTACAATATGCGTATTACTATATACCCGTGTTTATTAGAATATTCATTAATGTACACATATATCTGCCTATGAGTGCTTACCCATTAAAGTAATAAACAAGCTCATTGATACTTAACTCCGATGATCTAACGTTAACCTGTACTTTAAGCACAACTTGACGGTAAGCTAAAGTAATAAACTGTCTTAGTAATTGTTTTGTTTAATTATTTGTTATTTTGACCAGGCTACACTGGAAACTTCTGGTTTGCTCTAACATTAATCTTGATGAAAGGATAGTAAAGTTTTTATTTTATATTATTATAACAGGTGTAAAGTTTTTATTTTATATTATTATAACAGGTGTATGCAAAAGTTTTCAGCGACTTAAAAAATCAAAAACATGATATAAAACGAGATATTTTTTAAAAAAGTTACAAACTCGCAGTAAATCACAGATATTACAACTATTATTCAGAGTCTATTTATATTTACATCTAAATTCCGATCTATTTCCTCGTCCTGTGTTGGCGATTGTATTTCCTGCAAAAGAGTAAGACCCCCACCACCACCTCAAAAAATTGTGTCCTAATTAGGGCAGTAAATTGCATCTGATTGTGAGGTTTCACTTCAGGAGATCTAGGAAGTGTGGGATATTCTTTCATTGAAATTACTCTCGGCTACACTCTGATTCAGAATGTTTGTAGCAGTTAGAGTATCATCTATGAGTGAAATAAATTTATTTAAAAATTATTCGTACTCGATAGGACCGTTTGCAAAAAAAAAAAACAACAAAAACAACAACAAAAAACTCTTAAGAAATAACCGCGCAAAAAATGTAAATATGAGCCTGCAGTGAACGTGATTCCCTAACTTCTAAGTATAAAATAACTCTAGACAGGTTGACATGTCGTTAAAATAAATAACTCAATCAAGGATTCAATTTATCTTAGTGACAGGTCCAATAAGCTTTACAAAGTTTTTAGACAGAGATTAAAGAAGACATTTTCTCTTTCTTTTTTTTTTTTCTTTCTAATATTTCTGATTTCTTTCTCCTCTCTTTTTATTCTCCAACCGCAATTTTAGGGGAAAAAAAGCTGAAAAACCTTTAGAAAATGAGGAAATAGAAAAATGACAAAAAATTATTTTAAAAAGTGGATAAAAAGAGTAAAATAACCTACTTTAGAGGAATACTGATGAAATACTTTGAGGATGCTGAAAAGTTCTCGACCCACCACTCACTTCTGGAGTTGAAGCAGTGACAGCTTTCTAATGAAGAGTTTTGAAAATTCATTTATCTACACAGTGTTATCAGTCGTCAAGCAAACCTTGGAATAAGTTTGTTATTTCAACCCAAATATCTAAAAAAGAAATAAAGTAAGTAAAGCAGTAACTTAACTGCCTGTTATTTAGCAGGTTGAATAGACAGTTTGATTTTGTCGGGTGTAGTCACCCATCTATGAAATGAAGTTTCATCACTGCTTAACTTTTGTAATCTGATAGGACGCGGTGCTGCCAGTAAATCCGTCTTATTACTCTTCTTAACACACATCTTTCAATTTTGCCTTTTATGTCTCGTGTCATTTCTATACACATTTATTTTACGATACATTTTATTCCTTTTCATTCAATTTATGTTGTTTCTTTTTTTTTCATATCTGCATGTATACATGTATCTATCCAACCCACGCATAAAATCAATCTTTAAGCGGTATAAAGCTAACTTCAATTCATAGTTTTCCTTCTCCTAGACTAGTTGTCATACAAAGAGTAAAGAGTTCAATCGACTCAACAATTTGTCCACAACTGGGGAGAAGAGATTAATTCACGCCATTCAAAATGAATTTAGCTCGAAGTGAATCCTTGACACACTTGTCCAGGATTTGAACTCGCTTCGCTGAGACCGTTTCCTCCGAAGACAGTTGTCATGAAAACATAGTAAAAGTAATCTTTTAGATTCTCAGAAAATCAAATCATTGAACAAAAATCAAGGATGATTTTTATTTGTATTTATCACAACTTAACCGTATTGTTTTTATTGCATAGCAGAAACAATAGTCAAGAATAAGTTCTTGGTGAGACCTGAATTACCGTCCCTTTTCCTTTTTCGCCGCTGGAGAGCTTGCTTATCTGTACCAGTTGCTTTACCAGCTACGCTACGAGAGAATTTGTTATTGTAGAAGCCACGATCACACCGATAAATCTATCTCCTATTTCGCCTCTCGATCTGTCAACAACAAAAATAGATAAATAAATAATTGTAATAATAATATTAGAAAACGTCAAATAACGGAAGGAATAGAACTACCAAATCAAGAAAAAAATCAGAAAGCTCGGAGAAAAGGACACTTACAAGTATTTGGGAATATTGGAAGCAGATACCATCAAACAAGTGGAAATGAAAGAAAAAAATTAAAAAAGAGTATCTCAGAAAAACGAGAAAACTACTGCAGAAACCCCAATAAAGGGATAAAAACTAGGACTGCTCCCCCCTGTAAGATATTAGGGACCATTCTTAAAGTGGACGAGGGAAGAACTTCAACTTCAGAGAACAAGAAAACTAATAACAATACATAAGACCTTACATCCCAGAGAAGATATTGACAGGCTATATGCATATTTACCAACCCCTCCGCCCGGGAAGGATATGACACAAGGTCAATTTTTAAGCAGAGTTTAACAGGTCCTTCTCCTAGACTAGTTGACTCACCAAGGCTGAAGAACCCAGTCTGCCCAACTATTTATCCATAGCTGGAGGGAGGATAATTCGATTCATACCTTTCCCAAGGGTATTAGTTCTATGTGAAATGCAATCAGTCTCGACCAGGATTTGAACTCGTGTTGCCGTATCCATTTCCTACGACGATAACCATTACACCACAGGCTATGTGTGTCAAGAAGGAGGAAGAGAACTTGCCAACATTGAAGATAGTGTTGATACATTGATAAGACAACTCCAAGACTATATGAAAAAAAACAAAGAAAGGCTAATAACAGCAAACAAAAACAACACAAATATCAGAAGAACGACAATAACTAGAAAAAAATTGAGAAGAAAAGCAATTGTATGGATATTTCAAGCGACAAACAAGCGAAATATCACAGGAGAAGACTTGGTCATGGTTAGGAAAAGGAAACTTTAAGAGAAAAACTGAATCTATTCTGATAGCAGCACAAAACAACGCCATAAGGACAAACTACGTTAAAGCAAAAATAGATTAGACGCAACGAAATTGTAAATGTTGGTTATGTGGTGATAGAGACGAAATGATCAATCATATAATAAGTGAATGCAAAAAATTTGCGCAAAAGAGTATAAGACTAGACATATCTGCGTGAGGAAAGTGATCCACAAGGAATTGTGCAAGAAATTTAAATTTGACCTTACGAACCAGTGGTATATGTCCAATCTGGAATCCGCCCTAGAGAATGAAACGCACAAAGTTCTCCGGGATTTTGAGATACAAACAGATCATTTAATCTCGGCCAGACAACCAAACTTAGTGATAGTCGACAAAAAAAAAAAAAAAAAAAAAAAAAAAAGAAACAAGAGAACCCAACGAATAGTGGATTTTACCGTTCTGGCTGACCACAAAGTAAAATTAAAAGAAAGAGAAAGGGAAAATGAATATCTAGACCTTGCCAGAGAACTAAAAAAATATGGAACATGAAAGTGATGGTGATACCAGTTGTAATTGGTGTACTTAGAACAATTCTCAAAGGACTGATAAAGGGATTGGAAGACTTATAAATCAGGAGATAAGTAGAGACCATCCAGACTCCAGTATTACTAAGATCAGCTAGAATGCAGAGAAGAATCCTGGAGACTTCAGTAGACTTACTGTCACTTGAACTTCAGTGAGAAACCATCGGTTAACACTGGTGTATAATAATAATAATAATAATAATAATAATAATAATAATAATAATAATGCTTCAACAAAATAATAATAAGAAAACAATACTTATTTCTTTAAATCAAATTGATTTGAGGTATTGTGTGGGTTTTTCTATTGTATTATGAAAATATACAAAAAAGAAGTAAGTGAATGAAAAGAAGTTTATTTATCTATTTATTTATTCATTCGCTTCAAAAGTTTGTTCAACTTTTACCGCATTGCAACCAGCAAAATTGAAAAGTTTGTGTGGGTTTTACAAAGAAAAGACAACTGCTTGTATTACCAAGTCTGCAAATCATGTCAGCTACCCATGCGCAGTCCTGAGAGTACATCAATAGCAACGTCGTAAAGTGAAGAATTTTTTCCCCTTCCATTTTCCTTGGTAAAAAGCATTCTGGTGCTAGATTGTCTGTTCATGAGATTTTGGACTCTGCGAATATGGAAAGCTAGCAAAAACATGTCAGTGAATAATCTTTCTGTGTAATTAATAGATGGATAGAAAATGTATTCGTATATATATATATATATATAGAGAGAGAGAGAGAAGAGCTTCAAAAGATAAAATATATAGATATTTCCTCAGTGCTGCCGCAAAACATTTGTGTGTGTGTGTGTGTGTGTGTTTGTGTGTGTGTGTGTGTGTTAGTGCGACATAAAACTTCAGAGAATTTTAACAGCGCACGCACAAATGAATCTGGGACGGCCTGTGGTTGCTTCCATCTATAATATTATGTGAGATTGCCGTATAGAAACCGAAAAAAAAACAAAACAAATGGATAGATTCCTTGAAGTTTGGGTTAACCACTCACAAACATACCCACCCTCCTACAAATTGAGTACTGACCAAAAGTTTGGAACCACATTAATTTTTTTCTTTAAACTTAAGAACTGAATAAAGTTTTGTGTCTTAAAAGAAAAAAAAGTCAGTGTTTACATGAAACTATGCAATAATCAAAATGAATATAAGATAATTAATACTTAATTAAAGCAAATTTATATTTTCTTTTCATGAAAGAGTCTAGGATGAGCATTTATTACTGCAGAGCAAATTTTGAGCACCCATTCTAGTAACTCGTAAAAGTATGTTGGTGGGAGAGAATCTCTGGCAGTGTGTAAATGTGTAAACAATCATTCTTCTCAGGGCGCTTTAGGATCAATTACAAATTTAGCCTTTCTTATGATCGTAGAGAAACAATTCAGAGTGGTTCCAAACTTTTGGTCGGTAGTATATATATATATATATATATATATATACAATTGCCTGAAGATAACATGAAACTCTGAGTATCAATTTTAGTAGCTTGTGTTAACAAAAATTAGATTGCTTAATTGTTTCCATATTGAGCATTTTTAGTTTTTTTTTATATACAGCACTGTATTAAAAGTATCACACACACACACACACACACACACACACACACACACACACACACACATGCGCACATATACTTATATATATATATATATATATATATATATATACGATGAGCTTTCAGCTTTATGAAAAAAGTAGCTCACAGGGGTCAAATCTGAAGTATAGGGTTGCTAGGAGACGAGCATTGTCTTTTGCTTCAGAGGGATTCCCAAAGTGACCGTCATCCATCGATCTGAGAAGTCTTCTGGTTTTATCATCGACTCTCGATGATGTTCCGATTTGAAGTTCTGATATAACTCCTGACATTGTGAACCGATCAATCTTCCCCATAGTTTTGGAGCAACACTTAAAAATGTACCCGTAAAAGTTTTTCCTTAATTTGAAATATAAATTTCCTATTTAACTTTGTATTAGAAACAACAACAACAAAAAAAGGACAAACAAAAACGGACACATATTTGACTCTCTGCGAGGAAAAATTCTGGTTTAATGTGTGTGGCTTCAAACGTATAAATGTCGGCATAGATAAGTTGTCTAGTTCTTCCAGCCTTGCCTCGTGGTACGCTTCAGACATAAAGTAATGCCTTAATCTTATCTCTTTTAGAGCATTGAGAAGGAACAGCAGAAAAGAATGATTTTATATATATATATATATATATATATATATATATATATATATATATATATATATATATATATATATATATATATATTGTCCCGTCGACCCGGACGTATGAAGGCCAAACATTTCACAGATTTAAACCGTTTGACTATTTAAACAGGTGATGTAGTTGTTTATAATGTTGATAGAACAATAGTATATTAATATGCGACAGATTCTTCCGAACAACAGTCCTCCAGTTTTCAATTCGGATTTTTCTTTCTCCTAGATTGGTTACCGTAAACAAGGCTTGAGAATCTAGTTTGATCTACAATTTTACTCATAGTTGAAGGGGGAAGGGATGGACTCATGCCTTTCCCAAGACCTATTGGAGCAAAGAATGTGTTTTCTTTATATATATAAACATTTACAAACAGGAGTTGAACTCGGCTCGTCAAGACCATTTCTTAACAGCAATAACTGTTAGGCTACATGCGCATTCATATATATGCATGTAAGTAAAAAGGGAAAAAGCAGTTTGGAATTTTTAAAACCGTCTTCTTTTTCTCAATCTCTCGGATTTTATTTCAATTTTTACTCATATATATATATATATATATATATATATATATATATATATATATATATATATATATGTGTGTGTGTGTGTGTGTGTGTGTGTGTGTGTAGAGAGAGAGGAGAGGATAGATAGATAGATAGATAGAGAGAGAGAGAGAGAGAGAGAGGGGGGGGTTATTGCTTAGATTGTTTTAATCTCGTGGAACTGCACCCAAACTGCATATAACATCACTCCAAGCGATATCATTATGTTTCGCTCCGAAAAACATTGAAGAATTATTTTTCATTGTTTTTGCTATTTAGACGACGCCGAAGATGAAATGCATTCACTTCTTAAGTGAGAGACATTATTTTTTACAACTGTGACATAAAATCGCTAAATGATTTAAACCTAAGTTCTTGAATAATGCGAATCATCAAGTAGAAAATGATATTTTCTGAATTAGCGTCAATAATTCAAAATTAAACTCAATACAATAAACAGTTCTTGTCCAGAATATTCCACTTAGGAAATATTAGCGATAATATACAAAAAATTATGTAGAAATATAATACTTTCACTATCGAGATAAGAGTAATTTTCATTCATTTTCCTATTACTGAACATCTTAATTCCTAAAATGATATCAGCAAACACCCTAAGTCGCCATTTTCTTAGTGATCGGGTGAAGGAAAAACTTAAGAAACATAGCGGGGGAGTAAATTGTTGAAGATGCGGTCTTCAATGTAAATATTCAGTAAAAAAAAAAAAAAAATAAAGAATAAATAAATAGATAAAAGGAATGACTGAAAATTACTATTATCTGGATTGTGAATGTTAGCATTATATTCCTATATAATTCTTTGTCACAGACACTTCTTCCAGGATATTCTGGACAAGTACCCAATAGACAATTTTCAGAAAAATTTTGTGTTGTCTGAAAGTTCAAAAGTACTATTGATTGGTAATTGGTATTGCGTAGATAACATCATAATTCGGTAAAAGAAAGTTGAAATAAACGTCTAAGAGGAAATAGGAATTATGAAAATGATTGATATCTGTTTTCATTCATGTTTCAATCATTTTTATGTTTTGGTATGACGCTAAACTGCATTCTGTTTTTAGACTCTAGTTCTGGAGCTCAGTGGAATGTGGCGCACCCCTTCATTGCCCTTACAACTTGGTCTTCTACGGTTAAGAGGGGTGGTAACTGTTACGGTCACATCCATAGGTCAAATGAATTTGCTTGAAAATTAGTTGTATTAGGAATACTTGAAATCCTATAAAACAGATCTGTGTTAAGTAATATGCTGTGAGTCCAATCAAACAATGATTTTCATTTACTTGGCAACTGTCACTTCCAGTTTATTTTTGATAATGAATGTATTTATCCTACGACTTTGCCACCGACAGAATATGACATAAGGCTGATTCTTAAGCAGAATAAAGCGAGTTTGAATTCAGAGTTTTTCTTCTTCTTAACTGGTTGTCTAATCAAGGCTAAAGAACACAATCTATCCAGCTATTTTCCTTTTGCTGGTGGGAAAGAAGATATGGATTCTTATCTTTTCCGAGGGCATTAGCATGAAGTGAACATAAACAGCTGCGCCCAGGATTTGAACACGAATCACCGATTTCGTTACACTAACACCCCCTCTAATTTTAGTAATGTTCATTGGTCTGTTTATTCGAAGCAAAAGTAATTGTCCTTTTATGCTTTTAATTAAAAGATATCGCGAAAAGAAAAGAGAAAAATAAAACTGGAAATGAGATTAAAAAAACGTTTCTTTTTTAATAAACAATTAACAAATCCAAAAGTGTAAAAATATGATGATTAAAGAAATCAAGGTAAACTGGGTTGAGAAATTTTAAACAATGTCGGACGATCTGAGCCAGATAGTTGATTTTTTTAAAAGTTTATTTCTCATGATGAGATAAATTAACTCCAATTTTAATCGAGTTTTACAAGTGTACCTCATTGAATTTATTTATTTATTTCGTCTTTAACAAAAACGTGAGAAATATTTACTATCAAATCAATAAATTACTATATATTTCTCTAACATCGGAAAGTTAGTGAATTTGGTTCTGAATAAAATTCAGAAACTTCGTATTTACAACACATAAGTTTTAAATATCATTTTAAAATATGAATCGATTCAACTCCAGAACTCCACTTTTAGTTGTCTATTTTATTCATCTATATTCTATTTTGTATATTTGAATCGATTCCTTCGTGAATTGACAAGAAAGCTAATAGCTTGTATTAGATAAAAAAATAGTTAAAACCATATGACTATGAGCAAACAAATAATCATTATTAATAAATAAAAAAAAAAGTACAAATGATCAATTATGATAATTATTATTAAAAAGGATCCGGATTTCTTAAAATAGCGTATTAGTTTATAGTCTTCACTTTAAATGAGTGAAATTCGATGAGTTATGAAGAAGTGATGAAAAGCTCTTAGTCTCACTAAGAAGCAGTTGTTCTAGAATGTAGGGATTGTTCCGCGGGCTCCAACTATCATTAATATCACCATCAGGTTCATTTTACATTATTATTATTATTATTATTATTATTATTATTATTATTATTATTATTACCGCTTCCTTTATTTGAACAATTTGTAGCGTCCCAATCATTGAAACTGAAGAGAATATGATGGGAATTATGTTATACATGTTTCTTTTTAATAAGCGCTGAGGGAAAATGTAATTGTATCTTAATTCATTTCAAATTAAATGTATAGGTAATATCAATGGATTATGATGGTATATACAGATCAATATGTACATAGGCTAAAATAAGGGGTGTATTATCACAACACAGACCCTATATTGATACACTGCATATTTGGACGTTAACATAAGTCTATACTCCCGCATGCATATAATACAGTGCTCCCATTCAAAAATAAATCATAACTACATCACAAGATGGCCGAATATTTTGAACTTTTTTAAAATCAAAATATCTACTGCTCTTGAGCGTGCACATACTCCAACCAGCATCGTCCGTCAAGATGCTGCAAATCAACATTCCGGCTGTGTATAGGCATATTTTTTGTTCGTTTAAATACACTTATTTGTATATTGTATATCTATTTTTAATCAGTATGAAGACATAAATCTCAAAACGTTTAACTGAGATATAAAATACAATTGAATTGTTATTGCATTGAATTCCTTCATCGAATTGTTCTTGTGTCAAATTGGTTAGCGTTTGATTTGATAATGGTTCACGTGTCCAATAAGAACAACCATAATTAATGGTGAATTTTGAAACACCGAGCCAGAGAGGCGTTGTTTATAAGTGTCAGCTTAGTTTAACGCAAGGCCAAAAATATAGAGCGCCCATTGAGAATTGTTTTCATTATTCAGAAGCAATGGGCCAGTGAAACAAATCGATAACCAGTATACCGTGATGAGGCGCCCAACAACGCTGTGAGTTAGGATTGGATCCCAGATAAATTTTTTTCAAATCTAGAATTAATGATGATTCCAATAAAAGAAGGTCATCTCAGCTCGGTTGGCGTAATAGTGTCTTTCTACTCTCTATTTCTTTACATTTTCACTTATCTTATCTCAATGCACTCACAAAATTTACGTGTTCTCTATCGTTTCGAAGTTTCCTTATTTATAGACACATTGTGATATTTATCAATATCTAATTACTACTGATAGAGATTATCTCTCTTTAAGGACACGAATTGGGGATAGTTTTATTATTTTGTTGTACTTACTACACATTTGAAATTTCTTCTTTTATTTTCAACTTCTGTTTCTACTCTTTCTTCTCTGCTTGGTTTTGCAGAAGCAATGTACAGATGGAGAGAAAAGAAAGAAAGAAAGAAATAAAGAAAGATGAAAAGTCAAAAAGAGTTTTAAAAAAAGCGTGAGAGGTGTGTGAGTAATGGGGAATTCATATTCGTGGCTTGCAATCTTGGTTTGTAATGAGCTAAAATCTAGATTTGTAATGTGGAGCTAAAGTTTACTTCTTCGTTCCTGAATAAGATCGATCGATGTATCGATTGATACATACATACATGTGAATTTAAAAAAAAAAAAAAATATATATATATATATATATGTGTGTGTGTGTGTGTGTGTGTGTGTGTGTGTGTGTGTATTGATAGATAGGTTTCATTGCTTTCTTTATTTAATGGCATATTTACTTTCATGGGTTATTTACTGCCGAAGCTATCCTTTTATAAGGATAGCAGGGGTACTCTTTAACACACACACACACACACACACATACGTGTGTGTGTGTGTGTGTGTGTGTGTGTGTGTGTGTGTGTGTGTGTGTGTGTGTGTGTGTGTGTGTGTGTTTATTTTGAGAGATAGATAGATCTGCAAAACTCAAAAATTATTATTTTCTTAAATGAATGTATTTTATTCTGAATTCTGATCAAGCAAAGTAGGAACGGTGGAGAGATAAAATGAATGAAACCTGAAAAATCGTGGAGGGTGGGTGTTCCAGCTGGAATATTACATGAATTAAACACATTTCCACAAAGAATTTAATGATAAAAATGCCAAAAATTTATTTTGCAGAAACCTTCTAGCTATTCGTAAATACTGTAAAAACATTTACATAATTACAGAAAATTACCATATACACAAAGTCTAAACGCGAAATGTGAAAGTAATCTCATTCTGGCACATTTTGAAGCGTGTGAACACATCCACACACACACACACACACACGTTCTCTTTCTCAGTCTCCCTCTTTCTTTTTTTCTCTCTTATTCACTTATTTTTCTTCTTTTCTTTTATACATTTTGAGCTTATAGACATTCTCATTATATCATCATAATTATTATATTCATATAATCCTATTCATTACGTTTCTCACTTTTCTTTAATACTTAATCGTAATCTTAATATATTCATTACATTATTATAACCGAAATAGTTATATAGACATACTCGTTATATTTCTCCTTTTACTTTTCGGCACAAATTTTCACATCATTTCGATTTTCATTAATTTTTTTAATAGGAAAATTTATTCAGGCAGTTTATCTAATTGGATGAAGATGTCAATCCTAGTTTATAAAAAGAGCAGACGTGCACTAGCAGGTACTCCGACTCCGAATCAGAGGGGACCTGGGAGTAATGGCAATGAAGTGGTATTCCACATTCCCCAAGTATCAAGAATGGAGCCTTACAATCAAATGCAGTTTAGTGTCATATCTAGGACACTAGTTTGTTAGGATCTTTCCTCTCTGCAGAGATGCAGTCGACATATTCTACAGCCTCAGCTGACTTGGCCTACACCATCGGAAGCACCCTTATTCAATTTGACTTGAGATTGCTGTCTTCCGTGTTCTTTTTTCAGTAAATACCTTTCGACAGAAATACTTTTAGGAGACCATCCTTATTCCTACGATGATAACCGTTATGCAAAACCGTAACGGTTATCATCTTTGGAAATGGAATCGGCGATCCAAGTCCTAATATTTGACGTGACTGTTTACTTTTCTCTTTGCGTTATTGTTCTTGGGAAAACCATGAATCCAACACCTCTTCCCCCTCCCCAATTAATGGGTGCATATGTAAGTAAAGTTGGTGACCGTAGTCGAGGGTGACCTGAAGGCTCCCTTGACAATAGCTACAACACCGAGATGTAGGGGAGGGCACTACTCCTTTCCCTGGATTGCTCCACTTTACCCTTGATGCGTACCTTATACTTTTGAGTGTTAAGCAAGGAGGTATAAAGTACCATTTTTAAAGTCTTTGGTATGACGCGACCTGGGATTGAACCCAAGTCTCCCAGACCATTGGCAAACACTCTATCCACTGTGCTTTAATCTTGGAATGGCAATCGGTCTTCGAGAAGGAAAACTCTGAATTCAAAGTAGTAATAATTTGCTTCAAAATTGACCTTGTGTCACCTTCTGAGTATGGTTAAGGGACAGCGTAAATACATACCTTTAGACGCTAAACTTGATTTTCCGTCAAATAAACTGTAGAAAGAAAAGCAAGAAAAGATGGAGGTACTTTAATTTTTTTTAAATTTCTTTTTAATCAATTTATTTCATTTTATTATTTTGGTTCATCTTAGGGAAAAGTTTTGTTGTTTTCTCCTTCTTGTAATTATTTCTGTACCCTACAAATTTCCTCTTATATTTTCACCTTTAGAAATTGTCCTTCACTTACCTACGCTTCCTTTTTCTTCTTCTTCTCCTCCTCCTGTTCCTCTATATGATTTTGTAGTAGTCAACGCACGGGCAACTATGGTTTATTCATTTACTTGCTTCGTTTAGATCAGCCTACCTACCTTATTCATGCCTTAGAGACACGCCCGCCGATAGTTTTTATGGAACAATATGGGCGGAGTTCTCTCTTCCTTCTTGCGGTTTTCTATTGTAGGATTGGTTGCATTCTTGCACTCATGTGAGTCAATTTACGGCACAGAAAGAAGACAGAGAAAAATAAAGAAAACGGGCGGGAAAAAATAAAAGAAAAGCAAGCTAGTCTATAAACAGACAAAAAAGAAGTATAAAAACAGAGAGAGGAAGAAGGAAATTTTATATGGATGTAATTATTAGGTAGAGTTTTAAAATGAGTGAATTATTGAATAAAAATATTTAATTAGGTCTCAGTTTGATGAAGAAATAGATATCGTTATGAAAAAAGTTGTTGTAAAACACTTGAGATATTCGTACGTATATGTAAACCAACGCATGCAGTCGTAAGTTATGTAATCTATTATTTTATTTATTTTATTTTTTTTTCAAGAAGATTCAGTGATACACTCGTATACAAATTTTAGTCTACTCTCATTGATCAATATACAGAAGGTGACATAAATTGAAAGCTTGACAAAAATAAATAGATAAATAAATAAATAAAACCTTAGAATTACACACATCGATTCAGATAGACATGCACAGATGCTGATTATAGTCAAACTTAAAAAACAAAAAAAGATTTAACAAAAATATTCACACTCACTCATGCACACATATATGTAGACAGGGTTCCCAGAAGACAAGTCAGCACTTTAGTCTTATGTGTGCACGTGTCAAGGTAGATTTTCCGAAGATAAGCACGCTGCCGCTTGTGCATACATGCTTGTAAAGAGAAACACACACGCACACACACACAGAGAGAGAGAGAGAGAGAGAGAGAGAGAGAGAGAGAGAGAGAGAGAGAGAGAGAGAGAGAGAGAGAGAGCCAGGCTTTTACAACCTGTTAATTTTATTTGTCTCCATCATAAAACTAATAAATTATCTCATTTTCAGATTATGATGCTTGTTTGTGTCTGGAATTCACAAATGAATATCTATCTATCTATCTATCTATCTATCTATCTATCATAATCTGTTCATATATATATATATATATATATATATATATATATATATATATATATAGAGAGAGAGAGAGAGAGAGAGAGAGAGAGTGAGAGAGAGAGAGAGAGCAAGCTATCTTGCTCAGTCTCTTCGTTTGTATGCAAAACTGATAAATCTTATGAAAAGTGTGTAGTGATCGATATGTCTTCATTTTTATCAATCATCGATCAATTTAGCATTTTTAGTTTTTTTTATATACAGCACTGTATTAAAAGTATGACACACACGCACACACACTCATATAAATATATATATTTGTGTGTTTGTTATATATATATATATATATATATATATATATATATATATATATATATATATATATATATATACTATATACACACACATATATGTGTTTATGTATATATATATTTATGTATGTATGTGTGTATTTATATATAAACAATTAAGCGCTCTTGTTGTAGTAGCCACGTGGCACAACTGTTTACGTCAGTTATACCTCGGGATGGCTATGGTATTAGTAAAAATCTAAGATTTAAAAGTGAAAGTTTGCAATTATTGAATAAAATTGATTTCACTGATTCCATTGATCAGACGTCCTCTATTTTTATTAGTAAAAAATCAAAATGTAAATAAAAAATACAGAATTTTTAATTAAAAATCCAATGCGAGATAAATATAACAACAGGCCAAAGCAAGTAGACTTATTATTCTGCTACTTCATTTATCTTCTTGGGACATAAAACAAATTGATCAAATGATATTGGTAGAATTTTCAAATATTTTGACGCTTATAATTTTGATGATTGATGATATCTTCTTTGAGTTACATATGAGTCTCAGGTCAGGCACTAGCTATTATTTTCTTTTCATTTAAAAAAATGTAAGAGATTTTTAATATACTGGCTGTTCTCGTGTAAATCTTATATATTAAGTAGTATATTTAGATAAAATTAAATAATATCTATCAATAGTTATTGAATAATTGTTTTGGAAAGTATTATATTATTTGAGATGTATAGGGTGTTACAGAAAAATTGATATCATTTCGTAATGTAATAACTTTATAAATTCTCGTTCAAATGATCTCAAATTTTAACAAAATGTGAAGAAATAACTCAAAATTCTATGTTTTATGTTCAAACACCTTTACTTTTTTAGTGAATGGAATTTCTTCACTTTAAATAAAAAGAATTTTTTAAATGAAACAGAACTTTTAGTTGTTTCTTCATATGCATTTAAAATTGCGATTTTTCGGTCTGTCAAGTTATTAGATTACAAAATGATAACAGTTTTTCCGAAACACACACACACACACACACACACACACACACACACACACACACACACACACACACACACACACACACACATATATATATATATATATATATATTGAATAAATTCAACCGATATTTGAAAAAATCAACTGAAAAATAGTATTTTAGTCATTTAAACTTTAAGGTTTCCATTATTTGGCACATCGGCCTCGTGTTGACTACTGTACCAACTGTTTCTTAGGGCTCACTCAGTTATTTAAAACTTCATGATAACCAACATTTATTTATTTGTAAAGGTTATTCCTCTTTTAATGCCCTGATTACTTCAATTTTGGATTGCACAAACTTCATAGGAACCCAAAAATACATGAAAATAATTTTTAGAATTTAAATCATAGAATATCCTTAGAACTAGTTAATAAGCATTGGTATAAATGAAATGTTATGGCATTCCACCATCTTTAACTGCATCAATATGTGTACGCAGAAATTTGATACATTTTTGCTTTTTAAATAAGATTTTATGGAATTAAAAAATAATGCACGCTGCCGTGCATTCAATACAGTCATAGTATTTAAGCGAAAACGAGAAAGAGAGGCGGATAGTGGTTGGCTGAGATACGTCTTTCAACAAACTCGTCAAGGGGAGAGTCGGTGTGTTAAAAATCAATTTCATAACCCGGTTCACCTACTCCCCCTATAGTATAATATTGAATGCATGGGTATTGGGAGTGGAATTACGGTTAACTTAGCTAAGTTTAACTTGCTTTTCTCCACCTAAGCTTAACACACAACAAATACTGAGGCCGAAGATTGGTAGTTACAACTATATTGTAGATTTTAATTACAGGAACAAGTTCAAGAATTGTATCATGTTTTATTCACATTAGATATCGCAAATGCCTCGGTGATTTTTTTAGTTCGTCCATCTATTTACTTCTAAAAACCATGAGTTAGACGTCAGAATACTTAGCTTCCCTGGGGGTCCCTAACTTGAGCCCCCCCTCTCTCTCTCAGCGTTTCCACCGATAGGCTCATCATCCTGGGGTCCCGACAGTGGGTTTCCCACTTTTGACTCCCTACTTTGGACTCTAAGATATATCCGCAAAATAAAATGTTGTAATCTGTTTTCAACAGACTGATTATTGATTGGTATTAGCGAGATAGAAATAGGGATTTTTTGGTCGGAATTCCTGTTGTTCGGTTATATGTTTTTCTGAATAACAATGCAAATACAAGCCTCAGGTTTTAAGTTTTAATTAGGTAAATAAACCTTAAAACTTATTTGTTCGAACTATAACAACTGACAAATGAATAAACAAATAAATAGTAAATTTGTATAGGATCTGTTTTTAAATGATATACAAATTTAAAATAATGTAACTACTTAACTTTGGTGTCCTGGTGATAAGAGATGTTTTCAGGGTGATTTATTATTGCTGGAAGTAACATTGTAGACTGTTTTGTATACAGAATTTGTTTCCATTTTTCAAACAAGAATTTTTTCAAGGTAAATGTTTTGTATTTTTTGTAATTTTTATATTATTATTTTAAACAATTCGGTTACTAAAAATCTTCCAAAAAAAAGAAATAGATATAAAAATGATAGCATAACGATTTCGTTATGAAACTGTGAAATAATGTCACTTATATTTTTCATCCATCGAAAAATGAACTGTTACATGTGATGATTTTAATTCTTCAATAGACGTAATAAATTAAAAAAAAAATTATCCTGCTCTGGCAACTATTATCAAAATAGCCTGAAGAACGACTCCCTATGGAAAGTTTGGACCTATTTTTTCTGCATTGTTATTCAAATTAAGATTTTACAAGTTTTAAGACTAAAACAAGAATTTGAGTCTTTGCTGGACCTACCCTATAAGCTAAATAAACTTGAGAAAGTCCCTCATTTTTAAAAATATACATTTATTTTATCATTTATTTTTATTCTTTAACACTAATTAATCCAAAATTGTGTGCGTGCGTGCGTGCGTGCGTGCGTGCGTGCGTGCGTGTGTGTGTGTGCGTAAGTGTGTGTGTGTGTGTGTGTGTGTGTGTGTGTGTGTGTGTGTGTGTGTGTGTGTGTGTGTGTGTGTGTGTAATTTTTTATTTATTTATCATTAAATTTAGCCAAATTATTCAAGAGAAAGGCCTCAAATTTCATAAAGCTTAGAAGCTCAACAGGTGAAAATCCGGCACTGATTTCAGATAATTTTCAAATTGTTTTTATTCGAATATTTTTTCAAAAGTTAAAATATTCATCCACATAAATATGTTCAATATCTATCTAGGCAAAAATGTGATGAAAATTCCACAAGTAAAGCAATACATTCATCTTTAATTTATAATTTATACATACATACATACATACATACATACATACACGTGTTTATATATATATATATATATATATATATATATATATATATATATATATATATAATACCCACACACAGGGTGATGCATATGTATATATATACACACGCATATATATATATATATATATATATATATATATATATATATATATATATATATATATATATATGTATGTATGTATGATTAAAAATTACGCATCAATATATATTTTGCACACACACACACACACACACACACACACACACACACATATATGTATATATATATGCACAAGAAGATGCTAAAAAGTTCTCTGGCTAACAAAAAAAAGTTAATAGCTGTAAATATTTTTTACTGAATTTTTTAGTGTTAAAGAAACAGGAAAACCAAAGTGCCTGTGTGTTGAAGCGTTGGATGAACGTGTGAATAACAAGTACTTTTTTTTAACTCAAGACCATTTCTTCCTTGGTTAAGCCGAGAACTTTAAGTACTCTCTTCAACATATGCATACATACAAGATTACACGCATACATACGTACACATTGTGTGTGTGTGTGTGTGTGTGTGTGTGTGTGTGTGTGTGTGTGTGTGTGTGTGTGTGTGTGTGTGTGTGTGATTTTGCAAGCAAAAATTATTTTTAATAAAAAATATTTTTTTAAATGATTAGATACATGAATAATTGATTTATAATTTCATGATATTAATAAAATTCGTGACCGCATTTTTTTTTTATATGACACATCATTTTATGAGACAGCTTTCTACTCTAACAGCTATTTTCAGGGGAAAAAAGGGCCCACTCCTCAGATATAATATGAGACGGCATTTAATCGAAAACGCTACAACACAAAAATCAAAATGGCTAGCATTTATGACCTTTTCTTATATCAAGCGCGGGAGACTTATGCACTCCTTTTTTCTTCCTTTTTTTAATGGTAAATATGCATCATATTGTTAGAAAATATTCATATGAAAAAAAAAAATCATGTTTTTCTTCATTTCTATTATAGAAAATATTTCAAGAAATGGATTTAATAAATAGGGAATTTTTTAAATCCAATAATTGCTCAATTTTTTGTATATTTTAAAAATTAATTTACAAATTACTCGTGAAAATCTGTTATAGATTTTATTAGTCCAGGTTAAAAGTTCTGTAAGGGTAACTTGAAGCTGAATTTTTTAGACCTTATTTTTCTGATGCCGGTATCACTGAGGAACGAAAAAGTTTTGGCAAACGAGTCAAACTTTTCTCGATCTGGACTATATTTTACGTCCGTCAAAGAATTGAAAACACTGAAGTATTTTCCAGTTTTCTATCGGATATAAATCATATTTCAGGATAGATAGATAGATAGAGAGAGAGATAATTTAATATAATAATGAAAAGAGAAATGCAAATATACAAACATATATATGCATATATATATATATATATATATATATATATATATATATATATATGAGATAGATAGATAGATATGATATATGATATGAAAATGTAATATAATGATAAAAAAGAAATGCATATATATATATATATATATATATATATATATAGAGAGAGAGAGAGAGAGAGAGAGACTCACACTCACAGATAGATAATTAAATGGGATTATTAAAAAATCAAATTGAAAGTCTTAAACGCTATTATGGAAAAACAGATATAAAATCTAAAAATATCAAAATCATGAAAAATTGAAGTCAGTGATTTGAAGTTTCATGCAGTGTTCACAATATATATATATATATATATATATATATATATATATATATATATATATATATATATAAGAATTACAAAAACGTGACTTATGGTCAAGTTGAACTTAGATCACCAATGCCCGTTAGATCTCTAAAATAGCGATCAGCCTGCTCGGTAGCTAAGATATGTAACCACTGAAGATCAGTAGCTTAGGATAGGTCACCACTGATGAAGAGTAGTTAAGTCACCACTAAGGATCAGTAGGTATCGAAATCAATCTATGTGTTAGACTAACCAAAGTACACTCTAACCCGGAGAGGTAATTCTTGTGAGGTTTACATATGTGAGTTAAATATATTCGTTTGTAAATCATTAGATAGGAATCCTTCATATTATATAACCGAGTGCAAAAATATTTGCAGAAACTAAAATGTAAATATAAGTATAATCTAAACAATTCTCAAACCACAAGACATAAAATAACCCAGACAGGTTGATATGCAGTTAAAATTAATCAATTAATCAATCAATCACTCAATTAACCAACGGTTTTCCATGTTAACATCCTGTCCTTGATGATAATGTTTCTATTTTAGAAGGAATAAAAGATTCTAAATGACATTTATAGTTGCCTCCGTGATATCAAGAATCTAGACGATTGATGAATAATATTCAGAGAAGTGACAGAACGCCCACTCTTGTCAACATATTATTCATTTGTAAACTGGACTGGAATTGTTTCATTCTCTAAGAATCTTTAGTGTGTTGTTGTAGTAGAAATTTTGAGCCGTTCTTATTGGTTTAACGTTACGCAAGGAATTTTTTTTAGTAATCCGTGAGTAATTCAATAAATAAGGGGACTTTTAGACTGAAGAGTAACCTATTATATATATACAAGGGTCGTTTGATAAATAAGGGGATTTTTAATATAAAAAAGCTAAATAATTTTTTCAGATTTTTTTTCCATGAATAAAAACTCCGAATTGTTTGAAAAGTTCTTAGTTCATATAGAAATTATCACTGTCCCCTAAAAATATTTTGAGGCTATTCAAAATGGTGACAAGACCAAAGCAATTGATCAAGTCTTGAACAAAAGTCTGTCATAAAATTATTGGAGGTTGAGAAGAGCAAACCATAGGAAATTTACAGATAAATATGCGATGTATATGAAGAAACATATTTTAGTCAAAAATGTATAGAATACGAGTTTGCTTCTACAAACCTGAATCCAAAAGATAACTCATGGAGTGGAAACTCACTAACTCTCCAATAAAGAAAAATTTACAGATGCATTGATCACTAAAGAAGGAGATGCTGACTATCTTCTGGGATATGAAAAGACCCATCACCATGGATTTTCCTGAAAAATATGCAACTGTAAATAGTGCTTCCAATTGCGAACTTCTTAGACAAAATTCAACTTATTTATTGAATGACCCTTGTACATAGACAATGGAAATCATTAGGTATAATTTACAAGCTCTGTTCATTGCCTATGTTACTGCAGTGAATAGAAAAAAATATAAAATCCTCTTTTCATTCTCACTAAACTTCATATTGATATGAAAATTTAAAAAATGATTAAATCTTATTTTTTGATAAAAGGCCATTCCATTCTCTGCATATCATTTCGCAAATTTCTTTAATCCTTCCAAAATAAGTCCATAAAGATAGAAAAAGAAAAAAAAATTAAATACAAAGAAGTTATTCTTTTCTTGATTGGGTTGAGAACTTCGGAAAGAAGGAACAATCTAATGAACTATATTTATTCAGGAGTTCATTTTACTTCCTTTGCCTTCTTACTTTAATGTTCTCCAACTTTTGCCCCAATTCTGCACGATATATTGTTCTAACAAATGAGAAATTTCGTTGCCAATCTATTTCTTGCTGTCATAGTTCATTTCTGGCCTGTCCCCAATAACTTTGAAGCTTTTTAAATCATTCTCCATACAAAAATATTCAAAAAGATCATTCACTTCCGAGAACTTTTCAACCTCTCCTTGTACATCCACATCGACGCAAAGGAAGCGTCCGTTACATAATGGTTATTGTTGTTGTAAATGGACGTGGCGAGTTCAAAACATAGACAAGGTTGCGTTTCACTGAGAAAGACATCCATTTTTTTAACAAATCTAGCTACGGGTAAATAGTGGTTCAGACTAGACTCTTTAGCCTTTGTATGGAAACCGATTTAAGAGAAGGAAAACAGAGTTCAAAAATGCTATACGCAGTTAAAAATTTGCCTTGTACCGTATTCCGGATAAGTACATAAACATTGACATTCACAATTTTTATAAAGTATGGAAAAAGTTTCATCAGAATTATTACAATTACGAAAATATTTCCTCTGAGAATTTTGAAACAAGAGTAAATTATGGATAGAGGAAGTGATAATGATTTAATGATAATTTTAGTAGAGAGGTCTGATATATATATATATATATATATATATATATATTATATATATATATATATATATATATATATATATAAGTGGGTGCTGGCAGAATGATTCATCGGGTTTAGAAAGTAAATAGAACAAAAAAAACATGGACCCTATTGAAAATTTTATTTTACGTTATCAATTTGCAATTTTGTTTTATTATTGTCATCACTGTTTTAAAGATGATATCTTGAAAATGCTTGTCCTCCTTACAAGCTGTATACTTCTGAAGCCCCACCTAGAGGCTCTACCCAGAAGCTTCACCCTGATACGTAACTGTAAAGTTCTGTAGTGTTATTGCATCTGGTATTGCTATGATTTCATGGTGAAGATCTTTCAATTCGTCTATTGTCTGCAGCCAACGTTTAAAGACTTAGGAATTCCCAGAGGAATTAATCACACAGGGATATATCTGGTTAGTGAAATAATCGCAGCGTTGCAATGATAGAGTCACCATTTTTTAAATAAATTTCAAACGCACGATGTCCACAATTCAAAAATATGATCGTAACTAAAATGACATGGCTGCTGCTGCTCAAAATCTTACCTTCCGTCAGCTCATTGCTATTAGCACCTGCACAACGGCGATTTTAAATCTGGGATATAATTCTACCGTACCCTATATATTTAACAATATGGCACGTAATAAATTTATATAACGTAATAGTTACGAATAAATACAATTTCAAATCTGACCACAGCAAATCTTATATAGTAAATATCCTCATTTAAGTGACTTAATTCCATTACAGAACCAATCCAAACTTTATATGAACTTAAATAGAATTTGATTTCTCCTCCTCCAAACAATGTTCATTTTTGGTAAGACATCTATGAATGAAAAAAAGCTTTCATTTCAATTTTGACAGCACATTTATCATAATATATTTTGAAAATCTAGCGCTCCAATAATTTTGGAAGATGCAGGGCCCAAATCAACCACTTATATCGCGTATACCTCGGGCCAAGTTCTCAAAGGAAGCGACGAAGAATTATAATCATCCGCAAAAACTGTGAGTATATAGCGATTTACCCTTCAATTATTGTTGAGGAGAGCTTCTTAATTCATTGTTTCACAACGTTTTCTTCCTTGTGGTCCATTTTTAGAGTAAAAAAAATCAGGTCCATATAAACACAAATTGAAATAAATTTATTAAAAAATACATTTTATTTACCAAAGAAAAATGTAGAAAATATAAATCCTGACTAATAACTGCTCCTTATGTCTATTTATCAGCTAGTCAAGTTGAAATTCTCAACGTTGATTCAGCTTCAGTCGTAAGCCTCCTCTCTTTTCAATCTACTATAATTTATGTTTATTTGCCGCAGAAAATCCCGTCAAATCTTGGGCTATTTAAAAAAAATTCTTATGCTTGCTTGTGGGCTTAATGGCCCACGTTGAGAATAACTTGCTTAGATTAACTTCGATAAGCAAACTTGATGACTACCTAAATATTTGATTATTCCCAACATAAAACAACTTTACATAAGCAATGCTCGCACTTACAAACCAAAGCTCTATGAACTGGTCTTAAGTAAACAAACATTTCTTGGAAATACGAAAGTTGGAAACATGATATAATTTGGAAAGGTTTGAATCAAGTTATTCTCCCTCCAGCTATTGGTTATTAATGGACTAAAATCTTGGAATAACAACATCAAGGAGAAAGAAAACTCTGAATACAAACCAGTTGTTCTCAGCCTAAAAATTGACCATCCTTATCGTGGCGCAGGGTTAGGATAAATAGATACATGAACCCCGTGAAAATTGCACTGCTTAATTAGAAATAATTTTTAAGGATTAAAGAACAATATAATTTTAATGATTCATTAAGAAGTTCTATCTATCTATCTGTGTGTGTGTGTGTGTGTGTGTGTGCGATATTTCAATTATGAAATAAAATAAAACTAAGTAAAAACTCTGGATTGAGTTTCATGCGGCCGCTCCTCAGGATTGCCTGTATCGATACATGCCTATTAATAGCATTGTCTTCTAACCTAATTTTTCAAAAGAGAATATGCAAGGCATTGAAGGTTCTGATTTTGTGTGGGCTAAAGGTCGATTAGAAAGAAAATAACAGTGGAAATCAATGCATGTGATGTTTTAGGCTGTGACAGAACCAAAACAAGGATATTATGTGAGTTGCTTGAACAGGTGAGGAACTGATCAGAAGGCTATGGATTCAACTCACGATAAACTGGTGAAGAGACCTTAGATTCAGCGTATGAGGAATTTAGGAGGAGACAATAAATTCAACACTAGAGGAAAGGAAGAAGAGACTGGATTTAAAATATGTGGAACTGAAGAGGAAACTGGATTCAACACGCGAGGAACTAGCGAGATGACTGTGGATTCAACACACGAGGAATTGATGAAGAGTCTTAAATAAATGAAGAGGAGACCATGGATTCAAAACAAGAAGAACTGAAGAGTAGTACGTGTTAGTTTCCCATCTATGAGCCAAATACACATGACAGATTGAAGTGTTTACCTGTTTAAAATTATTGTGTAGATTATTTCTGTAATGTATACCATTGAAGACCACAATTAGTAAATTGACTTCGTCATGAAATAGCTCCACTTTCTTAAAACCAACCAACAAACCAACCCTAAACACAAAAAAATTCTGAGGAGATTCGGTTAATATTTTTTTATTTCTGTGCAATATATATATATATATATATATATATATATATATATATATATATATATATATATATATATATATCCATACGGAGTCAGAAAAAAATCTTCATAGGTTTCGTCTAATCTGATCATCAAGACGATTCTGACTGAAGAAGGTTTGGAACAAAACTACATTTTATTGATTAAAAGACCGCTACACAGAATAAAATTAGCGTAGAAATAAATTAATAAAAAATAAATAGAAGAAAGAAAGGAAAATAAATAAATAAATAAGATAAGATAAGATTAAATCGTAACTTATCTATCAAGTAGCCAACTTTTCTTATGTCTACAAACATTAAGTATTTCCGACCTTTGATAAAATAACTTGTCGGGATTTTTATTGGAAGCTGTAGCAAGTTTCTCCTCCATACATAAATTACAATATTTACAAATTGAAAGTGAAAGATAGGATAGACAAGTTTAATATTAAAATTTTTTTCATTACTCTTAAGGATCATAAAGGTTTTTTTCAGAGTAATCCGGCGTGTAGACTAATTAATCCTTTCAAAATGCAAATAGGAAAAATTAGTAAGGTTATTTTGTAAGATATATGCCCTAGGCGTAGAACATATTTAAATTTAAACCAATGGCGTAATATAAATGACTGTACTAAGTGGTCTACAGTTTATGATAAAAATGATAAATGCTCCTTTATTAAATATGATATTTGGGAATTTTACCCGTCTGTTACTGAAAAGGCCGTAGAAGAGGTATTAAAGCTGACTAAGGAGTATATAGTGATATCAGAGGATAAGATTAATATCATTAAGCATTGACGTAAATCGATAAGGAGGAATTGTGAATTAAAAAGTGTGTTAGTCGTAACTTCGACAATCCCATTAGTTTATTCGACGGGGCTTATTATGCGAAATTTCGGAGTACTTATACAACCTCAAAAGCATTATTAACCCGAGTAACTATGGTCTTTATCAGGATGATGAATTGATTATTGATATTATTAGAAAAAAGTTACATCAGTTGTTCAATAAGATTGGATTCAAGTTGGACATCCAAATTAATTTAAAAATTACAGATTATTTAGACATTATATTTAACTTGAATAACGGTACCGTGTCCCCATTTAAGAAAAACAACCAATACCCATGTTGAATTAATATAGGTTCTAGCCATCCTAAACAGGTTTTCAAGCATATCTCTAATGCAGGGGTGGGTAATTGCAGCCCACGGGCTGTATGCGGCCCGCTGCACTGTTCTGTGCGGCCGGCAGGAACCTCTAAAGAAAAAAGACACTTGCAATTGAATTAAGACTAAATTCTTTTGGTTTTAAAAATGCGGCCCCTGAATAATTCATAAACCAGTGATGCAGCCTTCCCACCAAAAAGTTTGCCCACTTCTGCCCTGATAGTATTTTGGTTAGATTATCCACTAATTCTTCTAATATCGATATCTTCACTTACAACAAACACGAATATGAGGCGGCGCTAAAAACAGCGACTATTAGGGCAAATTTGTTTTAAATCTAGGGATGAAGCAGTAGATGTACATAATAGGAACAATAGAGCAAGGAAAATTTTATGGTTTACGCCACCCTACAATATGGCCTTAGCTAATAATATAGGGAAGAAATTTTTTAAATCATTAAAGAAAAGCTTTTCTCCGTCGGATAGCTTATACAAAATATTTAATAGGAACATGGTTAAAATAAGTTATAGTACTATGCCTAATGTGGCAAGTTTAATTAATTAAAGTGACATAAAAAAACTTAGGAATAATCAACATACTGAGCCCGCGAAATGCAATTGTTCTAATAAAACAAGGGGAAGTATCGATTTGTGTACATAGTGTATAAGGTGGAGGTACATAGTGGTGGATCTAACGATAGTTAGCAGAAATATTTTTAAAAAAGTATACGTAAGTTCTACGCAGGGACCTTTCCAAAAAAGATATTACAATCATAGAAGTACCTTTGCACATGAAATATATAGACATAGAAGTAGTTTACGTATGTGTGGAAAATTAAGAAGAATCTAGGTACGGATCCTATATTAAAATGGGAGAAAGTAAAAACATGCCGCAAATATAAAGCGGAAGATAAATATTGTAATTTGTGTATGGAGGAGAAACTTGCCAATTACTTAATCAAAGGTCGGAAATATTTAATGTTTATAGACATAAGAAAATTTGGCTACTTGATAGATAATTTAAGATTTAATTTTATCAAATTTATTGATCATGTTTTCCTTTCTTTCTTTTATTCATCAATTTATTAATTAATAAGATATTTTTAAAGCTAATTCTATTCTTTCTAGCTGTCTTTTAATCAACAAAATGTAGTTTTGGTCCAACCCTTCTTTGGTCAGAATCGTCCTGATGATCTGGTTAGCTGAAACCTAGGTAGATTTTTTCTGGTTCTGTAGGCATTTATATTTCGCTCTACTTAGTGTATTGAGCTCTCTTACATTTAGCTAAAAAATTCTGTCAGCGTTCTTTCTTTTGACGAGGCATGCGTTATTGGTTGATCATCTTCAAGTAGTACGTATATTTTTAGTTTTCTTTTTTATGTAATTTTATGTAATATTTTTTATTTGCAAATTGTATCACCAGGATTTTTTTTCACACCATCAGAATTATAAATTAGTCATAAAAGATTATATGTACATATAAGAAAAAATGAGTTGAATCTGACAGAATGTTCGTAGGAAAGGTAAAACGGAAGAAAAATATGATTGATGGTTTGTTTATTTGCCAACGCGTCTCGACTTCAATCTTTCTTGAATGCAAAAATATTTTATCGAAATTATTTTGGTATGAGAAATAATTATGATAGATAAATTTTGATTCAATTAGAAGTCTGTATCAGGGTTTGTAGATCTTGTTATGTGCAAAAAAATGGATTATCTACCTTGTGTGGGAAAGGTGACCAACTAGGAATTGTTAAAGAAACTGAAAATTGACCACACTACCAAATTATATATGCACAAACCAGAATCTGTCCAACTGAATGAGACGCATAAAATTCTCTGGGCTTTTGAAATATAAACAGATCAGCTAATCCCGGCTGGAGCAGACCTTATGATGATTAACAAAAAAAAAAAAAAAAAGAAAAAAAGAAAAAGAAAAGAAAAAGGAGCTTGCTGTCTCGTGGATTTTACAGTCCCAGCAGACCACAGAGTGAAAATCAAAAAGAGCGAAAAGATAAAAAAAAAAGTTCTTAGACCATGCCAAAGAACAGAAAAGGTTATGAAATATATGGGGGATGGTTATACCAGTTGTAGTTGTTGCACTTGGAAAAGTGTCCAAAGGCTTGGAAAGGGGACTGGAAGGGTCTCCAAATGCTTGGAAAGGGGACTGGAAAAGTTAGAAATCAAAGAATGAATCGAGACCATCCGAATTACAGCATTGTTGAGATCAGCCAGAATACTGAGAAGAGTCCTGTAAACCTAAGGTGATTTGCTATCACTCAGACTCAAGTGAAAACCATCAACTAACGTTGGTGTGAAAAACTCGTTAGGTGTAAAATAATAAGTATAATCTTTCCAAGAAAATAACTAGCGTAAGATTCTCTGAAACTTTGAGATATAAACGATCACACATTTCTAGTCAGAAGAAAAGAACTTAGTAGATTTTGCCGTTCCAGTAGACAATAGAGAGAAAATAAAAGTAAGCGAAAAAGTGGACAAATACTTGGACATTTCTAAAGAGCAGAAATTGTTATGGAACATGAAAGTGACGGTGATACTAATCGTAGTTTAAGCCAATGGAACAATCCCCAAGAAGCTGGAAAGAAACTGGGTGAATTGGAGATTAAAAGAAGAATCGAAACCATCCAGACCGCAATACTGTAAAAGTATACCTAGAAGACTACAGTAAGTCCGAAATGACTTGCTGTCATGAAAAATCACCAATTAGAGCTAGTGGAAAAAGTTGGAAGGAGTATGATAATAATAATAATAAGAAGAAGAAGAAGTGCAAAATCAAGAGTTGAAATAAAATCGGAGTGTTTGAATACCCGTTTGCAGAGTGGTCTAATACTAAAAAGAGTGAATACTAACGGCTTGTCCGATGATCGGGGCAATATTTTCTTTTCCTGCTGGAAACTTTTATTACAAGCGATAGTACCATTTTGGTTTATCAAAAATTGTAAAATACAAGAATAGGGTGTAGTACGTGTTAGAACCTTATCTATGGGTCAAATAGATCTGTTTAAGATAATGAAATACTTACCTGTTTAAAATGATTATAAAGAAAATTTCTGTAGAATTGGGTCAATAACTGTTCAACCAACTTCCATATAAAATATTCGAACAAGGGCCGACATGTTTAAAAACCAGCCAACTACCCAACCAACCAACCAACAATAAACAACTGGATTTCAAAGAAGACTTGGTTAATTCTATTCTCATTTGCACTAAGATATATATATATATATCATTTATAATAACACAGACAGACAGACAGACACACACACACATATATATACCAACCACACGAGCAGAATGCGGTAAAAGGTCAATTTTAAGTGGAGTTTAACAGGTTTAGATTAAGAGTTTTCCTTCTCCTAAACTGGTTGCCATACCAAAATTAAAGAGTCTAGTCTAGCCTACTTTTTATCCATAGCTGGAAGGAAAGTACTTAAACTTATACTTTCAACTCACATTAAACAAAACATATCTATACACACAGACAGATAGATACAAACAGACGCACATGCGCGCACACACACACACACACACACACACACACACACACACACACACACCCACACCAAACATAATTTTCCCGATGAAATTTTAAAAATTGGAAACATAACTTAGGAAATAAATCTACTTGTGGGGCAATTCATTTAGTACGTGGTGCCTTCAATAAGTTTCCAGACTTTTTTTTTTTTTGTACAGACATTTAAAATTATCGTAGACTCTTGATAATTGAGTATGTTATTTCTATACATCTTAGGAGATGACTGACCAATTTTTATGATTTCAGCTTCAAATGAACAGCTACAGCAGCAATTGGAATACACCCTACTAAATCCTGATTGTCACAGCTGGTGAATTTCAAAAATGCAATCTGGACGTGAGGACACTTTAGAAGAACGATATGCAATAAAATTGTATTTTAAACTTGGAAAAATGCCACAGAAACGTATGGAATGCTTCAGACTGCTTTTCGACCATCTTGCATTAATCGCGCATCAGTTTTTGAGTGGCATAAGAGATTCAAGGAAGACAGGGAGTCTGTTAGGGATGATGAGAGGTGTGGGAGGAGTAAGGAAGTCAATACACCAGAGTTGATTGGCCAAAAGGTTAGGGTTAGGGTTGCTCTGTTGAGGTTTTAAGGGAGTTCAGCAAGAGATTCCGTCAGAAGAGGCCAGCACTCTTCAAATCGGGTCAGTGGCATTTCCACCAAGACAATGCACCAGTCTACAACTCCATCCTTGTCACAGACTATTTGACTAAGATGGGCATCAGGACAGTTCCTCAGTCCAGACCTTGCTCCCTGTGACTTTTGCTTATTCACTAAGCTCACAGGCTGTCGTTATGAGACAATTGAGGAGATGAAAGAGGCTGTGACGAAGGTCATTGACACGCTCACACAAGAGGATGTCCATGGGGCCTTCGAGAAGCTGTTGGAACGGCACAACAAGTGCATTGTAGCCGGAGGAGATTACTTCGAAGAGGACTAGAGTTTGATGTGTGTACTATCAATAAAAGTGCCCATACGAAACAAGTTTGGAAACTTATTTAATGATCCTCGTATATATATATATATATATATATATATATATATATATATATATATATATATAGTTTACCGCTAAATCTGTTTTAAATAAATAAACTACAGTGCTCTATCTCGATATTTTCCACCGTAAAAGGAAAACAGGATAAAAACTGAGGTCGCTGAATTTTTACCCTGTTTTACTTCTCTTTATGGTGGAAAATATCGGGGAACATATATATATATATATATGTGTGTGTGTGTGTGTGTGTGTGTGTGTGTGTGTGTGTGTGTGTGTGTGTGTAAACGAACGTACTCGTTGCAATCAACCCTGAAGATGACAATGATAAAATCTAAACTGTCAATCAACGGTTAAGGAAAACTTTCAGCACAATTTTTTTAGCTGATTTATAATCAATTGATTAACGTTATAATCTTATGTTTATCTTTTATGTCTTAATATTTTATTCAAACACACGTAGTATAATGAATTTTCATACATCCACACGCATATGCACACATCCAAGTAAAATGAAAAAAGCATACGAAAACAATACTACATTCAAAGACATAACCGCAAACGAAGATATATAAACTATATCAGTGCGTATATATACAATACTATCCTGTATACACATACATGCTGTATATATATATATATATATATATATATATATATATATATATATATAAAGTTGGCGATCGTAGTCGAGAGTGACTCGAAGGCTCCCTTTTCAATAGCTACTACACCAAGGTATAGGGGAGAGCGCTATTTCTTTCGTTGGATTGTCTCACTTACCCTTGATCCGTACGTTATAATGCTGAGTGTTAAGTTAGGCGGCATCAAATAACATTTTTTAAAGTCTTTGGTTTGACTCGATCTGGGATTGAACCCCGGTTTCCCGAACCATTGGCGAACACTCTACACACTATACTAATAGGCCGTTATGTACTCATACAAGATATGTATGTATTAGTAAAATACATTTTAATTGTGTTACAAGTCTATGCTTACTATCTGTCTTTATCTTTCTCTCTCTCTCTCTCTCTCTCTATATATATATATATATATATATATATATATATATATATATATGTGCGTGTATGTGTGTGTGCGTGTGGATGTGTGTACACACACGCATATGTATATATAAACACATACACACAAAAACACTGACATATATATTCCTACTGGAACTATGATATATATAAAAAAAACTGCACATATACGCATATACCTACCACCTACGTTCATACATATGTATATGTATTCAAACATTTGTTAAATAACTTCAAAGGAATATTCCTATTTCTCTTAACACTTTTGTTCATCTCTCTCTCTCTCTCTCTCTCTATATATATATATATATATATATATATATATATATTATATATATATATATATATATATATATATATATATATATATATATATATATATTTCACATTGTTGTGATGATATTTGAAATAAATTAAAGCTAATGGAAAAGGATTAAAGAAATCCTGCGAAATTCCCTGGACTTAAAATGTAAAAAACAAATTCCATTTTTTTGTCAAGAGGAGTTGGTTTTTCTTTTTTTTAAATTTTATTTTCTATTTTTATGAGTCCAACTTCATCCAACCCTCCACCTCCTACTCTACAATTTTTTATTAAAGAAAAAAATGATGGGATTAATACTTTAAAAAATCATTATCTTCTCATCATTGAAGCTAGTCGCATTAGAAATAATTTACACGATTTACTAATGTGCAATGCAGTTCAATATCATACCAAAACAATTTAAATGTTTATTATGACAGAAAAACTAACCAAAAGAAATGAGAGAAAAATTTATCCGGGGAAATGGGAGAAAACTATTAAAAGAAAAAAACATCAAAAGAAATGCGAGAAAAATCTACCGAATGAAATGCGAGAAGAATCTACCAAAGAAAATGGGAGAAATATCTACCAAAAAAAAATGGGAGAAATATCTACCAAAGGAAATGGGAGAAATATCTACCGAAGGAAATGGGAGAAATATCTACCGAAGTAAAGAAAATCGAAAAAGATAAACCAGCAAACTGTTAAATCCTAATTAATTACTTCGAGGATCATTAAATAAGTTTCCAAACTTTTTCGTATGGGCACTTTTATTGATAGTACACACATCAAACTCTAGTCCCCTTCGAAGTAATCTCCTCTGGCTGCAATGCACTTGTTGTACCGTTCCAACAGCTTCTCGAAGGCCCCATGGATTTCTTTTGTGTGAGCATGTCAATGACCTTCGTCACAGCCTCTTTCATCCCCTCAATTGTCTCATAACGACAGCCTGTGAGCTTAGGGAATAAGCAAAAGTCACAGGGAGCAAGGTCTGGACTATATGGAGGCTGATGAACTGTCTTGATACCCTTCTTAATCAAATAGTCTGTGACAAGGATGGAGTCGTAGACTGGTGCATTGTCCTGGTGGAAATGCCACTGACCCGATTTGAAGAGTGCTGGTCTCTTCTGACGGAATCTCTTCCTGAACTCCCTTAAAACCTCAACATAGTAACCCTAATCCTAACCCTTTGGCCAATTAACTCTGGTGTATTGACTTCCTTACTCCTCCCACACCTCTCATCATCCCTAACAGACTCGCTGCCTTCCTTGAATCTCTTATGCCACTCAAAAACTGATGCTCGATTCGTGCAAGAAGCTCCAAAAGCAGTCTGAAGCATTCCATACGTTTCTGTGGCATTTTTTTCCAAGTTTAAAATACAATTTTATTGCATATCATTCTTCTAAAGTGTCCTTACGTCCAGATTGCATTTTTGAAATTTACCAGCTGTGACAATCAGGCTTTAGTTGGGTGTATTCCAATTGCTGCTGTAGCTGTTCATTTGAAGCTGAAATCATAAAAATTTGCCAGTCATCTCATACGATGTTTAGCAATAACATACTAAATTATCAAGATTCTACGACAATTTTAAATGCCTGTACAAAAAGTCTGGAAACTTATTGAAGGCACCACGTATGTTGAAAAGCCAATTTCTATTATTCCTTTTCTTTTCAGCATGAATGTGGGTAGACTAGAATAAAGGGGTGGGGAACATTATATTATGATATTATCCCCAGCTCCTACCACTCGTTCGAAGAACTTCTTTTTCATCGGATTCACATTTAATATTGGTATTGTATGAGTGTATATATCTCTGAGTTCTTCCAGATATTTATTAAACTTAGTTTAGTCTAGCGCATTCACTTGAGATTACCTATATGTGGTATAGTTGGTAACGTGTAAGACTGCGAATTCGAACTCCAATCGCGCTATTACGTTCACTTTTGGACTAATACCCTTACAAGTGGTATAAACCGCCTTATCTCTTCCAGCTGTGTGTTATATAGTACCACTACTGTTCTTCTACAAAGATGGCTTTGGCATCAAATAACCCACAAAGGTTAATACGCCATTAAAACAAAGAAAGTGGGCGCCTCGGATAGTGTAATAGTTAGTAAGCTTGATTAGCAAACCTTTACGAGGGAGTTGGAGTCTCTCTGAGTGTTGTATTCATTCGGCCTTGTGTCACATCTAAGCAAAAAGCTTAGTAAATTACTACTAAAGTTAAGAAAGCAAAACGTATGTTTGGGATATTCTTATTTCTAACTTACCTGGCACATCTAGAAACCACCTAGCGTTCGTCGATTGATGATATTAAGTTTATTTACCTGTGTTTATTACTTGGCACTTGAGGTACCCTTAAAGGGGAATGCCGAGGGCACGAAGCATTTTCTGTGACAGTCACTCACAAGTCTCAATTCGTGCATGGCCCCCAATAATAAAATGACCTTATGTCAAGTCTGACTTGGTGGGAAGTCCTATAAATTCTTAGTTCTAACAGCCGATGGCTATTAAAAAAAAAGGGAATAAATTCTTTAAATTAGAAAAACAGTTCAAGATAGTAAAACTAGAATTGAATAAAAAATCATAGAAACTTAGTGATAATAAAACGGAAGAGACTAAAATGATAGCTAATATATAAAATATAAGAAGAAAAATAAAAAAGAGAAAGAAAAGAAATGAAGCGAAAAAAATAATACAAAGGTAAATCATGAGAATAGAAATTAGCAACCCCCCCAAAAAAAAGGAAATAGATAATACAGAAAGAGAGAATTGGAAAGAAGAAAGAAAGGATAAGGAAGAAAGAATAAAGGAAATTGAAAAAGCGAATTCAGTTTTAAGGCACGAGTAAGAGTTCTATCTATAGATCTCAATCGATGCTTCCCCAAACTTTAACGAATATATGAGTGTCACACACACACACACACACACACACACACACACACACACACACACATATATATATATAGTCGAAACCTCCCCACAAGAAGAGGATACAACACAAGGTCAATTTAAAGCAGAGTTTATCAGTTTTTCTTCTCCTAAGCCAGTTGCTATACCAAGATTAAATAACCCAGTCAGCCCTACTATTTACTCGTAACTAGAGAGAGATTAGTTGGATTCATAGCTTTCCCATAGCTTGACTGCTATCCGAAATGCTAGGAACGTCGTCCAGGATTGAACTCTGGTCGCCGTGTCAATTTCCTACGACGTTAACCGTTACATCAAGCTCGCGCGTGCACACACACACACACACATTTTGGGCAAATTGTGTATACTTCTGTGCTTGTCTGTGCATACCAGATCAATAAATGTGGGTGTGAGAATGAATGCACTTGCGTATTTCTCGGCATGGGTTAATATTTCCATATTTATTCTTGTATGTTTTCAAGTATTCACATGTCTTTCATTCTATATGGTTGAGTGAGACTATTTCTATCATTAAAATTTTTTCTTAAAATTTAGGCTGTCGTTCTTTTTTTATATGTGACCTTATTAGGGAATTTATAAAGTCTAGAGTAAGTGTGTGTGAATAAATGTGTTCATGTGTTTACATTAAAATTTTAATGGTTTATTTCTTTTAAGAAATGTGCTCCAATTTTCTGGGTATAAATACATGTAGCTATTTATAAGGAAAAAGATCCTCAATACTGAAATATGTTAATATAACACACAATATGTTCATCCAAATGCTGCTGGCAACATATGGGTGAACATGTTCTGATTTATATGCATATGTTTGTCCTTAATAAAATGTGCGTATACTGAACATTTGGTTTTTTAGGTTTAATGACTAGCATATTATAACCTTTCTAAGAATAAATATATAGTATACACATTTGCATGAGGCTTCTTTGGTACCCAAAACACACACACACACACACACACACACACACACACACACACACACACACACACACACACACACACACACACAGATTTTATTATTACTAACATTCACATTACGTTCATATCTATGTAACGTTAACGCAGACCAAAAAGAAAAGGCGCATTTTTTTTACTCATACATGTAATGTAAAATGTTCGAACTTAGAGAATGAAATAATTCAAATTCTCGATAAAACGGTGAAAACCAGGAAAGGCTTAGTAAATTAGTTCACCCTTTCCAAAATAGAAACATCATGGACCACAGCAGAATCACGGGTGGTCTAAAAGTATATAAGAATTAATTTATTGTTGTCTTATACGAAGACACAAGTTTTATCTATCTATCTATGGGTGCATGCATGCACACACACACACACACACACACACACACATATATATATATATATATATATATATATATATATCAGTTTGGGTCTTATTTCACCTCCTCTCTCCTTCTTTTATCTCTCTCTCTCTCTATCTATCTATCTATCTATCTATCTATCTATCAATCAATCGGGTTCTTTCTTTACCAACTTGACCCAGAAGTAAGAAGACCAGTGAAAAGACTTGAACGTCTTCACTTGAAGATTTTTAAAAAGAAACAATCCGTGGTATAATCAGTCGGTCCCTTATTTTTTCTCTCTTCACTCTGTTACTCAATCTCTCTGTCTTTCCTTGTCTGTCAATCTCTCTGTCTTTCTCTCTCTTTCAAAACATATATTTGTGTGTGTGTGTGTGTGTGTGTGTGTGTGTGTGTGTACACATGCATACATATATGTGCATACGCGCACACACACACACACAGATGTATGTATATGAGTGTGTGTGTGTGTGTATATATAAGTAAATATATATATAGAGAGAGAGAAAGAAAGAGAGAGAAAGAGTGAGAAAGAGAGGGGGCGCAGATAAATAAGGCCCGACTGATGTATATATATATAAGAACCACACACACACACACACACACACACACACACACACATAAATATATATATATATATATATATATATATATGGATGGAATAACAGAGAAAAAGCTAGAGAATATAAAAACTTCATGAAGTATATGTATACAAATGAGTACGTGTGTGTGTGTGTGTGTGTGTGTGTGTCCGCATGGATACCGACCGAGATATGTGTTTTGATATGTATGTCGATTCAGCACGCATATTTGTTTGCTTGTGTAGATACAGGCATATCTATCAATATATGAGTACCTACATACAAATATATTTGTCTGTACCCCTACAAGCACAAATGCATGAATATGAGTCTGCGTTTACAAGTAGCTTTGAGCCAGTTACAATCGACTCCAAATAGAAATGTACCTTTTCGTTTCTGTGAACGTGTGTGCGTCTGTGTACATATATGCACAATGTTTTTTGTATTAACTATTTTTTTAATAATTTTGATTGAAATGCGTGTATGTATACATATGTATATGCAGATTTACATGTATATAATTGTATATAGATACATGAAAGACAAGTGAATTAATATTGTTCGCATAAAATGCAGTAAAATATGGACTTGTTACGCAAGTCTACCTTGTTAAATATAAAATATTTTGTTGTGATTTACTAATGAAAAATTACACACATTGACATATTTTCAGAAAACATTTTTTCATGTGTGTACTTATTTAAGCATTTTTCAGTGTAAATATAGCTTAGGAATTTATTAGTGTCTGTCTCGATAATATGTACATAATCACCAATTTTTAATGTTGGAAAAATTATTAGTATTTTACGTAAGAATGTACGAGCGAATTTCTCTCTCTCTCTCTCTCTCTCTCTAGATAGATAGATAGATAGATGCGTGAAAAATTAGTGACATAGGGAAAATAAAAATTGAAGAAAATTATATATATATATGTGTGTGTGTGTAGATAGATAGATAGATAGATGCATTATCTAAACATTATATGGATAAATATATGCATGAACAAATGTCATGGCAATTTATATCAATGTCTTCTATATACACATTTGTAATTCCTTTGTATTTGCACGTAAATTCAAATTTCTATGCTCTTAGAACTACGTGTGGCACTCTTATTTCTATATAGCCTGCGAGATATGAACTCTGCGTTAGTGAGTACTTAGCTTATTCCATTAAAATATCTATGTAAGTATTGGTATATATTTTAGAGAATTGTCAGGCAAATGGTGCGGTTATAAAGAAATCGTCTCAGGGATTCACCAGTGAAAAGGGGATGGCACTGAAATTATCAACATACCTTCAGGAACCGGGGTGGAGATAAAAAAAATAAAAATGAAAGAACGCACGGAATGAAGTTGATATTACCGGCAGAATACACTAGGTGGAAAAAAAGTAGATAAAAAGATTAAAATAAATGAATAAAAATGAAAGAAGAAAAGAAATAAGGTGAAAAAGAGAAATGTGGATACATAAAAAGAAACAAAACCTAAAACAAAACAAGTAAATTATGATGATCGCAGTGAGGTAAAGACAGTGAATCGGATTAAGTTGATTTGTAGGGATAAGAAGATATGAATGCGAGCAGGTAGAAGGCGGAGAATATTGATAAAAAAATGACTTGAGAGTTTTTGAGTTGTAAAAGAATGGGTTCGACCAGATCAAAATCTGTTGTGTTTGTTGTCAGCTTCGGTTAGCAGAGGCCAAGGGAGATAACTCCTACATAAGAAAATGGTAGCGGCAACAAAGAGTGGGTAATGAATTAATAGGAAGAAATGAAACGAGAGAGAGAGAGAGAGAGAGAGAGAGAGGAGAGGAGAGGGAGAGTTCAAAAATAAAAATAGAAAAAGGTGTTGTGAAAGAAAACACACACCATAAGACGAAGAAGAAGCATTTTGTCATGAGGTAATGTTTAGCGAAGTAGTTTTGTTGATCAATTTTAGTGAGATCGATTCTCACTAGGTACCTCATATTTGCGATCCCGTGCCAAATCTAAGTTATATTTGATTTTCAGCTTACGATCAAGTCACGCTAATAGCACCGTTTCCCGTCAGATCACTGAAGTTAAGCAACGATGAATCCGTTTAGTACTCCACTTAGTAACCTGAGACCTGTGTGCCAAGAAATCACAGTGAACAGCATTAGAAAGTATTTATTCAACTCTTCCCACACACGTTGGATGTAACACAAGGTCAATTTTCAAGCGGAGTTAAAGCTAGTTTGAAATCAGAGTTTTCTTTTTCCTAGACTGGTCACCTTACCAAGGCTAGAGAACCCACTCTACCATATTATTCACATGGCGGAGGAAGAAGAGATGAATTCATGACATACCCGAGAGAATTAGAGAAGGAAAGCACGTACCACCTCTTCTAGAATTTGAACTCATGTCACCGATTTCCTTAGACGATGACCGATGCGCTAAGCGTGCTTTACTGTTTCAGAAAGCAAAAAATAAATACACGATACAAAAATGTTTTTTTAGCTGATAGGGGATATTTTGTTGATTTTTGAGTTATTTCGTACTTTTAATGATATTTGTTGCTCTTCCTTGTGTAATCAATGTTTGCATTTATACAACTCTTTTGCCATGAGCAGGATATGACATAAGGTCAATTTTTAGCAGAGTAAAGCTAGTTTGAATTCAGAGTTTTACTTCTCCAAGACCAGTTACTATACCAAGGCTAAAGGGCCCAGTTTGTCCCTACTATTTACTCATAGCTGAAGGGAGAATAATTGAATTTATATCTTTCTCAATTGTGTTAAGGTTATGTGAAATTCAAACAGCCTCTTGAGGTAGCCGAATCCATTTCTTACGACGATGCCCATTAGTAAACCGTAATAAATAAATGATAATGACAAAAGAAGCATCCTTTAAATATGAATGATTACCCTCAACTCAAATAAAAGTGACTCGGCATTATATTTATAATGACCATCTTAAAATAGCTTAGTTAAATGATTTAAAGATACTCTAATTATCAGACTTTGAAAAATTAAATAATAGGTACAACAAATAGAATAGACCAATGAAAAACGTTTATAACGCATCGATGCAATTCGATTTCTTCTTACTTCCGATGGGATTTTCCTCAACATTCCACTCATCTATTCTTTACGGAAACGTGTAGCTTTTTGCAGACCAAATGTCCCACGAGTCCAAATTGTTTTAGGCGATTTGTTGATATTTACACCTATTTAGAAATCACATTTTGGGTTACAAATTTTCTTACATCGATGGTAGACGTTCTCCTTTTGTTCAACTAAAGTCTGTTAATGTACTTATTTCTTTAATGATTGTTTTTTATCAGATTTCAGCTAATCCAAATTGCAAAAAAAATTGAGTTTTATGACATAAAAACATTTTACAAACATGTTCTTTCAGAAACTATTACCCTATGCGACTACTCGTATGAAGTCGCCGCACACTGTTCTATTTTACGGCTTTTTTTTTTGCCTATTACACCAGTTTGAAATTCAATACAAAATATTATAATTAACCGTAGTCATTAATTATAATTTCACTTGCATGAAGAATAAAAGTGATCATGATGTTAAAAGTGAAAAAAATTTTTGAATTGACAAAAATATTTTTACCCAAGTACAATCTTTTGAATGCTCTAACATTGTTCAAGAAAATGTCTCAGAAAAGATCATATTAAAATGATTGAACATTGCATTCACCCAAATAAATAAATAATTAGATCGTGGGTAAAAAAAATGGTATTTTTTTATGTCAAAATGTGTTGCTCTGATGGAGCAAACATATGTGAATCAAATCGCGTTAATAGCATGGAGTTCCCTAACTCTCTCTCTCTCTCTCTCTCTCTCTCTCTCTCTCTCTCTCTCTCTCTCTCATCGCTCCTGATAGGTCCTCTAAGTTGTATCCAGTATCAGCATAGATCTGATGTACATAAGTTTTTGCTTGTCAGCCAACACTAGCGCGTCAATGTGTAGGAGTCTATAAGAGAATTACGCTTATGACTTCGTCCTTAGTTAACCAGCTGTGCCCGGCATATCTTGTTCGTCTTAATTGGATGGTTTATAAAATGAGAGGTAAACAAAAAAAAAAAAAGGTATAGTACTATAGAAAATGATCTTATAATAGAAATAGTAGAAACAAAATACATAAGTATTGTATTCGACACATGTCTTTAAAATGGATGGTACTACTACTACTACTACACACACACATATAATGTAGTTTGCTATATTCATATATTAAATTAGTGCACAAGAATGCTGCGTGCAATCCTGAACAAGTCCTGGCAGCAACACCCCACAAGACACCAACTGTACGGCCACCTGCCCCCTATCACGAAAACTATTCAAGTTAGGCGAACCAGACATGCAGGACATTGCTGGAGAAGCAGAGATGAACTCATAAGAGATGTACTCTTATGGATCCCCACACATGGCCGCGCAAAAGCAGGACGACCAGCACGAACGTACATTCAGCAGCTATGTGAGGATACAGGTTGTTGTCCTGAAGACCTGCCTAGGGCGATGAACGATTGGGAGGAGTGGCGAGAGAGGGTCAGGGATATCCGTGCTGCCAGCACGATATGATGATGATGATGATGAAATTAGTGCACAATATCGATGATAGAGCCTCATTTAGGATTGCGTAGACACAATCAATGGCGCTTGGGGACTGTCAGACTATAACAAGTTCTGTTAGATCCAAAAACTCCCATTTGATTGCATGGTGGGGAGTTCTTACCACTCTGCAGGGGAAATAGTCGGTGTATTTTAAGCGTTGCCGACAGGGCGGTATGCATGTGAAAGTACAGTCCGGTGTTATCACTTAAGCTACATCATCATCATCATCATCATCACAGCGTCTTTTTCTTTCTCTTTCTCGTTCACGCCATCTGTTCATATCGGCCACCGCTCTTGATAAGTTCTCAAGAGAGCATCCAGTATTCGCACAGAACTGATGAATGTAAGTTTTTGCTGAATGGCCAACACAGGTATGTTTATGGGTAAGAGTCCATAGAAGAACGTCCCTTAATTCTTCAGAATGTTTTGCTCGTCTTAATTGGATGGTTTGTGGGTACCCCGGGTGGTGTAATAAGTTAGCAAACTACACTAGTAAACCAACACAAGTGAATTCGGGTCTGATTAGGTGACCTATTCATATGACCTTGTGCCACATCTAAGCAAAAAACTTAGTAAATTACAATTAAGATGGTTTGTGAGATGGGAGTTAAGTGGCCGCACTGCTGTGTTTTATAGAGAACTGCTTCCATAAATCGTTCAAAACAGCACTCAGTATTCTTTTGTAGTTCCCATCGAGCTTTTTTCGAAACATTTTATAACAGTCAAATTAGTGCAACCATACAATAGTACTGACACGGCTACAGCTTGGAAAAATTCCCAATTAGTGCTATTGAAATACCCCTCATTTTGGAATCTATGCACATGTATAAAAGGTCATTTACTGTAATCCAACAAATTATATATATATATATATATATATATTAGAAAAAATATGACAGTCGGGATTTAAAAAAATGCTAACTCGATGGATTAGAATAAAAACTACAAATACACTTTTAATCTTGCACTCTCTTCATTGTAACCCGAGATTCATCTAATTGCATTATCATCTGACAGGGAATATGAGTAAACGAAAGAGAAAGAAAAATAGTTTGAAAAATCAGTTCATGTTTCATTGCGTCATCAGAATGCAAATTTATTACTGAAAACGATTCTGTATTGAAGGAGAGAGAAGCATGATGATTTATGTTGAGCTAATGAACGTTTGATTTAATTTTTAGAAATAGATTTTAAGTTTATAGGTCAATTTGATTCATTTTTTACGTCTTTTAGCATGCCCTATTCTATGTGTGTTAATTTAGTAAGGAAATAGGACATACTATAAAACAATAAAAAAACAAAACAAAAAAAAAACGAATTAAATTGGCTGTGGAGGACTTCTGAATCAAGACAATTTGTCAGACCTGTCGGTGAGGCTTAAAATACACCGACTGCATCTTCTGCAAGGAGATAAGACACCTCTCCACAAAAATAGGTTATCATGAGTATGATACTTAAGTGTATCAGTTGGTGAGGCTCTAGAGATCTGGGGAGTATGAATTACCATTTTGTTGCTATTAATCCCTGGTCCACTCCGATCTGGAGTGGTAATATCTGTTAAGGTCTCATCTATGGATCAAATAGATCTGTTTGAAAATTAAAAGATTGTTTTGAAATAGTACAGATAGATATTTTTATATGTAAATACTCTGTGCTTTTAATTTTCTCGAATTAATGTTTAATCCATAAACCAGTAATTAGTGTTGTAGTTTGACCTTCAACCCGGCCCAAAATGCCATTCAAAGTGATGCACCGGAAGGAAGTGACACATTCCAATGGCAGTTAGGAGAGGAAATCGCGTGGGCGGAAATTGGCAAACAAAATGGGACAAGCCAAAAAATTCCATGATACTCTCATAGACTGACGCACCGGAAGAGAGTGACTTCTGAACTGCATGACAGTTATTTCCGCTTGATGACGATTAATCATACCATTCCAAAGATCGAGTGGGCGATCGAGTGGGCGTTGAACTATTATATAACTCAGTCAAGACAGAAGTCAAGTGGCAGTTGCAGTAGAGTTTGAGACGGAGATAGACGAGATGTGGTAAAGAAAGCCACACCCGGCCGAGGGGGCCCTCGGGAACCCCGATGGAGTTTGGGAACCAGAGAAGTTGCTGATAAGATGCAGTAAAGAAAGCCAGCACCCAGCAGAGTGGACCACAGGGCCTCCGGTTGAGCATCAGGAGAACGAGAAAGACAAAACGTTGACGGCCATAAGAGTGGAGGTCAAAATATTGAAGTTTCTGTTCAGTCTCCAGCTCCCTCTCACACAAAAACCTCGAGTAACCCTTTTCGAACCCTTACAATAAAGTGAGGGGTACATATATTCATAAAGAAGTCCTGCGTGCGTCTTTATTATTGTGTCGTTATTATGCTGTAGATGACAATATAACAATTAGTACCTAATTAAACGTGTACCTAATTAACTGTGAACGAATGTAAATATTACTTTGTCAAATTCTTAGTTTTATTGGTTGAATTATTCTTTATGTTATGACAGTTAAGAAAAATAAAACATAATTTTTGAGATGATTTTCAAAAGATATTTCGAACATTTTAAAACTATCAAAATTCAACTTGCTTTTAAGCTTGTGTATCTAAATAGAATATTGATATAAAATAATTGTGGGCACTACTAACAACATCAACTAATACGCTGGAGAATAACAAGTGTAGGCTATGTGAAGATAGGAATGGAACAGTTAATCACATAACTAGTGAATAGAGCAAACTGGCACAAAAAGAATGCAACAACAGTCATGACTGGGTAGGAAAGGTGATCCACTGAGAACCTTGCGAGAGGCTAAAGTTTGACCATATTTACAAACAACACTTGCACAAACCAGAATCTGTTCTAAAAAATGAAACTCATAAAATTCTCAGGAATTTTGGAATACAAATGGATCTTCTAATCCCGACCATAAAACCAGACCCAATTAATCAATTAAGAAGAATAAACGAACCTCTTTTCTAATGTACCACAGAGTGAAAATAAAGGATGCGAAAAAGCCTGCAAATACTTAGACCTTTTTAGAGAAGGTGTCCTCGTGGTGTAATGGTTAAAGCGATGAACTGCGGAATCGTAGTACGCGAGTTCGTACTCCAGTCGCGCTATTACGTTCACTTTCAGGCAAATACCCTTGGGAAAGGTATGAACCCCCTTATTCTCCCTCCAGCTATGGGTAAATAGTAGGACGGACTAGGTTCTTCAGCCTTGGTGAGGTAACTAGTCTAGGAGAAGGAAAACTCTGAATTTAAACCTGTTAAACTCCGCTTAAAAATTGACCTTGTGTCATATCCTGCCCGAGCGGAGGGGTTGGTAAATAGTACCTTTTTAGAGAACAGAAAAAGTTATGGAGCATGAAAGTGATGGTGATAGCAATTGTAGCTAAAGTCTTTAGAACAATCCAAAAGATCTTGAAAAAAAAAACAGTGTTAACTTGATAACAAAAGAAGAATCCAAACCACAGTACTGTTAAGATGAGCAATAATACTTAGAAGCATCCCTGAGATCTGTAGAAACCTCAGTGAAAAATCATCAGTCAGCGATGATGTGAAGATCTCACAAGGATTAAAATCAGTATCATTTTTAACAAGAAGGTTTACCCTTTCCAGCAGGACATGGAGTGAAAGAACCCCCCCCCAAAAAAGATAATTGCTTGGACCTTGCTAGGTATTTAAAAAGTTTTCGAACATGTTGGTGACACTGATACTAATCCTTGTTAGAGCCCACGGAACTATCCGAAAAAATCTGGAAGAGAGAGTAGGGAAACTGGAGATCAGAGGAAGGATTGAAATCGTCTAGATCACAGTACTCGTAAGTTCAGATAAAATATTTAGAAGAGTAGCGGAGAACTGAGGAAACTTACTATCACTTTGACTTCAGTGAAGAGTTCCAGTTAAAATTGGTGTGTAACATTCTAAAAGAGTACAATAATAATAATAATACCAGACCTCAGAATAATCAACAAAAAGAAAAAAGAGAATCTGCAAAATTGTAGACTTTGCTGTCCCAGCGGACCACAGAATAAATCTGAAGGAATGTGAAAAGAAGGATAAGTACCTCGACCTTGCTAGAGAATTGAAAAAGCTATGGAACATGAAAGTAACGATTGTGCCAATTGTGATTAGTGCATTAGGCACAATAACTAAAGGATTATTAAAAGGCCTGGAGGACTTCGAAGTTGGCGGACGGGTAGAGACTATCCAGACGATAGCATTGCAAAGAACGGACAGAATCCTGAGACGAGTTCTGGAGACTTGAGGAGACTTGCTGTCACTCAAACTCCAGTGAAAAACCATCAGCTAACACTGATGTGAAAAACTCTAAAAGAGTAAATAGTAATAATAATAATAATGATAATAATATCAACTCATTTTAAAAGAAGAAGCAAACAAAGAGGAAAAATGTAACCATTGCATTGATAGACGACAAAAAAGCATATATGTTCCCGAAAACATTGACCAAAGAATGTCTGAAAATGTTCAATATAGCAGAGTAATTCGTAAACTTCGTCACGAAAGCTATGGAAAACTGAAAAGTGGAACAAACAGCAGGAGGACAAACCCTGACAAATGTAAAAATTCAAAGAGACATCTTCCATGGAGATACAATATCGCCACTTCAATTTGTTATTGCAATGATAGCACTGAATTTTGTATTAAGAAAATGCAAAGGAGGCTATGGAAAAAATAAACCGTGTCGTATATGATTGATATTAAGATATTTGACAAGAATGAAAACGAGAAACCCTTATACAAATAATTAGAATCTACAACCAAGATTTAGGAATAGAATACTGATAATGAAAAAAGGAAAAAGAGAAACAACTGAAGGAATTGAACTGCCGAATAAAGGAAGAATCAGAATACATGAAGAAAAAGAAAACTAGGGATACGTAGGAATAATAGTAGCGAATACCATCTAACAAACGATCATAAAAGAAAAAGTAAGAAAGGAACACCACAGAAAAACAAGAAAAATCTATAGAATAAACTCTGCAGAAGAAATCTCATCAAAGGAATAAATATCTGGGCAGTTTCTTTAGTTAAAACTCTTGAAGTCGACAGTGTAGTAATTACACGGACTATTTTTCTACGCGCAAGATTACAACCCCTTGGCGTACGAATACACACACACACTGGCGATTTAGAATAAATATGCCTTTACTAAAGCATGCACGCCTTATGTTGTCCTTAAGCCTACTAAGCAATACTAACACCCACAACAACAATATATTACATGATGGCAGCCGGGATGATAAAAAAGAAGACATTTAAAGGCTTAAAAAACGAAAACAACTTTAAAAGAAAAATCCGAAGACACTTCTGTACAAAAATCCCAATAAACCAACTCGAACAAAAAAAACCAACAAAACGTTGTATTTTAACAGAATTTCAAGAAAAAACTCGTCAGGAAAATAATTCAAACTCCTTTTTAATTATTGCCATGTGCGTCGTTTTTTACGTGATACCGCCATCTTGAATTTGCATATTTTTTGTAAACGCGTTCAACGTAGAACATTTATAATGGCTGATAATGATATCCCTTATATGGACTAGCAATCCTTAAATCTAGCTGAAACATTTAAATCATTTAAACAGCGGTTGGAGTTGTATTTTGTTGTCAATAAAATAAAAATAGATCAACAAGTAAACTACATATTATTGAGAGTTGGGAATGAAGGTTTAAAAAATACAACACGTGGTTATTGACGGAGGAAGAAAAACGTACTCTAGAAATTATTTTTAATAAGTTCATTGAACAACTCGAACCTAAAGAAAATTTCAGAATAAACCGTTTGAAATTAATGACATAAACAGGAAGCTGAGGAATCAGACGACTTTGTCAACAGATGCAGGCGAATGACTCAGAGATATTCGTTAACAGAACATGAGCAACAGCAACGGATAATAGAACGTATTATCGCCAGCACTCCTATTGTAGACTTCCAAAGGGAGTTACTAAGAAAAGACAAAACTCTAACCCTGGAAGAAACTGTTAGTATTGGTAAAACATACGAAGCTTCCAATATTCACATTAAACAACCGAGAGCTATGGTGAATAATAATAATAATAATGTGGATAATACTAATATACAAGCCATAAGAACAACACATTCTACTATGTCAAATAATTGTCTCAAATGTGGTAAAAGCCATGCTTTTCACCGTGAAGCTTGTCCAGCATTCGAATTAAAATGCTACAAATGTGGTAAAGCAAACCACTGGGCATCAGTATGCTTGTCAAACGGAACAAAACCAAAACAAAGGCCGAGGTCACAAAGCAGAGAACACAAAAAAAAAAAAAAAATCTCCACTATCAACCACAATATAGGAGAAAACAGTACGTGAAAACTGATGCAGTATACAACAATAACAATAACAAAGAAGCCGAGGAAAAAATGGAAAGCCTGACGTTCAATTGTATTAAAATGACCCAAAAAGATGAAGCCTTCGTACTCATTAACATTAAATTGCCAAATCGAAATGGCATCCACAAGTTGCGTCTCAAGATCGACACAAGGGCACAAGGGAACACCCTGCCAGATTCTACATTCCATTGAATGTTCTCAGAAAAATTGGTCACAGATGGTTTCCCAAACATAAAAAACAAAATATCAACAAAAAACTGAGAGCTTATAACGGCACACCAATAAAATGCTTTGGTAACATCAAAATACCCTGTCAATACAACAAATCAGACTGGCATGTGAGCACCTTCCCCATTGTGGACGAACAAGGGCCAGCAGTACTAGGGGTACCATCGCTGGAACAGCTCAAACTAATTACCCTTTACTGCGTAGTCAACAAAGAAGATGCATTCCAAACTCCTGCAGCAACACGGATAAATTTAACCAAAGACCTGATGCAGATGTATCCTGATCAGTTCGACAAAATTGGCTCCATGCCAAGTGCAGTCAGACTATCGGTCAACAAAAACATACATCCACATAATGACGCACCTAGAAAAACCCCAATTGCGCTTAAAGACTATATAAAACAGAAGCTTGATAACATGGTCAAAAATAAGATAATAAGAAAAGAAACCACGGCTGATCCAGTACTTGATCAACTACAAGGAATCATAACAGCAGGATGGCCAGACTCAATTAAAGATTTACCACCGGTAATACGGCCATACTGGACATTCAGAGATGAACTATCTGTCAATAATGGTATCATCATGTAGGGATTAAGAATTATTATTCCTGAAACCCAACAAAAAATTATCTTGGACCAGCTACATTACAGCCATCAAAGTGTTGAAAAAACACGTCTTTAAGCCAGAGATGCTGTATACTGGGAGCGAATTAATGCAGATATCGAGAACATGATCAAGAATTGTTCAATATGCTAGGAAAACCTTCCGGCACAACCAAAGGAAACTTTACAGCCACATAACATCCCCAGCAGAACATGGGAAGTTGTCGGCACAGATTTGTTTAACTGCAATAATCATGAATATCTGATAATTGCTGATTATTACAGTAAATTTCCAATTATACGGAAAATGAATGGCCTGACAACAAGCAATATGGTCATATCAACAATGAAGCAAGTATTCTCTGAACATGGTATTCCTAGCAGAGTTTTTGGTGAAAATGGACCACAGTACTCCAGTGAAGCATTCAAAGAGTTTGCCCAACAATGGCAATTTGATCACATCACATCATCCCCAAAGTTCCCAAAATGAAATGGTTTTATTGAAAGACAAATCCAAACAATTAAAAGATCTCTAATTAAGGCTCAACAAGCAGGAAGAGATCCTAACTTAGCAATGCTGTGTTTGTGAACAACACCAATCAACCACAACTTTCCAAGTCCAGCTGAACTCTTAAACAATCGCATTTTAAGATCAAACTTAATTGCCTAAGTTTCAACCTCAAGATTTTCCAACACTGACCATATCCGTGAAGGACTGAAAAACAGATAGGATATGCAGAAAATGTATCATGATAAAACAGCTCATGATCTACCACCACTTGTCCCTGGGCAAGATGTACGTATATTGGATAACCAAACTGGGAAATAGAAACCAGCAACAATCACAAGTAGATGTGCAGAACCAAGATCATACATCCTTCAACTTCCAGATGGATCATCAAAAAGACGAAACAGAGTCAAAATAAGAGCAGCAGAAACATCCAGCCATAATCAGGTTCATTTTAATGACCACACCACTTCATTGCAAAAAGGAATCACAAAGACAAGCAACATCTCACACCAGAGAAGTATAAAACAGCCAACATGTAACTCAACAAGAAGTGGCCGTGAAATACACAGGCCAAAAAGACTTATATCTGAAATAAATAAGGAATATAGCAACATCCTTCTTTTCCATTGGTAAGGGGGATGTAATAATAACACAGACTATTTCTCAACGCGCAAGATTACAACCCCTTGGCGTAGGAATACACACACACACACACACACACTCAGACGATTTAGAATAAATCTGTCTTAACTAAAGCACGTACATCTTATGTTGTCCTTAAGCCTACTAAGCAATACTAACACCCACAGCAACAACGTTTGTCTCGAGTGCTTTTGGGCAGTAACGCATAAATGAAAGAAAACGAATCGAATAGATAACGGATATAGAAAAGATTTCAACACGAATATCATACACGTGTAACCACCATTCTCGTGTAATTACGCAAAATCAAGAAACGGTTGCTATGACATCTAACGGCCGTAAGTAAACGCTTTTTTAAATCACAAACTGCACCAAAATGAAGATGAACGAACGTCTAATGTAATGTCCGCTTTTAGTTGATCTTGTGTATACATAGATATATATTTCTTTTAAATACCCTATCCGGTGGCAAAAGCTGCTCGGTAGCGCCAGGAGTGGCAGTACCGCCTTGAGCTACCGAAACTGTGATGAGGCTAGGGTATCGCACGTGCTTTCACACGTTGTATGATGAAAAAAAAATTACACAGTGGAAGAACGTAGAAATATGGAGCGTATAACAAGGCAATTAATAATGATATATAAAGCCTTACACACAAGAGATGACGTGGACAACATTGAGGATGACGTAGATATAGTAATTCAGAGATTTGAAGAATAAATAAAAAAGAAAATAAGAAAAGTTCATTACTACAGTTAGTAGGAGCAATATCAACTGAAATGTCTCAAGAACAAACAGGAAAACAGCAATAAAAAATATCGGAAAGAAAAAATTTGGAAGGAAAACAACTGAATGGATACTTCAAGTGACAAAGTAAACTAAACTTAAGATGACCTGGACATGGATAAGAAGGGAAAATCTGAAGAGAGACTTTGAATATATTTTAATTGGAGCTAAAAATAATACTATGAGAAGAAGGCAAATCAAATCAAAAATTGATAATACGTGGGAGTATAACAAGTATAGGTTTTATGATGACAGAGATGAAACAGTTAATTTTGTGAATGCTGTGAACTGGCACAAAAAGAATACAGAAGCAGGTATGAATGGATGGGAAAGGTGATCAACTGAGATTCATGCTAAAGACTATAATGTCTGTTGTAATTTTGGTAGAAATAAATAGGAAATATAACTTTGTGAGTACCCTTCATGTGCACGCATAGTAGATGAGTGGTGAAGAAAAATCAGTTAGCTTAGCTACACGGGTTGGTTGGGGGAGCGCTTCTCTCCAGGCAGCATTTTCCCCTTCGTCTAAAATTGTAAAAGCTGAGTTCGTTGCCTTGCACTTCAATCACTCTCAAAGCAGAATGCCGACGGAACCATTTTGTCACCACCCCACGGGAGTCTTGCTTTCAGTGGGTCCTCACTTTAAACCAAAATTGTTACATTCCACTATAGTGGCGGATATAAACACACACACACACGTACACACACACGTACACACACAAAATATTAAATTATATAAGGCATGGTAAAATGGTTACGTACAAACTATCTTTATATGTTCATCCTTCAGTTCCACAAATGTGTCCACTGATTTGCAAGTTATGTTATCAGACAATTGTTGATGAGTTCCATTCTCACTGAGTACTTCACACTTCTGATCTTGACTGAAACTAGTTAAGTTTAGCCAATGACTACATAGTTCGTACATTTAAAGTTTGTTTAATACTTTAAAAAATACTTAGAAAAAGAAAATTGTCCATTTGGCTGGAAACTTTTCAGTGCCTCTTGGTATATTTACGAAAATAACCTACCATCGTATCCATTCTTACTCAAATCATACTCTATCTTATTATCCCTACCTTGTTCCCACTTACTCTTTTTCTTCTCAGAGTGAGTCTGCGTGGCGTAATGGTTAACGTGCTGAACTGCGACATCGTAATAAGTTGCGCTATTACGTTTACTTTTAGATTAATACCCCTGGAAAAGTCGTGAAACCCCTTATATCCCCCAGATATGGGTTGAATAGTATCACTACGAAGGATGGCTTAGGTATTGAATAACTCACAAAGGTTGATAAGCCATTAAAAATGAAACCCCAGCGAAACCAATCTTTCTACGGCTATCATTACTACTCTTCTATGCTGATTCACTTACTAGCTGGATATTTCAACTGATTCTCTGACTTTGTTTTGAAAAGAGTCAATGTAGAATTATAATAAAATTTTATTGGTTATTTGTACTTGAAACAACTACATTCACATTTCAAATTTGACATTCTGATTTTTTTAAGATGCCACACGAAATGAAAATTTTCTTAAATTTTATATCTAATTGTAGATATGACCGAGAGCTTATTTCCATATTTTAAATCACTAATATTTTATGACAAAATGATCCACCGTCCGTATTCTCCTACCGACAAACCGACTCCTCCCTCGTTATGTTTGCTTTTTGAAAAGACGATGGTTGTGGGTGTTGGTCGAAACTGTACGTACTATACACTCATCCATATATATGCGCAGACATATATGCATACTTAATAATATAGATACATACCATAATGCATATGAATTATTGCACTTAAATATGTACATCTGGAACAGATGAGCTTATAGTGTCACAGTTTTTCACAAATTTTGTCACAAATTTTTCAAAGTTATTATGCTCAAAGTGGACGGTATCACTAAGGAAAAAGGGGGCTGCAAGAATGACGTCTGAACCAAGGCAGCTTTTTGTTTTGTTTTTGCACACAATATAAGTAATAAACACTCGGATAACACGTATGATTTACAAAAAAATGCTATTAATTTGGAATTTATATTTACCCTATCTTTCGATCAGGATATAACACAAGGTTATTTTTTTCAACGAAATACTACTGGCTTGAATTCAGTGCTTTTTTTATCTCTTAGTTTGGTTGCCGTATCATGCTGTCCTAAGTCGCCGTTAAAGTTTAAGTGTTTGTTTATCTCTTGGTGACGTGATCGAGATAGGATATAGACGTCACACCAGTCAGATTAAACTGAAAACAGTGAAGACTGTTGATTATTAAATTTTCATGTCTTCCACGGCCAAACTTTTTGATAGCTATGTTGAAGGACTTAAGGTTAGACGAGTTGCCATTTTAGATTTACAGAGACATAATATGAATAAAGCGAAGCATGCACGTTGTAAGGGTGTGGGGAACACTAAAGATGTGGGAAAGAAACCAAGAGGGTGGTAACCTGACAAAGGATGGGAACCACTGTTATAAAGGATGGACATTATGATGTGCTTTACAAAAAAACTTATCTAGCTGCGATATCTAGCATCAGGATGTTATTATTACTATTTATTTATCTATTTATTTTTATCGAAAGTACTTTATATATCATCATCATTAATTGTCATATTTTGCTTTCTCGTGCTTTCATAATAAAAAAAAAAATACAAAACACATAAATTGAAAGGAAATGTTCTTTTCTGACAAAAAATTCGAATGATGTAAAAATGTACATAGACACAGACACACACAGACACAGACACAGACACACACACACACACACACACACACACACACACACACACACACACACACACACACACACACACACACACTGACTAACACACATACATACACACTATTATACTCCTCCATAAGTATTCACCCCCACCGACTTGTCTCGCTCACAATACCATGGTGACATACCTGTAACACATGTGAAAAATGTTTTATATTTATTTATTTGAAAGCAGTCTAAATACATAGGTAAAATAAGATAAATAGATAAAAAGGAGGCTAAATGAATATATAAAATAAAAAGTTTATCTATCTATCTATTTATCTATACACACACACACACACACACACACACACACACACATATATATATATATATATATATATATATATATATATAGAGAGAGAGAGAGATAGATAGATAGATAGATCCGGTTAATTCTATTGTATAATTTTAAAATGAAAGTGTAAGACTGCTAAAACGATTTTACCTTAAAAGATCATTCACTTATTTCTTCGCTTATATGAAGTAAAAGATTAAATAAATAGATTCCAAACGGATGAATTCTTAACTTGAATGAAGTTCACCTAAAAATTTTTTTTCTTTTTCTTTTTTTCTTTTCTTTTTCTTTTTTCGGGACCATTTTACAAATTTTAACACCAACAAAGACCAATAAAAGGGGGAATAAAAATTTAAGTCAGATTTTTAATTTAAAGAAAGTGTCAAAGAAAATAAATATGAGAACAACTCATCACCCTAAATATGCACAAAACGAAAATTTCTTTCAACTATTTTGCATTTGTAGAATTTCTATATCCTTATTCTTTTTAAATAAACTGCTGTTTCTTCATTTATATATATATTCTAAAAAATCTCATGTTTGTACATTTGTGTGTAACCGTGACGTGTTGAAAATTGCACATCATACAGATATTCTCATTTGAACAATACACTTCAAATGCCCTTAAATTGCAGTAAGTCAATTTCCAATCCAATTTGTAAATGAATCGTCACCGTGTAGAGTTTGCATCTACGCTAATAGTCCTTGTTTAGTTATCCACATTCTCGATATAACAGAGACAACTGTGAAATACTTATTAGAATCCTTCGCTCTTTCCTTAATAGAAGTGTCGATTTGAACCGCTGTTAGAATGGAAACAATCATATTCGATAAAAATTATGAAAAAAATGTAATCACACACACACACACACACACACACACACACACACACACACACACACACACACACACACACACACACACATAAATACGTAAGCGCATATATATATATATATATATATATATATATATATACAATCCTTCACTACGTGCAGGATGCGACACAAGATCAGTTTTTTAATGTTTGTCATACCAAAGTTAAAGAGCTGTCTGCCCTACTATCTACCCAGAACTGAAAGGAGAATGATCAGATTCATACTTTTCCCTATGGTATTAATGCTTGTGCAAACAGCTTCGTCCTGGATTTGAATTCAGGTAACAGTGCCTATTGGGGGGGCACGGACGCGCGCGTGTTTGTGTTTACGATCTGAAAGTTTATTGTATGGTTTAAACTTATAATCAATAAATATGATTTTAAGCATTTATTTATCATCCCATCGTATGTTGCTGAGTTTTTTTTATTTAATTTTTGATTTTGTATTTCTAGCTCAGTAAAATCAAGGGTGTGCTCCGTATGTTAGCGCATATGAATACGCATCATGACACAGAGACATGCACACAGTATATTTGCATATAGGTACATCTTATGCCTGAAAAACCTACTTACAAAATTCAATGTTACTTACGCAGACAACTTCTAGAGAATTCCAGAGCTTTTTGTCCCCTCTTATTTCGATAAAAACTCTTTTCAGGTAAAAGCAAATCATGTAAGATTGATTTTTTGGTAATATTATTAAACGGGACAAAAACAGAGAATGAGGGAGAAGACCAGATAAAAGAAATAAATGAATGAAAAAGAGAAAAAGTAAAAGAATAAAAAATAGTAAAATAAAACAAAAAACAAAGGCAGTCGTAATCCTGTTTTTCCGAAGGTTTATATCAATATTTTGCGATGTATCCCCTGGGGGGAAAAAGCGTCTTTGATTCGACAAGGAATGCTTTCTCCAAGTTTCTTTGGGAAATTGTTCCTGGATAAAGTCACAGACTTTTGTCAGGACTGTCCACGTTCTTCTTCGGCTTCTTCAAATATCGAATATTTTTTAGATGATTTTTTTATCTTTCTTCTTCAGATAATCCCATACCTACTCAATGATATTCGAATGTCTGCTCTTGGGACGTCGAACCATACACAAGAGACTCTCGTCCCCTGTCTGACTTAAGAATATATACATCTATATCTATATCTATCTATCTATCTATCTATCTATCTTATTTGTTCTTTTCTTTCTTTCTAGTGAAGCGGGTTAGTCTTTCAAATGTATTTCGTTTTTCTTCGAAGGTTTCATTGGAATGTGAAATAAGTTTTGCGAGGTCCCCGGTTAATTCTGATGAGATTGCACCAGCACAAAACACGAAGAAAAAAACAAACAAACAAAAAATTAAAACAAAACCAAAAACACGAGTAAACGAAGAACATTGTATCGGCTTAGACGTTTCTTAAATTCCGGACTCTATGGATAATTTGAAAATCTTTCTTCTTCTTCTTCTTCTTCTTCTTGTGAATAATATTGACTACCCTTTCTTCTAAGTAACTTTTCAACATAAAGATATTGCGGATTTATAATCTCATGGTTTGACCCAATTCTCGCGTCAAATCTCAAGGATACTTTTTTTCTTTTGAACTTATTCATTCTACTTTTAGATAATTGGTTTTTTTTTTAGTTTGTTTTTCTTGAAATGTTTTTATATTTGCCCGATGGGGTTCTGAAAAGTTTTTGGTCCAACCAAGAAGGAAAATACCATGTTTTTTTTTAAATTCATAATTCTTCTTTTTTTCTGAAGGGTTAAAAAAATAAAGAAACAAGGTAAAAAATGTTCTTAACAGCAAAATTAATATGTAGAATAGAAAAGATATTTCATAGTTCTTGCTCATATCATTTTTGGTTGACCAGGGAATACTGTACAACACTCGTATTTCGCCAATGGTCCGGAAGATCTGGGTTCAATCCCAGGTCTCGTCATACAAAAGACTTTAAAAATGGTACTCAGCAATATAATGTACGTATCAAGGTCAAAGTGGAGCAATCCAGGGAAAGGAGTAGCGCCTTCCCTTACACCTCGGTGTAGTAGCTATTGTAAAGGGAGCCTTCTGGTCGCCCTCGACTACGGTCCCAAACTTATATATATATATATATATATATATATATATAAAGAGTTGTTAGTTTCAAATTCATTTGTGAAATTTATGGTAGTTCTATATGGTTTAGTATCTTAGTGATATGTATCAAATTAAGTTTCTAAGTTGATAAATGTATGTATGAACACAAACGTGACAGATTAAGCAATCTTAATAACGCCCTTTTCCTACATATGTACGAAACTAATCTCAACTTTTAATACAGCTTCAATATTAGCTCATACCCATAACAAAAGATCGAAACAAATTTTTGAAGCCGGTGCAATTTCACTTTTATCCTCCGTTAATACACGATCCAGGTTTTTCAATCTATCCCTTTTCTTAGGTAAATTATTTCTGAATAGCTACAACATTTCAAACTTTAATAAATTATCTTTCCATATTTCCTTTCCTTTACTTTTCTTTTCTTTTTCTGATAATTCATGCTTTAGTTGTCTGAATTTCTGAAACGAAGCTTGATGATTTTAATCATTCAGGGTTTTCGGACTATTGTCCGAAATACAATATAGGAACCAATAATCAAAAAGGCTAGATAAAAAAGATCGAAATATGAGCTCAGGTAAAAAATCATACATAGTAGTTGTAATCTTAGGGATGTAAGAACATTTTATAAGTTTATAAGTCCCAAAAATTCACATTGAATTGTCCAGCGAAACGGTTATTGGCGTTGTTTTTCTATCTTCTAAAAGAGACAATCATCTGGAGATTGCAGTTCCAATCCTGACTGCAGACGAGTAACACTTAGTACTTATACCGGTTTATGGCTAACAGAATCAGAACACGTGATCACTGTAGATTAAATAAAGGACGTGGTTCGAAGTTCTTTGTAGGTTCCCGAGCTTGGCAAACACCTGAAGAAGGCTGGAAGACATATCGGCCGAAACGTTGTGAATATAAAAATGAAGATGAACACAACAGTCCAAAAACCCTGAATGATAAGAATTAAAAATTTATGCATTTTATCATCTTTCAATCCGTTATAAGAACGATAATTGAACGGTTATGAACCCTTTCTTTGTATATATATTGTCTCTTTTCCAGTTGTCTTAATAAAACATCCTTTGCTATTCGAGCAACATTTTTCTCTGAAACATTTTAACGTTAATAAATTCATCACTTTAGGATTAATTTGTTTTTTCTTTTTTCTTCATACTGTCAAATTTATTTCCATTATTTATTCCAATATATATATATATATATATATATATATATATATACAAAAGAGGAACAAAAGTGTTGGGACCATCAAGAATATTTTTTGGGTTATTTCTTTTTTATTGTTCGCAACTAATTTCTATCTTTGGTTATCGTCAGGAGAAGAGTTTTGTAAAGAAAACGTTTTTAGTAAGTTTTTAAAATAGGTATTAAAAATTTGATATACAATAAGAGCAACGATGAAACATGAACTGGTGACGCAGTATATCTATTCGTTGATTCGTATATATATATATATAGATTCTATATATATATATATATATATATATATATATATATATATATATATATAGAATAGAGATGTGGAATAACATGTGTTTCATTCGCTAGGTCATCCTCTTCTTAGTCGACCTAAGAACATTTCAGTCAACCATTGTATAGCAACCTCCAAAAAGTCTCGAATAATTGATTTATCGTGAAATTCTTTGTAAATATTCTATGAAGAAAATGTGCAGTATAACAGTTTTAAGTTTATATTTGATGAGGAGATAGAATTTTATAAAATCCTGACAAAATTTAATTCCATAGGAGAGAGAGAGAGTGAGAGAGAGAGAGAGAGAGAGAGAGAATCACGATATTTTTCTATTTTATATCAATTACTGGCAAAATCCATGGAAATACCATAGGTTAATTAGGATTTACAAATAACACACACACACACACACACACATATATGGTTTCGTTTGGTTTTGTTATATGGCATAACAACCATTGTAGATTATTAAATGCCAAATCCAGTTTATACATACATATTGAATGTATCACATTTGTAAACACATGACGTTGATAATATTTTTAAACGAGCCTGGGCTCATTTTTTGTAATCCGTCAAATGGTTTAAAGTATTGCTATATAGTAGTCACAATTTAAATTCAATCATTTGTTTGCACACATAGTTTGTAGGTAGCTTCATTTTTAAATTATATAGGTTAGCAACTAATTTTTATTTGTTTACACACTAAAATTGCAATTGTTTCTACACAGTTAAATGGTTTTTATTATTGTTATCTAACAATAATAATTCTGTTTAATATTTATCTATTGCCAGCAATGAAGTGGTTTTATGTATTACTATTTTACACTGATTCTATTCTACACTATTCATTGATTTGCCAACAGTCAAACGGCTCCAAGTTTTGCGATTTAATACCAATAATTCAACTTAGGCTCAGGGTTAATGAGTATTGTTATTTAATACTAATTATTCTATTGTAAACTATTAATTCATTTGAACATAGTCAAATGATTCCAACTATTGCTATGTTATACCAATATTTAAATTTAGGCTCATAGTTAAAGAGTGTCAAGTATTGTTATTTAACACTAATAATTCTATTCAACATTGCTCATTCGTTTGCACACAGTTAAATGGTTCCAAACATCAGCCATTCGTTTACACAAAGTAAAATGATCGAACAGTTCTATTTTTAACAATTCAATTTAGCAGAAGTCATTTGTTAGCACACAGTTTAAGTGTACACATTTCTATTTGATCAATAGATAGGACCCTATCAGGTGCTACTAATCGAGCACCAGAGTGGACCGGAGAGTAATAGCTATAAAGAGGAACTCATTCCCAGATTGTTTTATGTCATATCCAGGACACTTATTAGGAGAACTTTACCGCTCTACAAAGATGTAGTTGGTGTATTCTACAACTCAAACAAAGTGGGCACACACACACACACACACACACACACACACACACACACACACACATATATATATATATATATATATATATATATATATATATATATATATATATATATATATATACGTATATATATGTAATCAACAAAATAAAATGAAAAATCAAACTGATAAACTGAACAACTTACAATAGTATTTTACTTAATTTTATTTTCATTTTATTTTATCAAAAAAATATTTTTATTATTTCATTTTTATTCTTTTAAATTATTCTTTTATTTTCATTTATATTTTTTAAATTCATTTTTATATTTTACTTGTAATTTCTTTTGTATGAACTTTCTTATATGTTGGATTTTGTAACTTTGACTTTAACTTTCGACATATCTGAAAAAAGGAATTTAAAGTGTAAATAATCTAGAAGAATTCTTCATAAGTGCTGATATCTATAGACTGTCAATGCATTTTACAATCTTTAACTACATCACTATGGTATATGGAAGTGGAAATTTTATGTATGTACTTTAACATTTCAAATATATTTAAATTTTATGAAATTTGATAAATAAGTCAGTTGTTAGTTACAGTTTCAATAGTGCTGAATTATTTCAGCGTAAGCAAGAAAACGTGGCAGTGAGCGGTTGGCTGAGACAGATGTTGTGGCAAATTCATCACAGGGTGATATATGTTAGCAATTAATCTTTCCTGTTGTTCTGTGTATTAAAAGCACATGTCTATGTGCAGATAAAAAGTCTATGTATTGCTTCATAGACAAAAGTCAATGAAAGGAGTCTGCGTGGCAAACGTGCTGGATTGCGGAATCGTAGTAAGCGAGTTCGAACTCAAGTCGCGCTATTACGTTCTCTTTCGGACTAATACCCTTGGGAAAGGTTTGTACCCCTTATCAACCCAGCTATAGGCTAAATAGTACCACTACCAAGGATAGTTTTGGCATTAAATAATCCACGAAGGTTGATATGACATTAAACAAAGGAACCAAACCAAACCAAACTCTATCTATCGCTCTCACTCCAGCTTAACGTGATACAGGCCAATTACCTTCGTCTTCAGGAGTTGGCGTGTGTCACGCTAAGTAGGTAGGTACAAGTGTATGTTAATGTATAGACGATTTTGTTTAATTTCTACTCTTTCTTTAATTTTTTACACATTAGTGTTGCAGGGATGGAAATAAAATAATGCTTATCTATATTTTCCTTTTTCAGACGTCAGAAAATAAATCTAATAAAATATTCTTTATAGTAAAATTCTACACGTGCATCCGTTCAAGTTTACCTGAAAAAAATTTTCTTGCCTTTTCTTTTTTATGATTTGAACTAATTAGACCCTCAAACTCACTAAAAAAATTTATTTTTCGAAGAAAAAAAAGAAGCAAACAATCATTTTACATTTTATAGGGTTGGGGTTCACTTTCACATTTTAAGTCAATGTAGAATGATTACTCATTTCCTAAATAGTTTGTGTTCGAAAAGATTAGTAACCAAACAGGTAGAATTTTTGTGATTTTTCTTTTGGTGGGATGGTGTGGGGGCTTCTTTGAAGAGAAAAATTCTTTTTTAAGGGTGAATTTTTCTCACTTTCTATTACACAAATCCCTGAAAAAATGCTTTCAATCCAAGACATAACATTGAAATAAGAATGCAATTACCTTACATTTAGGAATCGCATGCATTGCTTTATTTTGAGTTTAACGAACGGTAATGGGAAACTAGTTCTTAACATTATTACAGTTGCATCGTTGAATTTTTTGAGAATGTCGACAAAAGTGTTGACTTTCTACGTTCACACGGTGTTTTACCGACAACTGAACCGGTCCACATTGTAATTTAGCGTGTATATATCGAAAAGATCAGAGGTTGTGGTGTTATAGAAAAAGTATTGTTGTGCCAAAATCAAAGATGATTGAGTAACTACACAATTTTTTATTTTAAAGGATCTTTGAGGGGTTGTATATGCATTACCCCCGTGGAAGATAGCTTTATTTGTAAACCATTTCTTCAGTCATCTCTGGGATCACAGGACTATATTGGAGAACGCAGAACTTTCTCGAAAGATTACAGTAGACTCGCCAAGTAACCAATGTGCGGTTTCAGAACCAGGATCCTTTTGGTGGTGAAAGGTTTGAAGATGAAATCGATAAAACATACATTGATCGTCGTTAATACAACAGGAGTCGTCTTCTGAAACAATTATGGTTGATTGATGAAATTAAAAGATTTACTAAATGTAGGTTGATGATTCCTTGAAATTCAACTGATGATGAAAGAAATAAGACCACACTTCTTTCGCTAACAAGAAAATATATTAACTCTGATTCAGTCATCTAGAGTGACGGTTAGCCAGCTTGCAAATCTATAAGTTAGCTAGGCTATAACACTTCATGTTAAATTGCTCGAAAGAATTTGTCAGGGAGCAAACTCACACAAAAAACATAGAACAATTTTGAGTCGATCTTAAAGAATAGGTTAAGCGACATTTGTATTTGGTCAAAATTTAGCAATAATTGGCGAGATATTTGTTTATCTAATCAACTGTGGAAAAACAATTACGGCAGAAATTCTTCATTGAGGCGGCCAATTTGTATCCACCTTTGTTAGACCGAAAGTGTCAAGTTCACTTCGAAGAAGAATCAGATTTGGGTTCTAATTGTGTTGATGATAGGAAAAAACTCTGCCAAGCTCTACATTTCTCTATGGTAAGTCATTTTTTTGCCTCTCCACCAGTGTCAGGATCAGGTTGATAGCCAACTAGACGTCAAACTCGAACAGTTTACGGAGAAAGAACTTGACACAGTACTGAAAAAAGCAGAAAAGCTGCAAGTCTCGATGAAATACTTCCTGAAGCATGGAAAACCAGAAAATTTATCAACGTACTACTTCGATGATGCAGCACTATGTATAAACAAAACAATTGAGAAAAGGAAGAAAGGCTACATCCTCGTCTTCTTCAGGAAAAGCGACCACGGAATCACTAAGAACTACAATTGTATAACTCTTACTGCTATAGCTGCTAAGGTTTATAATGTCCTGCTTCTCAATGGTATCCAATCAAAAGTCGAGAAAATTCTAAGGGAAAATTATCGGTTTTCGGTAAAATCGATCCACAACCTCAAACATTCTGACTACCCGTCGAATTATCGTACGTGTACGAGCAAAAAATCTCGGGAAACATTTTTCTGAGACTTCTCTGAGGCATTTGATCCCATGCACCGAGGAAAGATAAAGCAATTACAACTAACATAGGCTCTATTCAAAGAAATAGCAAGAGCTATAATGATGCTTTACTAAAGTACGAAGGCAATGTTCGTTCTTCTGATAGTGACACTGAATTCTTCGTCGGTGTCTTGCAAGGAGATACATAAGTGCCACATAAGTTTATAATTTGGCAAGGTTACGTACATCGAACATCAGCAGGTATAATAAACGAAAGATGTTTCATATTTAAAAAAGGCAAGAAGCAGACGATATTCTGCAGAAACAATGACAGATGCAAACTACGTAGATGATCTAGCTCGCAAATATACCAGCTGTATACATAAACAGCAGGAGGCATTAGCCTCTGTGTAAATGCAAATGAAAAAGAGTTCATGAGTTTTAAATATGAAGAAGCTATTTTCACTTCAAGTGGCAAGCCTCTGAAATTAGTTCGAAAGTCCTATGGTATAGTGTTTAAAGTGCTGGATTCCAATTATGCATATACGATCACCTTTGGATCAATACTATGGTGAAAGGTATAAATCCTCTTATCTCCCCAGCTTTAGGTTAAATAGTATCATTGATGTTCTGCAATAAGTATACTTTGACATTGAATAACGCACAGAAGTTGATATGCCCTTAAAAAAGAAACCAAACCAATTTAAAATTAGTCGACCCGTTCTCATACTTCGGCATCAACTGAAAGCGATGTTAGCATACCCATAGCAAAGGCATGGGCTGCTACTGACAGGTTGTTATAATTTACCAACCCCTCCGCTCGGGCAGGATATGACACAAGGTCAATGTTTTAAGCGGAGTTTAACAGGTTTGAATTCAGAGTTTTCCTTCTCCTAGACTAGTTGCCTAATCAAGGCTGAAGAACCTAGTCTGTCCTACTATTTACCCATAGCTGGAGGGAGAATAATTGGATTCATACCTTTCCCAAGGGTATTAGTGCTATGTGAAATGCAATCAGTCTAGTCCAGGATTTGAACTCGTGTCGCCGTGTCCATTTCCTACGACGATAACGACTGACAGGTTGTTGATCATATTGAAATCTGATCCCTCTGATAAAATGAAATAGGAATTCTTGAAAGATGTGGCTGTGTCAGTACAATGGTATGGATGCACATCCTGGATTTTTACTATGTAAATGGAAAAAAAGCTACATGCGTTTTGTCACCGTCTATGTGGTGCATTCATATAGTTGTGTGGACATAGCTACAGCTTGGAAAAAAATCTTTTTTATTTTATCGGATAGATCAGACTTCTACATGATCAATAACCACCCAATAGCATCCCATGCCCTCTCTGGGCGTATGCTGACATCACTTTCAGTTGATGAGATGTTGCTGACCATGTATATGAATTGTTCCACTAATTTTAGTGACTTGCCACGTACAGTGGAGATGGCTGCCTTTTGTTTAAAACTCATATACTCAGTTTTATTTGCATTTATATAGAGGCCAATGCCTCCCACTCCTTACTCTAGGCTATGAAGTAGGAAGTCTGCTTGGGCTGGTGTATATGTGAGAATCGCTTGGTCGTCTGCGTAGTCTGCATCTGATATAGTTTCTACGGAATGTTGTCTGTGGTGTCTTCGTGGTGTAATGGAATATTGTCTGCCTTTTTTATTCTGAAACAGTTTTCTTTTATTAGATCTTTTATTAGAAGTACTTAGTCCAGGTAGAATATAAACAAATAAGGAGCTACGATATCTCCATGCAAGACTCCAACGACAACGTCGAAGAATTCGGTGTCTCAATTAGGTTAGCGGACAATTGCTTACGAGGTTTTATAATATATCATTACAGCGGCAACGGTTGCTTTGGGAAGATCATATGCTTGTAGTATATGCTCCATATTTCCTCTGTGTTATCAAATGCTTCGGAGAAATCTAGTTTTGCCCCGAGATTTTAAGCTCGTACTTCTTTGATGATTCAGCGGATAATTAAAATCTTTGAGGTTGAGGATCGATTTCTTCGAAAGCTGTTCTAATTTTTTCTTAGAATTTTCTCGATTTCGGGCCGGATACGATTGAGAAGCTTAGCAGCTATAGTTGTCATACCTGTATATTTCTTAATGATTCCGACGTCACCTTTCTTGGGAAAAAGGAAAATGCAGCTTTTCGTCCATTTTTTGTGTTTTGCATTGCATAGCATAATCGGAGAAGTATATCGCCAAACTTTCTTGTCTTCTAAACTTCAGGTCATATTTCTTCAAGGCATGCAGCTTTTCTGTTTTTCATTTTTTTACAACACTGCGTCAAGCTCTTCCTCCGTAAACTGTCCTAGTTTGAGATGTAGTCGGCCATTAATGATTTTTTGATGGGTTTGTCAGTGACTTCAGGAAGGTTTCCGAGCACATTCTTGAAATGTTCTTCCCTCTTTAGAAGTCTCTCTTCTTGGCAAGCAGCTTTATTTTTGCTTTTGATGTGCTATTCCTTCCGCTGACTTCATTTACTGTCTGCCATGCTAGTCGTGATAGCCTATCTTCTACTGAATTTCTCATTTTATCGATTTGACTTTGAATATATTCTAATGTCTGTTTTTGGTTAGTGAGGTAAGTTATTTTTGGGCTTAGGTTTAGGCTTGTTGGCATTTTTTGGATTCTTCTTTTTTTGAGAAAGGATGCTTTCTTAACTTACCTTGTTTTTTCCTAACAACTTGTGACTCCAAAAGAACTCTAAATTTAGCTCTTGGATTGGGTGGTATGTACTCTGCCGTGGCTTCAATGTATGTAGTGATGAAGTTTTCGTATTCTTCATTCGAAATATGTCAATCAGATATCAACTGAAAAGTGATGAATTTGTTTCTTACAATTACCTTATATTTATAGCTAACATCTCTATTGGTAAGTGAGTAACAGTCGTAACGTGTGATTTTGACTGATAGTTTCTTATTTTTGAGTAGACTTAGGCGTATCTATGCCATGATGATTCTATAATTGGAAAATACTTCTTCAAAAGAGGAAAATGCCTCACAGTTCAGAGTGCTATATATACACACACACATACGCACATGCCCACACACACACAAACATAATGAGAATTTTAGATATAGATACTTTGAAAATTTCTATTCATTTCAATTTCAGATATTTGAAATTTAAAATAATCAAACATAATCCAAAAAAATTTAAAACTTCTATATTTTACTAAGATTCACATTATTTCATATACTTGTACGCTACACGTTTTTCGGACCTTTACGCTCTCTTCAAACGATATGAATGGTAAGTTCCAGCGGTTTTTTTTAATCGTAAAAATTGTTGTATAGGTTGTTTTAATGTTGTTCAATAACAGATTTTTTGTCTGTGAATATCCTATTGAAGTTAAATATCCGTAAAGACTTCTACTCAATCTCAATGCTTGTTTTTTTTGTGTATATATATATATATATATATATATATATATAAGTAGGTATTCCCAGTGTGTATTTGTGCACAGACGTATACATGCATGTGAACTCATATATACATACGCTTGAACACATATTTTCAAACGTGGATTTCGTGGATTTCGTTCTTTTTTATTCTTTCCCTTCATTTTAGTCCCATGGGGGACATTAGTGGTTAAAAAAAAGTGTGCTGACATGAAAACTGTTTTCAAATGCAAAATGAGAAACCCAACCAATATCAATGCCCTGAAATTTAAGAAAGCTAAAAATGAATTAGCTAACATATACCTAAAAAAAACAAACAATACATACAAAATCAGATCAATAAGATTAGAGACTCGGTTGAACATAAACAATCTAGGATAGCATGGCAGACGATAAACGGAGTGAGCAGAAGGAAGACCATTGCGAAAGTTAAACTGAAAGCCACTATCCCAGAAGAACGAATACACCGGTGGAAACAATATTTGGAGAATTTACTCGAAAAACCTCCGAAAGTTACGCATGAACCAATCACGAAAATTATCCGTAATCAATAAGACATCAAACTAGGACAGTTTACATAAGAAGAACTCAACTCAGTACTAAGAAAAATTTTAAATAGGAAAGCAGCAGGGATTGATGAAAGGCCCCCAGAAGTATGGAAGACCAAGGAATTTGACGACATACTGCTCCGACACTGTAATGCCGTATATAATCAAAACACAATAGACAGATGGAAAAAAGGATGCATCCTCCCTTTCCCAAAGAAGAGTGACCTCAGAATAGCCAAGAACTACCAAGGTATAACCATTACATCCATAACGGCCAAGATCTATAATGCACTACAACGCAACTGCATATGTTACATATTGACCCTCGACCGAGCCGTCAATCAAGAGATGCACCTGTGTAAATAAGCGGAAGCAGGTGGGTGTCAAACAAAAATATAACCAGGACATTGACTACGTCTATAGAAATAATGAAAGATAAAGGTTTCAAGCTGGCAAAGGAAAGAAGCAGAAGATACCCCGCACAAACAATTATGGACGCTGACTACGCTGATGACATAGCACTTCTGGCAAATACACCGCCCAAGCTGAAACCCTGCTGTATGGTCTGGAACGAGCTGCTGCTGGCATAGGCCTCCATTTCAATGCCGACAAAACGGAATACATGTTCTAAATGGTAGCTCTCTGAAACTAGTGAACAAGTTATACCTCCCTAGGAAGCAGTGTCTCATCAACCGAGAAAGTAACACGCGACTAGCGAAGGCATGGAAAGCCATCGATTGACTATCGATCATCTGGAAGTCAGACCTGATCGATAAAATCAAACGCAGTTTTTTCCAAGCGGCATCGGGTCGATACTGCTATATGGATGCACTACATGGATGCTAACAAAACGTATGGAGAAAAAGCTTAACGGCAATTACACAAGAATGCTGCGAGCTGTACTGAACATGTCCTGGAGGCAACACCCCATAAAACAGCATCTATACGGCCACCTACCACCTATCACGAAAACTATCCAAGTTAGACGTAAAAGATATGCGGGACACTGCAGGAGAAGTAAGGATGACTTCATAAACGACATACTTTTGTAGACTCTTTCACATGGACAAGCAAAGGCAGGACGATCTGCTAGAACCTATATACTACAGGATATAGCCTGGAAGACCTCTCGGGAGCGAGAGAGGGTCAGGGAGATTCGTGCTGGCAGCGCAACATGATGATATGTAAAGTGTTTTCATTTATATATACATATCTTAGTTGTGCGTCTGTGTGTGCATATGTATGTACGTGGTACATTCAATAAGTTTCCAGACTTCTTTTGTACAGGCATTTAGAATAATCTTGAAAATTGAGTATGCTATTGCTATAAATATTATGAGATGACTGATCAATTTTTATGATTTCAGCTTCAAATAAACAGCTACAGCAGCAATTGGAATACACCCTACTAAAGACTGATTGTCACAGCTGGTAAATTTCAAAAATGCAATCTGGACGTGAGGAAGAACGATATGCAATAAAATTCTGTTTTAAAATTGGAAAAAATGCCACAGAAACGCATGGAATGCTTCAGACTGCTTTTGGAGCTTCTTGCATGAATCGAGCATCAGTTTTTGAGTGGCATAAGAGATTCAAGGAAGGCAGGGAGTCTGTGAGGGATGATGAGAGGTGTGGGAGGAGTAAGGAAGTCAATACACCGGAGTTGATTGGCCAAAGCGTTAGGGTTAGGATTACTATGTTGAGGTTTTAAGGGAGTTCAGGAAGAGATTCCTTGGGAAGAGGCCAGCACTCTTCAAATTGGGTCAGTGGCATTTCCACCAGGACAATGCACCAGTCCACAACTCCATCATTGTCACGGACTATTTGACCAAGATGGGCATCAAGACAGTTCCTCAGCCTCCCTTTAGTCCAGACCTTGCTCCCTGTGACTTTTGCTTATTCTTTAACCTCACAGGCTGTCGTTATGAGACAATTAAGGAGATGAAAGAGGCTGTGACGAAGGTCATTGACACGCTCACAGAAGAGGACTTCCATGGGGCCTTCGAGAAGCTGTTGGAACGGTACAACAAGTGCATTGCAGCCGGAGGAGATTACTTCGAAGGAGAGTAGAGTTTGATGTGTGTACTATCAATAAAAGTGCCCATACGAAAAAAGTTATTTAATGATCCTCGTATGTATGTATACACATATATTTTCAAGAGCGTTGGCTGGATTTATTGTGTCTGATAATTCATACATAGATGTTTTTAAGCTATTCGTTATGTGTATTTGTTTGTGTGTGTATTTATGCGTGTATGTATGGTTAGGCTCTGTTAAGAGTTAGCTTAAATCTATCTGTGGTTTTTTTCTTTATTTGGAATAATGAGTTGTCTCCGATCAAATATGTGGGCATTATTTTAAATTTTCTTTTGCTGCATTCATAAAGGTGTTTTTATACATAAACTTCTTTTATTTTCTGGCAATTTAATGTTGTTTTTATGCAAAGAGACACTCTTGTTCATTGCTTGAGAGCAACCTATGTATATATTGTTGTAGTTTGTGAATTTGGTTATGTAGAATACGTTTTTTTAATTGTCGCTTAAATTTCTATTTATTATGAATGTAGTTTTCAGGATTTTGAAGGTATAGAATTTTCATACTCCTCATCTTTTATTTTTGGATTTTGAGACACTATACACTGTGTGTTCCCCAAATTTTTATATATATATAACCAAAACCCAGCAAATATACTCATATACAAACATAATGAGAATCTTAGTTATAGATGTAATCAAAATTTTTTATTCATTTCGATTTTAGATGCTTGAAATTTAAAACAGTCGACCATAAGCCAAAATCTTTTAAACTATCTGTATATTACCAAAATTCATATTATACATATGTGTATGTGTGCGTGATTGTAAGTTTGCTTTGATAATGATTTATGGCATATCCACCCTTGTCGGTTATTTAAACCCACATCCTGTTTGTATATATGATTTATAAGTGACCTTTTTAAACGAGCAAAAGCTGACTAGTTTGTACACTGTTAAATGGTTTTAAGTATTGTAAATGATTAAATAGTTCTATTTAATCGATAGATAGGACCCTAACTAGTACTACCACTCCAGTTAAGAGAGGATCTGGTATTAATGGCGATAAAGGAGTACTCTATATTTCCCAAAAGTCCATGACTGGATCTTCACTATCAGATGCACTTTGGTGTCTTACCCAGGACACTCGTTGGTGTGTGTGTGTGTGTGTGTGTGTGTGTGTGTGTGTGTGTGTGTAGAGAGAGAGAGGAGGGAAAGTCTTACTTTTCTGTACAATTGTACCCGGCCTATCCTACAGCCCCTGCTGATAGAACAGTATAATATCAAGTATTCTTATCTAATACGAATCATTTATACACAATTATGTATGGTTTGAAGTAACTATTCCAACTTAATAATTGTTTGCACTGTTTCCAACATTCCTGTAAAATACTAATAATTTTAAAAAGATTTGACCCAAAGATGAAACCCTAAGAGTTACCAACATTTTGAATCATGGTGAACTTGGTTGGCTGGATGAATTTTATGACATGTCAACTCTCGCCGGTTCTTAACAGCCAAATCTTGTTAATACATATATGATTTGTAAACGAATAGTTTGTAGGTAACATTTTAAAATGCAAAATCTTTTTTTATTCGAAAAATGCATATAAAAGGTTCATAGTAAGAAAATGAAACAATTTGCAGTTCACTTTGCGACAAACTGGTCATTTTGGGGGTTCAGCATTACTGCTGAATTTTATTTTTCATTAATAAAAAAACAATGGAATCGGTGACCCACGTTCAAATGACGACTGCCTGTTTCGGAATTGTTCTTTTAGTGTCCGAACTCATTTATATTGGACAGCACAACTCTCACCTTAACATTAGAAATATATGAAAATCATTTTTAAGATTGGATTAATCTTGAAGACTTGTTAATAAGTGTTGGTGTTTTATAAACTGTCACGCTATTCTATCATTCTATACTGCTTTAATATGATATTTGATCCGGGAACTTTCATTAAATGCTTTTTTTGCTTTAGTTTTTCTGCCAAGCTGAAGGACCTTCATGGCACTAATTTCAGATAGTTTTACTTGTGAAGGAAAGAATACATCACGATACACTGTATCGATGTATACTCACAAGAAAGTCAGGATACTCATGTTAATCAATGTTCATCACCGAAAAGCATCTTCAATGGCCACGCGAGCACTGAAGCGGCGTGTGTCAATGGAAGGTTGGCTTGTCCAAAGAGTTTCACTTTTTACTGAAAAGGTAAACTGCAGCTCCATGTTATTCTGGGTAAGTGGAGCAATGTAGTTAATTGGTGGATTCATTTTAATGGCGTGTCAACACATCTAGGTTTATCTGATACCAAGAGGTTAGGGAATAACGTTCATTGTACACTCATATTTTTGTGCTGCGTCTTAAGAGTTTTTGTCATCGAATTCTCTTGAATACGAATAATTTGTTTGCCTCATAGATGGGACCCTACTACTACGGCTCCGAGTGGACTAAACAGTTACGGCAATGAAGGGGTACTCTACAATTCCTAGATATCCAAAATTAGGCCTCACTATCAGATGAGGTTTAGTGTCATATCTGGGATTCTATTTTCATTGGTATGTCAAGTGTAATCAATCAATCAATCTATTTTTCACCTCTCTATATGCTAGGGATCTTACCTCTCAGCAGGGGATGCAGTCGGCGTATTCTAAGCCGCGCTAAGGCGGAGGAAATACTGAGAAACCAGTAAACTGATGATGGCAGTGTGATGGTTTGGGCAAAATTCTACGGGAAAATACTGGGTCCTATTGTAACCCTATAGGGTCGGAGACCAGTCAGGGAAATGTTATTAACCGGAGGAAAAAGAAACCAATTTGGATTTAGTTAGTATAGAGTAATACGGAATGGATTTTTGAAATGAAATGAAGATAAAATTATATTATTTTGATGAGAAGGAATTCGACAAAACGAATTGTTATTGTTCAAACTAAAGCAGTCAGTAGATAAATAAATTGTTTTGACAGATCTGTGTTCTGGACGGCAGGAAGTGAAAAGCCGAATCCAGATCCGAACCCCCAACCAATTTTATATATATATATATATATATATATATATATATAATACACGTCAGCAAAAAATAATCTAAACCCAAATAGGGAGAAAATTGAATTTTTTTGGTGGGGGTTGCCCTTCAGATGCAGATATACATAAATTGACTAGGTTTGTTCCTTGCACTTGTAGACCAGCAAAAGATAGAAGAAAAAGTAGCACATGAGACGGTGAGCAGTTTCCCCGAAGGTCTTTGACCTTGTACCAGACTGCACTGTGTATAGAAAGCGAAGAACGCCCACCATAATACAACTCTGCCAAAAAGAAAAGAAGCTTAACTTAATAAGCACTTGTATAGTAGTACCTAGGATTGAGGGAAGCCATTTCAGATTGACTTGCTCCATACTATAGACGGCGAAAATATAAAAGCCTAAGACTTCGACTTTTATTTTCTTACTTTCTTAATTGTGCAGTCTCATTTGTTTACTCGCCGACCGGTGACTCCGATTAGCGATTGATCTGTTGTCTGTAACAAAAAAAACACAAAGTGGGCAGATTTCAAATTGATCGTTTTATCCGAAGATATATCTGACCAGCAGAACGATTAGCGGATAGGAAACGGAATCACCCCCGTGTTCGGTGAGGTTGGCTGTACCGTCTTACTATTATTTATATATTTCTCTAGCATTTACGAACTTAATGTTATAAAAGACGAGATACACCACTTCCTGGTTACAGTTTTCTACAATAGCAATGAAATTTTCTATGAGCCACTCTGCACTAGTTCTACTTCCAGTAGGAATTTAGGATGATGTTGCGGAATTCATTGTGCAGCCTTGGTCATAAAATCCTCCAAACCGAAGTACCATTAAGTATTTATGATATGTGTTGGGCCAACAGAACTTCCACGAAAAAGAACCATCTATTAACATATGAAACTAGAGGAAACCTTTAGGAGTTTTGTACAGTTTACGCCTGATTGGGTGCGTACTATTTTGTAAGCAAATGAAGGACAGTAGACATTGAATATATATGTGCACAGTTTTTTTCCCTTTTTTCAAAGAATTGTTGATTAATCGTTATCTACGAGTAATTCAAATCAAATTCTTAACAAGACGATCTCTATACCTTTCCACATCTGCTGTTCAAAAAATGAAGATTCGTTTGAAAAGGGCAGGGTACACTAAAATTCTTATCATCTACCCACTATTTCAACTACCGACTACTTTCTTCGCATAATCTGATACATCCGGACAAACATTGGACTAAACCCAAAATGGCAAATGAATAAATAAAAATTTTAGATTAAAGAAATTGATGAACCAATTTTGAAATGTCAAAATATTAAGCTTTTAAAGCTCATAAATGAAATCTGTATTTCCTACAGAATTCTGTGTTATGAGTTTCACGGTAAAATAAAGCACCATGCTGGGGCTGCGGTCTGATACCACATAGCTGTAGCTATTCTGAAATTTATAAGATCCTAAAAATTGAAAATCTCTGATTCTCGATCAGCTATTAAGAGAATATGTTAATATTTTGAAACAACAGATGTCTGAAAGAAAAAAGAAAAGGAAAAAAAAGAACACCTTATTAGGCAGATAGGTAGAACTGTTTGTATATTTGTGTATACACATAAAGAGTTATTTTTTTGTTTTGTTTTTTGTATCAATGAATTTTCTTCATTCGAAAAATCAAAATCAAACTTCTTTTTGTTTATGCTTCTATTTAAACAGTCCGTATTTTGATTCTAATTAATCAATAATACCAACTTGAAAAAATTTTGGAAATCTTTCAGGTGACTTTTTACTTATTCACATCCAGTAAATGTGGTTCCTATTCTTATTGGAATAACCAGCAGAGAAACATACATAAGTAAGTTAGCGACTATAGTTGAGGGCAACCCAAAGGCCCCCTTTTCATTAGCTGCAAAACCGAGGTGTAGGGGAGGGCGCAACCCCTTCTCCTGGATTGCTCCACTTTACTCTTGATCTGTACCTTATAATGCTGAATGCTAAGCAAGCTGGCATCAAGTACCATTTTTTTTAATCGACCTGAGATTGAACCCTGATTTCCCGGGACACTGGCAAATACTCTACCCACTAGCTCATGGCCCGGTTAACTTTGCTTCCTAAGATAATACTTTCGTTTCATTGGTTTTCATAATCAGTATTATTTTAATTAAGTTTTTCGTTGGTTGGTTGGTTTTACGGCATGTCAACTCGTTGGGTTATTTTATGCCAAAGTTGGTTTAACAATTATGATATCCAATTTATACAGTACAAAATGTCTATTCACAATCATTTTAAACAGGTAAACACTTCAAACTTTGTAGAAATATCTATGTTCTACGGGTAAACCTAGTTCAAAATCATTTAAAAATTATCTAAAACAGACCTATTCGATCCATAGCTGGGACTATTCCGGGTCATAATGCTCTTGGGAAAGGCTTGAATCTACTTCTTCGGCTCTCAGCAATGAGTAAATAGTAGAGCAGACTGGGTTCTTATTCCTTGGTTAGGTAAGTTGTATAGAAGAAGGGAGCACAGAATTCAATTCAGCTTTACCCCATTTAAAAATTGACTTTACATCGCATTCCACTCGTGGATTTTAGTGCTAATGACATTAAGACCAACATGTACCTCTGTATTAAAATGTATAAGAAATTACACACGGCTATTTTTAGTGTTTGATGGAATGAGAGATTTAGTTTTACTATATTTAAAAAAAATATTGCTTTTGATCATATTATGACAGCTGTCATGTTAGCGTTCATTTTTTCCTCGGAAAATAGACAGAAAAGCGAATCTTTGTTTATTGAGTCTAACATAGAAGATGGCAGAAAATAACAGACATTTTTGTAGATTATTCTTTTTTATTTTAAGAAATATAAAACTGCGATTCGGACGCTACCAAAAATGTAGCCAATGGATACAGCACTATGAATGATCGAAGGTGTCAAAAATGGATCATGAAGTTTTGTTTTGGATGTTTTTTGTTTGTCAATACTCCCGAGTCAAATTGACCAGTTGAGGTTGATGGCAATCAAATTAAGACATTATTTGAAAATAATTGATGTTATACCGAAGATAGTCAACATATTGAAACAAATCAAAATTAAGCTATAAAAATCATTTGTTATATTAGTCGATTTGATGTAGATTATATAAGCTAAAACGAAACCTCTAGAATGTATTTACCCAGCTCCCTCCGCCACAGACAGAACCTGACAAAAACAGTGTAAAGCTGGTTTCAATTAAAAGAGTCTAGGTCTGCAAACACAAAGCCGAAGAAATGAATTCATGCCTTTCCTCGAAAGCATTAAAGTGAAAGAAAACGTCAATAGCCTCAACTAGGATATAAACTCTGATCTCCGATTCCATTTCCAATAAACGATAACCGTTAGGCTAAGCGTAACATTTAGTATCAGTCGTTATTAATTATTAAATAACTAATGTATTAATTAATTCTCATAAAAGTGTCACTACAACCTTCTTCCTTCCAATAAATGATTCATCAGTAAAAAAAAGTGAAAATTTTAAGTCTTTAATATTTTGTAAAATACATCTAAAAGATCATAATCAGGTTCTTCCTGATACACAACAAAATGACACAACCTCTCTATTTTCGAATGGTTTCCTTTATTCAATCCAATAATATATTATTACGTTAAATGTACGGGAGTTGGATTCTTTAACTATATTTTTTAAACATTAGCCTGTTTCATGATCCCAAAAGTATCATTATTGCTCAAAAATAAGTACACCCCCACCAATTTTTATAAAAAAGCAAATTTTCTTCTAAACCTAAGATACCAGGATTTTATTATTTCTTGAGGGATGTGTGCAACTTAAACATATATTTTTAGATATTATTATTTGCAAACACTACAACATTCAAACCAAAAATATGTATTTGTTAAAGTCCAAAAATAAGTACACCTTTGGTTACAGAATTCCAATGGTGTTGAGTTTGGTAATAAATAATACTTTCTAATGTCCTTTTTGACTGTAAAATATTCCGCTAGGATTAATAAAATTCAGTTGTCTTTGGTTGAGAAGAAAATGAACTTATTATTTAAAAAAATGTTCGGTATGTACTTATTTATTGGCAATAATGAATGTTCATGTAATAAAACAGACATTTTTTCTAAACCAACGATGAAAAGAATTTTATCATTTTTAGTGAAATATATGCAATCAAATAATTTCAGGTATTAGATATCATTTATTGCGAAACTATACAAGATACAAGTTTTGAAATGAAGTAGTTCAAAAGTAAGTAAACGTTTTACATATACTATACAATTTTATTTTTGGTTAACAAGATGTTGCAATTTTACTTCAGGTTAAAAAGATCTTAAACCTTTCCGTTTTGTTACAAAGATGTTGCAGTTTTATTTTTGGTTACTGAAGTGTTGCATTTTTATTTTCAGTTCAGATGTAGCAAGTTTATTTCTGCTTAAAGAGATGTTGTAATTTTGTTTGTGGTTACAGAGATGCCAAAATGTTTACTTTTAATTAAAGAGATGTTGCAATTTTATTTTTTAAAGGAGATATTGCATTCTTCCTTTTTTTTACTTGAGAGATGTTGCAATTTTATTTTTAGTTAAAAAATATTGCAATTCTATTTTTGGTTAAAGAGGTGTTGAAATTTTTAGATAAGATGTTGCAATTTTATCTTTTGTTAAAGATATGTAGACGTTTTATATTTAATCAAGAGGATGTTGTGATTTTATTTTTAGTTAGGGAGCTGTGTACAATTCTTTTTTTTTAGTTGAAGCCATAAGTTCCTCTTTTACTTTTGATTAAAAAAATTTCACATTTTCATTTTTACTTTAGATGTTGAAAATTTTATTTTTGGCTAAAGATATGTCGCATTTTTATTTTTAGTTACTGGGATTTTATTTTTGATCATAAAGATACTGAAATTTTACTTTTGATGCGATGTCGCAATTTAATTTTTGGTTAAAAAAATCTTGAATTTTTTTATTGGGTTACTGAAGTGATGCAATTTTATTTTTGGTTCAAGAGATGTTTTGACTTTTAAAAAGTAGATGCTTCAATTTAAATTTTGATTACAAATTTGTTGAAATCTTATATTTGGTAGAGTGGTGTTGCAATCTTATTTTAGCCAAAAGATATGTCGCAGTTTTATTTTCGGTTAAAGAGGTGACGCAATTTTATTTTTGATTCGAAAGATGTTGAAATTTTATTTTCCATTGGTCTTGTGTTTGGTAAAAAATAATATCAAATAGTGTCCGTTTTGATTCAAAAATAATAAAATCCTGTTATTTTTGGTTCAGATGAAAATGAACTTTTTACTTTTTAAAAATGTTAGATGTGTACTTATTTATGGGTGATACCGCCATGTTCAATTAGATAGTTTAATAAAACTGACTTGACGATGAATATTCTTAATATATTTCTGCCATTCTTAATATATTGACATACTGAATCATTTTTTAATTTTTCTCCATGGCATAAAAATAAAGAAAGCTTATATTCAAATAAATGTCAATGGATATTGCAATCTGGATATATATATATATATATATATATATATATATATATATATATATATATATATAAATGTTAACACTTACGAATTTATTTAAATATTTTTACTTAATAGATTTATCCGAGCTGTGTTACCCTTATACGCCGTTGAAATGTCAAGACTTGAACCCCAATTGGTTCTTTTACTATCTTTGAGGTTAATTAAAAATTTCCATCATATTGCGCTGCCAGTACGGATCTCGCTGACCCTCTCTCGTCACCCATCTCTATCGTCCTTCGCTCTCGGGAAGTCTTCCAGGTTACATCCTGTATTGGCACACGGCTGTTGTGTATTTGTTCTAGCTGGTCGTCCTACCTTTGCTCGTCCATGTGATGGAGTCCACAGCATTATATCGCTTATGAGTTCGTCCTTACTTCTCCCACAGTGTCCTGCATGCCTGTTTCGTCTAACGTGGATAGTTTTCGTGATGAGTGGTAGGTGGCCGTATAACTGCTGTTTGTGGGGTGTTGCCTCCAGGACTTGTTCAATACAGCTCGCAACATTTTTGTGTAATTACCGTCAAGCTTTTTCTCTATACGTTTAGTTAGCGTCCATGTAGTGCATCCATATAGCAGTATCGACACGATCGCTGCTTGGAAAAAAACTGTTTTATTTTATTGGTCAGGTTGCCAATCATAGTTATACATAATTTTGTCTGGATTGGTTTGGTTTGATTTCTTCCTTTAATGGCATCTCAGCCTCGTGAGCTATTTAATGCCAAAGATATTCAAGAAAAAGAATAGTAGTACTATCTAACCCATTGGTGAGGGACTAAGGACGATCATGAGTATTAGTCTGAAAATGAACGTGATATCGCTACAGGAGTTCGAACTCACTTATTACGATGCCACAGTTCAGCATGTTAGCCACTACATTACGAGGATTCCTCTCATTATCTTGTAAAATTATTATTGATTTGTAAAAATTTTCATCGAGTTTTGCGAAAAAATATTTTTTAATTTAAGAGAGTGACAAGAGATGAACCAGTTTGCTTTTAGGTGTAGTGAATTTTCAAGAGATTAAAAAAAGGAATTGTTAGTTATAAATCGAATACTGCTAAAGTATTTCAGAAGCAATAGAGTATGTTAAAGGACTCTAGGCAGGTGTCACAGAGAGGTTGTTACAATGAGAGCATAGTCCTTTGACTATTGGCTGGTGTCACAGTGAGGTTTGTTACACTGAGAGCATGCTAAAGGACACTTGGCAGGTGTTACAGTGAAGTTATTACAATGAGAGCATGCTAAAGGACTCTTTGCAGGTGTCACAGTGAAGTTTGTTACAATGAGAGCATGGTAAAGGACTCTTGGAAGGTGTCACAGCGAGGTCGTTACAATGAGAGCATATAAGTTAGCTTTATATATCTATTCTCTCCACCCTAAGAGTGACGCATGCCAAATCCTGACGGCGAGGGTGGGTACTTTGTTCCAATGTTTATTGATGTCTTTAATCAATTTAATTTATTTGAAAATCATTATCCTGTTAAATTCATTCAAATTGTAGCGTTTTTTCATAAACAGATAAATAAATAAGAATTATTTAAGTGATTATCGCACTTTTCCATGAAAGAGGTTGTTCTTGGAGTAACAAGATAAAAAAAAAGTTTCTATATTCGTATAAATCAGGGCTTGTCAAAGTGCTCTGTATAATTCCCTGAAGGTAGGGAAAATTTTAGCTAGGTAAATAAAAGTAGAGGGGTCTACATGGGTAGGGTGATTTACAAGTTTGTATCTATAAATTCCTTTATGACAGCAGTATAAAATCGTTGGATCATTTAGACTAGTTGCTTAGATTTCCTAAACCATGCAGAATACCTGGTTGACTGTGATGGTCACTACTGATGTGCCATTCACATTCCACCGTCGGGTGTGTTGTTTGATGGAGGAAAATGGTACTTACAGTGCGTTGGGTGTGTTGTGGGGTTATTTGTGGGGGATTTTTTGTAGTGGAAGTGTTATCGGTAAGATCGATGTGTTATGTGCATGGGTCGAAGTGTGAGAGTAGATATTTATTTACAATGGTGATGATATTTTGTTCCTTTGTTAAAATCATCACCACACACACACACATGCATACGAATAAATAAAAAAAAGCAAACAAAATTTTGTTACTCGGTTAGTCAGTCGCGACATTGACTACACATCACGCCTTATATATCCAGGAGACAACCTCAAATTTGCCGCGCGGCGTATATATCTCCATACACACACATACTAGGTATTACTTTTACGTCCACACAAAATAGTACGCAAATATAACTTACACAAACAAACACAAACACACACACACACACACACACACACACACACACACACACACACACACACACACACACACACACAAACCCGCGCTCACATAAGGAGTTGTGCACAGTTCTAGCGTTCTTTTGACCATATTTTCTGATTTTTTAAATTTCTTCTCCATCTTTTGTTCTCTGTCTGATGATTGTCGTTTATAAGACGTCATGAAACCTGTGGTCGCAGATAAGCTTCCATGCAATTGAATATATATAAAAACTCATATATCTTTACTTATTACAATTATATATATATATATATATATAAGGTGTTGCAATTTTATTTTCTGTCAGTGTATGTGTGTGCGATACACCCCTTTTGGGTGGGGTCATAACTATTATGTCAATAAATTGTGTAAGAATTTTTTTTGGTGTCTAGATGCATAACTTCTCCCACAGTGAAAATACATTGCGAAGAGGAGTCCATTCAGGACATGAAAAATTGAATTTGATATTCTAATTTTTGTAGTCATCAAAACCTTTTTTTTCCTTGGATACAACACGTCGGACAAAGTTCGACAACTGCGTAGTGCAATATCAAATTCACCAAAGAAAATGACAAAATTATAATAATACCTGAGGACACTGTACGAGAAGAAGCTGCGCCACTGGCAGCCTGCTACCTCTTTTTTCCAGCTACTGTTTCCAGAAACATTCTCTCGTGTAGTTTTTAAGTGTGTTTTTTCCCCGTTTCTAATAACGACCAAAGAAAAATTTGCAAAAAACCATCTCAGGGGAAAATGGGCTATTGAAACCAACCTTACACACATCTTTCCAGTGCTGCTGAGTAAGCAGGTGAAGATGATCTTTACCCTTGTTTCATTCGCCCGCGACAGAACATGATTTATATATGCGTCGTTATGATTTATCCCATTTCCCCGAACTATATTTTTACCAAAATGTATATATATATATATATATATATTGTGTATAGATTTACATATATCTGAATAGTTATGCATGTATTTATCTTCAATGCATTTGTAATAGCAAATATATTTTGTAGCACCCACATGCACAAACAAGTATTTTATTGAATACGAATTCACAAAAATTCTATCTATCTATCTATCTATTTATCTATCCCGATGGAAAATAAAGTAACCACCGCCCGAAGGACGATGCCGATTTTCACCAAGTTAGAGTTTGTGCACTGAAAGTAAGATAAAATTTTTCTAAATTTTTGTCCATTTTGTGACATAATAACTATTGTACCTGAGCATTGTATTTCATGCATGCAAGAATAGTTTTGTGTGCCACCCCACCAAGGAGGATATACAAATATCTCAATATGGGATTTGAGTAATTTTAAAACATTCCTTATTCATTTTGAAACCATTGCACGTATTGATATGTATATCAGATAATTTGCTGCAAACCACTTATATTACATTTATGTTTAATTTTGAGTAATTTAAAACATTCATTGCGTTGAAATTCTATATACCGTCTATATGCCCAAGAAATCATAACGTAGGAGATATTGCAGAAATCATTAAACAAAAATAGAAGTTTGCAGAATACATTGGTAGAAAAAAGACTGACAGTTGTTGCAAAAAGGGATGACAGTTGGTGCCCAAGAAATAACAAGATTATTACTAAAATACCTGAAAGAAGATGGGGTGATAAATTAATGATGTTTGCTAGTCAGAAATAGCAAAGTCTAAAACAATTAACATCATTATGCAAAGGAATTAAAAAGCGCATTTGGACAGCAGTAAACATAAACTATCTGATAATTACGCACACACCTTCACACACATATATATAATCATCATCTTGTCGTGCAACCAGCACAGATATCCCTGACCCTCTCTCGCCACTCCTCCCTATCGTTCATCGCTCCTGGCAGGTCCTCAGGGCTACATCCCGTATCCTCATAGAGCTGCTGTATGTAGGTTCGAGCTGGTCGCCCTGCTTTTGCTTGGCCATGTGAGAAGGTCCATTGGTGAACATCACTTATGAGCTCGTCCCTGCATCTCCAGCAGTGTCCTGCATGTCTGGTTCGTCTAACTTGGATAGTTTTCGTGATGGGAGGTAGGTGGCCGTATAGCTGCTGCTTTGTAGGGTGTTGCCTCCAGGACTTGTTCAAAATTGCTCGCAGCATTTTTGTGTAGTTGCCGTCAAGCTTTTTCTCCACCCGTTAAGTCAGCGTCCATGTAATGCATCCATATAGCAGTATTGACACGACCGCGGCTTGAAAGAAACTGCGTTTCATTTTATCGGCCAGGCATGACTTCCATATGACCGATAGCCTATCGATAGCTGTCCATGCCTATATTCGAGGGTCATTTAACATTATCATCAGCAAAAGAACAAGAATTTCCCTGACCCTTTCTCACCATCCATCCTTATTATTCTTCGCTCCTAGGAGGTCTTCTAGACCGAATCTAGTGTCCACATAGAGCTGAAGAACATAAATCTTTGCTGATCGACTAATACTGGTGCGTCTATGGACAGAAATTCATAAAAGAACGTCGCGTATGAGTTCGTTCTTATTTATCCAGTGTCCTGCATGTCTTGTTTCTTACTTGGATTGTTTTTGAGATGAGAGGTATATGACTCTACAGCAGTTGGTTTGTAGGGTGTTACTTCCGGGATTTTTTTCTTATCAGCATTCTTGTGTAGTTTCCATCTAACTTCTCAGCGTCCCTATGGTGCATCTATACAAAAGTATTGCCACTACCACAGCCATAGCTCGGAAGAAATCCTGTTTTATTTCATCAGAGAGACCATTAACCTGTCAATAGCTGTCCATGTCTTTGCTATGTTGACATCCTTTTCAGTAGATAAAATATTCCTGCCAAGGTATGTGAACCGGTTTTATAACTTTAGAAGCTTGCTTCTAAAAGTGGAAATGGCTCCTTGTTTGTAACACATTAATTCAGTTTTATTTGTGTTTACGCAAGGGTCGATGCTTCCGGCCGTTTGCTCAAGACTATGCAGAGGAGATTCAGTTTCCGGGAAGAGCCAGATCATCAGCGTAGTCTACGTCTTTCATAGTTTCAGCTGGCTCTCGTCTATCATAGGTTCCACAGGATATCGTATGCTTTTTGAATTTTTTTAGCATGAAAACAACTTTTTATAAGATCTATTGACATTCTAGGGACATGTTTTAGGCAGATTATAAACATATCGGCTGCCAAGACTCCATCAACAATATCAAAGAATTTAATAGTGCTGTGAGAAGAGCAAAAAATTACCTTCGAATTTTGTAAAGCATCATTATAGCGGTAATGGTTTCTTTGGATCGACCATATGCTAATTGTATTTGCTTCATCTTTCCTCTGTGCATGGAATCGAATGCCTTCGAGAAATCTCAGAAAAATTAATTGCCTTGGAATTTTTTGCACGTACTCTTTCGATGATTCGACCGATAGTCAGAATCTGAGATGTGGATCGATTTAATCGAAAGCCATTCTGATTTTCCTCAGAATTTTCTTGATTTCAAGCGGGATACGATTGAGAAGCAGGGCATTATAAAACTTAGCTGCCATATCAGTTAGAGTTATGCCTATTTTGATCTTTCAGAAATATTTGTTTTGTGGTTATTCAAAATAGCGGAAAATTAAACAGTGTTTCAGACCTGAACAGAGGACTGTCATCAAATTATTGGTGGCTGAGAACTGCAAACCATGTGAAATTTACAGAAGAACGTGTGATGTGTACAGAGAAGCATGTTTTAGTCAAAAAATATTAACAAATGGGCTAAACATGAGTTAGCTACTACGAGCCTGAATCAAAAAGACAGCTCATAGAGTGGAAATATACCAACTCAACGGTAAAATAAAAAGGTTCTGGGCGCACCAGTTAGTAAAGAAAGTCATGCTGGGAGTCTTCAAGGGCATGAAAGGGCCTTTCTCTGTTGATTTCTTTTTACTCTAAAAATACGACTGTAAATCCCTTTAGTAAAATTCACCTTATTTGTTGATTGTGTGTACATATGTGTTTGTGTTTGCGTGTGCGTATTTGTTCATATAGACTCAAAAGTATCTTGGAAAATTGTTCGGTACTGAGTACGATTTTAGCCCTGTGATTAGACACTTGCTAAATGAATGAATAGCTGAAAATAATGAGCGCAAATGAAATTCGGTTTAGAAACGTGAGAATCGAGATTTAGAATTGTGAGTGAAAGCCTAAGCCCTGATTAGGTAATTGGATCTTTACATGAAAGAAAAGAAAAAGATCTGGGTTTTTAGTTACTTTTAGATTTTTTCGAGTCACAGTCGAACCACAGAAACAGATGAACATGATTTAAGCCTGTTAATATTTCAGGGGCTTCAAAAGAAGTAAAGATTAAAAGTTTCTTCTCTTCCTGAAATGACGGTTGGGAACTATCTAATCTAAAGATCTCATAAAAGTGTAGAAATCTTAAGTAAATTGTATTTTTCAACCTATCTTTCGTCACCCAGGATTAAATGGAAAACTTTATATACACACGAAAATATTACAATATATTTACGAATTTTTATGCGTGTTCATTATATTAACGAAATATGTGAGTCGTCTTGTGTTTAACATATATCTTCTTACTTTCTTCCGCATGCAATAGAGTATTTGGAACCTTAGACAAGAATCAAACCTGCTTTACTCATTCTTTGAAGAATGTATCACATATTTGATGCTTTATAACCAATATACATTCAATAAAGCTGACAATTGGAGCAAAATTCTCATACTACATCTTCGAAAATTATCTCAGTTCTGCTATATTTAATGAAAAATTTATCTCTCTTTTTTCATCCTCCACTTTCTTTCTTTCTTTCTTTCTCTCTCTCTCTCTCTCTCTATATATATATATATATATATACTATCATTCATTTTGAGTCCACTGTCGAAAAAAACTTTCCCAATTTCTTCTATGATAACTTTGATTGTGCTTGCCTCTGCCATGTCTTACAAGCAAGCTTCACCGTTTGCATCTCTCTAACTTTTTTGTTTTTTTCAGAGTACACTTGTTATTTCTTGAACACCATTCTGTGAATGTTCAGCGTCATCTATTATCTTCCCTTCTGGCCATGTATCTTGCCCACTTTAATATTTCTTTCTCTCACTCTTTTTTTCTCTCTCTATATATATACATGCATCAATTTTGTGTAATGATACCATTTTTATGATATTACTTTTATTACGTATTTGTTTAGATATAGTTTTGCATTTGGTTTTGTATTGTAATTTGTTGAAGTTTTTTTGCATATAATTTGCATTAGATTTTGTTTTCTAAAATTCTATTATATTGCAATTTTGGTTTCGTCTGATACACTTTGTTGTTGGGTTGATATTTAGTTTATAAATGGCTTTCTTTTGGTTTCTCTACAATGATGACCTATGTAACTAAGATAGCTTACGAATTTTGTGTGTGGAGGGTTGATTGTGTTACACCCTGCTACATCTGCAACTTTGTGATAGAGTTTGTCTTTTTTTTTTTTACTCAAAGACTCCTTTCCGAAGTAGGTTGACCTAACTCACTAACTATTGTTCCAAAATGTAAATTTAGATTTGGCACAAGGCCGCAAGCATATGGCACAAAATAAGGATCGAATTCATTACTCGGGAACAATTTGTTAACAAACCATTAGGCTACAGTAAGGTACCCCCATTTTAAAATGGAGTTGCCGATTTTATGCCATTTGGTGTTGATACGTTCTAACTTCTAACTGATTAATTATATATTCTCTTCCGTTTCTCACGACCCTTCAGCCTAATAAAAAAAACTCTATGAAGAAAAACTAATTGCCTTATTGGTTGTGCTGACTACTTTCTATACTCCCTCATAGGTTTGTATAGATATGCACACGGGTACGTAAGTGGCACAGTCTCACTCAACCTTCCCCTTTCAAGTTGTGGAGTGGTTCATGACAAAAGCCATAAGCTGTAAACATCATAACGCAAGAGCTAAAACTCATAAGCCCAGCAGTATAGTATATTGAAGGAAACAGAATGCAACATGTAAAAACAAAAATAAAACCAGATTCTTAAGTTACAAAATAAAAATTTGTAAAAGAATACATATGGACGCCAACAGCTAAAATGAAGTAAAAAATAATCAGAAAATATTGGGTAATGTTTTAAGGGAAAATCTAAATAGCGACCACTATGGTCTTAAACACTTAACAATTCTTCAGGAAGTAGTTAGAAAGTGTATTTCACTCTGGCTTTCTTTTGCAATTCTCAGATTTTTCTGTGCTGCTGCCCCCTTAGATCAAATCAGCAGATAAAATGTTACAAACGTGTGATGCTTAGCAATATAGTTGTGAATATATATATATATATATATATATATATATATATATATATATATATATATATATATATATAGTAGCGATTATAAGTTAAGGAACAGAACAACAATAAATATCTTAATGATTTTTTCTTGAAAAAATTTGCACGAACATTTATGAAATTTTCACAAAATATACTTGGGACATATATACATTTATTACATATAAAGTTTTCTAAATTTTTCTTTACAGTAAATTAATAGTCAACTGAAAAAAACAAAATTATACATTTTTTACTGGTCAAAAGTTAAGAAACGCATCATAAATCCTTGTTAGATCAATATATAAACTAAGGAAAAATTCAATATTTAGTGAATTTTCCTTTGCATTGGATAACTTCATTGCATCTTCAACTAAATGAGCCAATTAACTTCTTACAAAAGGTGGTAGTGATAATTTCCCATTCTTCTTTCAGAAAACCCAATTAATCATCAATATTTTGAAAATTTCTTTTCTGAGCTTTCTCTCCTATGATTTTCCATACATTCTCTAGAAGATTCATTCTCTAGAAGATTAATTCTTCAGAAGATTCTTTGCAGCTATTCCCTTCTCTTCAAGAAAACTTAACTCAGTTTTAGCTTTGTGACAAGGTGCATTGTCATGCATAAATATTGGAGTTTCAACTGTCCCGTTGCGTAAATGAAAAAGAGCATGCTGACGAAGAAGTTCTTTACAAACACTGACATTATTACCGTGAAAACGAACAATGGGTCCTACTCCCCCACCCCAAAGAAATCCTCCCTCACACCATTACGCTCCATCCTCCAAATTTCACATGTTTCTTAACACCTTGAGGAGATAAGCATTCTCCATTTTTACGTCTTACAAACATCTTACCATCAGATCGAAACAAATTGAATTTAGATTCATCATTAAAATGAGCCATATTCCATTGTTCCTCTGTCTACACGATATGCTCTTTGGCGAAGTCCAGACGAACTTTTTGATTTTTCTTTGAAATCAAAGTTTTGCGACATGGAATCCGAGCCACTATTTTTTCCTTATTTAACCTACGAGAAACAGTTTTTCTAGAGATTGGCTTTCCTGTTTACTCACAAAATGCACGAGAAGTAGACGTTGCTGTATCGAAACGGTTTTTTAATGACATTTTAACAATCATCCGATCTTCCCATTTGGTAGTCATATAAAGCCTGCCAGTCCTTGATTTTGGTTCAAGTGTCTTGTCCGCCTTAAATCTACTGATTACACGATAAACAACGATTTTGACCTTCGTACAATACCAGCAATTTCAGAATACGATTTACCTTCAGGATTTGCTAAAATGAGCTTTTTTACTTCTCGAGTTAAACAATTACGTGCTTTCGCCTCCATCTTACTTAAAAATAGTTCCAACGATGTATAATAGTTGACTCTAAATCAAAATTAGCAATCAAGTTGTTTAAAAAATAACCTATATTACTATAATTCAACTGCATTCCTTAACTTTTATCCATGGCAAAATGTATATTTTTGTTTTTAATTCACTATTAATTTACTGAAAAATTTCTTTAAAAAACTTTATATGAAATAAATACATATATATTCCAAGTATATTTTGGGAAAATTTCGTAAACGTACATGCAATTAAAAAAAAAATATTTGTTGTTGTTCCGTTCCTTTAACTTATGGCCGCTACCATGTATTTGGTTTTAAGCTTACGTGTATAAATGCAAGATATATGCGACATTCCTCATAATTATTTGAATAAAAACACAGCCTGACTAAAAGATTTTGGATTAGAGATTTAAAGCATGGTCATGACTCTGTCTCTGTCTCTCTGTCTCTGTCTCTCTCTCTATGTATCTATCTATTTCTCTCTCTCTCCGTCTCTCGTTCATTCTCTCTCTATATATATTGGAGGTATGTGTATTTATGTTTTTGTGAGAGGAAGTGTGTGTGTGTGTGTGTGTGTGTGTGTGTGTGTGTGTGTGTGTGTGTGTGTGTGTGTGTGTGTGTGTGTGAAGTCGAATTTATATAGAATACATAATATGCTTGTACAGTTTCTATCCGTCCTTTAAACAAGAGGAAGACTCGAGTCCATCCAGGCCGCAGCACTGTTTAGGTCAGCTTGAACCCAGAGTAGACTTGGTGTCTCTCGGATTTTAGTGAAAAACTGCCGGCGGGAAAAGCTCGCAAGATGTAAAATAATAATAATAATAATAATAATAATAATAATAATAATAATAATAACTGTTGAACATGAGTTTTACCGAGATACCAATAGTAGGTGGTACGTTTGAAATGATTACCACAGGAGGAATAATAAATTAAAGGAAGAATTCGCTTGAATAGTAAGAAGAGTCCTAGAGACCTGAAGAGACTTACTGCGACTTAAACTCGAATGAAAGACAACCAGTTAAAACTGGTGGGAAAAACTCATAGACAATAAAAACATTTTATGCTTGTTCAAATAAAAATCAGCAGTGCTTTCTATTGGTCTCATGATCATGAAGAAAGTAGTGCTCATAAGTATTTAACGAGCACAAAATTTGTTTTATTGCATTATATTGCAAAAACTAATTTGACTTTTGAGAAGATAGAGATCAAAATTAACTTACTAGTGTTAAAACCCTTTGAAAAACATTGTCAGATCACTCTTTTCCACCTCCTTGATCGATTCTTGGAAAGGAGAATAGAAAAACTTTTTTCACTTAATTTAATTCTGTTTTTTTTTTTTATTTCCACACAATTAGCTAACAGAACAAATACACATGACTAGATTAGATTGATTACAATTCAATTCGTTTCTTTTGATATAGTGTTCTCGTTTTAACACTTAAATCCAAAAGCTTTGAGCAAAATTGTATGTTTGTTCAAATACTTGTCAGCAGTGGTACATATATCTTGTATTTATAAGCGTAAAGATAAAATCAAATGCATATAGTCTAGTGTGAAAATGGGTCGCTATTAGGCTCAGTAAATATACATATGTGAGTGTGTTGTGTGCGTGTGAGTGTGTTAGAAAGACTTTATTTAACTCTTAAAACCGAGAGCTTTTGGGTAAATTATGTTTTTGAAATACTTATGAGCAGTGCCGCTTT
>OY757906.1:71757003-71867003 GCA_963585895.1 Sepioteuthis lessoniana | reverse complement strand
TAAAATGTTAGATGGAAAATTGTGAAAAAGCATATAATACATACGTACTACTCATAAAAAGTGTAACTGATTAATGGTTTCTAAATAGTTTTGAAATTTTAAAATATTTTAAATAAATTAAATATTTGTTTAGTTTAATATATCTATTACTGTATCATTACGTAAGGTTATTGATTAAAGTTTAAATCTAATTTAATATAAAATCTGTAATTTAGGTCAAAATGTAATTAAAAAATTAAAAAATAAAAAAGTTTTTTAAAATAAATTTACTACATTTCTAACCGAAATTAAGATTTAAAACGGAAGTGGGCTTAATGAGGAGATAACTCTTCACCCCTCTTCTATACCCTCCCACTTTTTTCTGTGTCTATCCTAGTTTTTTTTATCTAAAAGATCTGAAGAAGTCCTGTTAATTTTTTTTCGTATTTTTGAAAATTTCAAAAATGCGTAACAAGATGGAAATAAATTTATAATCCTAATGTGACCGGTTTTGTTTTTTCTTAAAGAAAGTATATATATATATATATATATATATTCTAGTCACGTTAGGATTATAAATTTATTTCCATCCTGTTATGCGTTTTTTATATAAATCAAAAGCACAAAAAAAAATTAACAGAACTTCTTCAGATCTTATAGATAAAAAAAAAGAGATTTTGTTTTTTTCTTACAGAGATTATTGCTCTGTAATGTCAGTTACATTGAGTTCTTTACCAGGAAAATTTAGATGTTCAATGTTGAATGATTTTTTTTTTGTCCTGATGGAATTACTCCCAACTCCGGCTTAACTGGACCGAATAATATTATATATATATGTATATATATCCATACATTATCCATTTATATCACCTATTCATTGATCCCATTCTAATTCAATGGAAGAGAAGTCAGGAAATTAAAGAGGCTGAGTAATAATTTCTATTGTTTTGTTTCTCTTTTTACTCAAGGTAATTTTGGCATAATTTTGAAGAGTGTTTTGCATCGTTGTCTAGTAGAATTTTTTATACCAATTGTGTGTGAACCAGATGGTTTAGCCTGTCTTGGTAAAATGGAACGATATAGTTCTTTTTTTTTTTTTAATTTCCTTGGCCTGAATCCCATCTCCAACCCTCTCCCCATACAAATACCCTACATCATAAACCCTCAACATGCTTAACTGTCGGAACCAAACATTACTTATTCAGTCTTTCTTCCGGTTTTCTTCTCACACACACATATCCTCTAACAACTAAAATCCTCAAAATTTGGACATCTGTCCACTACATTTTGCCACTTTTCAGAGTCCAATTCTTATACTTTTTTACCCCTAAGTCTTTTCCGCTTATTCATCTTCCGTAACAGGATTCTTAATGGCTATTCACCTCCTGCTGATCTGTTATTAACAACTGAGAGCGATACTGGTTACTGCCAAAGAGAATTAAGTTCAGCTATCAACTCGGGGCAGTTGTCCTTCTATGTCTTTTTCTCTCAATAATACAGTGTTTATCTTCTGCAGCAGTTGTCACTTTGAGTGTTATAGCTTTTTTCTGTCAACATTTGCGTCAGTTTCTAGCAGCCATGGAAACGAATATTGCACTTTGTCAAGAAATCTTCAACTTTGTGGCAATTTGTCATTGAGAATAGCATTCTTTAAAAAATTCCATTTATACCTTTACCCCCATTCTTAACTGCTGCGATTTTAGCTTTTTGTGCTGATTACTTTAAAATTTAAGAATAAATAGATTTAAAAAAGAAACTACGTAAATACTGGTGTAATGGCACATTTTTTTTCAAACAGAGACTCCTATGCTTTGAATAAAATGAGCGTCCAATGTAAACAGTCACCAGTGTTACGAAATTAGTCAATGCTAAGGTTAATAGTTAAAACCTGTATTTACATTTAACTTCGTGAAAAAATTTGATGATCTGAAAAAGTCTTCTGAGGATTTTATGGCGAAAACAAAATATAATGTTTCTCATAAGATATTTATATTTTATGGATAGACAAGTCCAAATTTTAGCTTTTTGGTATTAAGTGGAGAGAGTGTATGTGAGAAGAAAGCCTGGAGATAGACTGAAAAATGAAGGCAAATACAATTTTCTGCTATTAAGAAATACAAACATATTGTTTTTTTTAAAGAAATACAGTATGGCCCCAAACTTTTTGCCTATATATAGGCAAAAAGTTGGGAGCCACAAAGCATTCCATTACTCATTAAAAACCAAAATGTCCAAATTATCGCAGAAATTTACTACTAACCCACAGACACCTCACAATACCTCCATTTCAAAAATCGTTACCCCGAAAACTGGATAAAATCCATCCCTTTCCCCCTAGCACATAGAATATTCACCATAGTAACTAATAAAAACCTCCGACAAACTCGCTCAAAAGAATTACTCGTAACCCTCCACCAGGGGGAACACTAATAAGTAAGGGATTCAAAGTCACAGAAAAATACCAAAAAAACGTTGCAAAGAAAAACCTTTAGCATACGTCTCAACATACAAAACCCCCCAGAACTATTCACAGACATTTTTAAAAAAATCAAGAACGACTTTAAAACAATGATAAAATCAGAATATGAATTTGAATTTAAAAGATCACAACTGAATCAAAACGAACACATTTTTAATCTCTTGAAGAGGACCACGAAGTCCAAAATACGTGTTGAGCATACTTATATAAAATAAAACCCTAAAGTACCTCATTGAAATTCATTTGCTGATCTATCTATCTATCTATCTATCTATCGTTGCTGAATAACACATCGCTCTGTGCAGACACAGAAGGCAACCCAGCTGACCTACCAGGCGTAATGAATGATCGGGACGAATGGTGAGAGAAGGAAAGAGAGGAGAGAGAGAGAGAGAGAGAGAGAGAGAGAGAGAGAGAGTCAAGGAACTCCGTGCTGTTAGCGTGACTTGAGAATTATGATGAGTTGGAAGACTTGAATATTCAATGTTTCCCTGGATAAAAAATATCTCAAAGCATATTTTATTTTTCAAAAAATATTCAACTAGAGCTTTGGAAGATTTCCTTTTCAAGTATTCTCTTTTTAGGAGAGGTATATTGAACTTTGGTATCGCACTTCAAAAGAAAAGTAATTAAAATTATCACAACTAAATCTTTTACATATAAGTAAACAAAAAAACAACAACAAAAAAAAAACGTCTTTAGGCAGAAGGTTTTCATGAATACAAATTTGTGTAAAGTTTGTTTTTCAGCTTATCCATCAGGTAATGATATATTTATTGAGACAGCTTTCTTTCTTTTATAAGAAAAAACTCATTAGCATTTTGTTCCCGTGGTATAATGGCTAAAGTGTTGGATTGCGGCCTTGAAGTAAGCAATTTCGAACTCCAGTCTTTCGGATGAGGTGAGATATTTAACCTCCTTATTCTGCAACTAAAGATTAAATAGTATCACTGCTATTCTTTTAGAAAAATGGCTTTAGCATTAAATAATCCACGGAGGTTGACATGTCATTAAACAAAAAAAAAAGCTTACATAATGGGGTACAGGGTGACCCGCCCTTGGTCTTTTATTTGTTTCCTGGACTGGGTCACCAGTGAATGCCTCTTTTATTTGCGTTCTGAAAAAAATAGACCATTCATATGAATTCTCAAGAAAAATTATCTCTGCATCTTCGCTTCCGGGGGCGATCCTACTCCGCAAATACCTTTAAATACTCTTTGACGTCTCGGAAGTTTACATGCCAAGTTTCGTTAAGCTTGCCAAATTAATCTAAGAGAACACATGTAACAAACAAACAAACGAATGAGAAGAGTTATAAATATATATATATATATACAGAGAGAGAGAGAGAGAGAGAGAGAGAGAGAGAGAAAGAAAGAGAGAGAAATGTTGGTTTTTGTAAATCCGGTGAGATGAAGAAAAATAAATGGAAAAGTGAATAAATCCAACACTGACAACGGATTCGAATTGGAATCCGAAGTCAGTGCTTAGTTTATCCACTTTTCCATTTATTTTTCTTCCTACATTTTTCTTCATATATATATATATATATATATATAATCAGTGTGTGCATGTGTGTGTGTGTGAGTGTGTGTTTACCTAACCCATCCACCACCGGCAGGATAAGACACAAGGTTGATTTTAAAAAGAGTACAGTTGGTTTGAATTTAGAGTTTTAAAACTGATTATTGAATCCAGTCTGCCTAATTATGTACCCATTTCTAGGAAGAAATGGGTACATAAGGTATGATCATGGATGATACCTTTTCCTTGAATCTCTTATGCCACTCAAAAACTGATGCTTGATTCATGCAAGATGGTCCAAAAGTTGTCTGAAGCATTCCACACGTTTCTTTGGCAATTTTTCCAAGTTTAAAACAGAATTTTATTGCATATCGTTCTTCTAAAGTGTCCTCACGTTCAGATTGCATTTTTGAAATTCACCAGCTGTGACAATCAGGCTTGTAGGGTGTATTCCAATTGCTGCGGTAGCTGTTCATTTGAACCTGAAATCATAAAAATTAGTCAGTCATCTCATAAGATGTATAGCAATAACTAATCCTGAATTTTCAAGAGTCTACAACAATTTTAAATGTCTGTACAAAAAAAAGTCTGGAAATTGTCGCCCTAGAAAAGACGACGGAATTCCATTTCCGTTTAATGAAAACCGGTTTTCTTTTTTTGTTGCAGACCATTTACTAGTTGGCTAGTTGTGTACAAATCGCAAGAGCGATAGGAGCCTTCTATCATGTCTGAAAGTGACACGATGTTCAACGAGCGAGATCGGAGATGCGCCGCAGTATAACTCATGCTCTCTACCGATCCAAGTTATGAAAATAGGACCATTGCCAGCACCCTCAAAATGCAAATCTGGATTGTCACGAATGAAAACAAAGTTTCCGGCTACGGTTATGGTCTTTGGTGTGGTTTCAAGTGAGGGCCACATCATGCCACCTTACATTTTCAAAGTCGGCTTGAAAGTCAACACCAAAGTGTACCTGGATGTGCTGAAGAGTGTGGTGATCCCCTGGTGCAATCAGGTGGCCGGTGGCAGACCCTGGGTGTGGCAGCAGGACTCGGCGCCGGCCCACAAGTCCAAAGAGACCCAGCCTTGGCTTCAGAAGGAGTGCTACGACTTTGTACCCTTCTCTCACTGGCTCCCCTCCTCCCCCGACCTGAACCCGCTGGACTACTTCGTTTGGTCATATGTCGAGAACATCACTAACATGTAAATCCACAACACCAAAGCCAGCCTGATCGCCGCCATCCGCCGAGTATTCGTCGAGCTCCCGCCGGCGCTTGTGGAAAATCCGGATCCGTATCGAGGCGGTGATTGAGGCTGAAGGCGGCTACATTGGATAGATGTCAGCTCTACTACATAATCAAGTTACCAGAATTGATGTTTTCAATAAAAGTTTTAAAATAAAGCTGTAGTGCTATTTTCTTTAGGACGACAATTTTATCGTTCCACCCTGCATATATATATATATTATATATATATATATATATATGATGCAATTTGAAGAACAATCAAACCTGGTTAAATTGTCATTATAAAGTTATTTCGGCGAAGAATATTATTATACCCTTCGTCTCATCATATACATATATATATATATATAGAGAGAGAGAGAGAGAGTTATAGTTTTTTTATGTGAAAGTAGATACGTCGGTATAATTTCAATAAGTTTTATTTTCTTATTTTAATTAGAAAATTTAGAAAATACGACATATATATATATATTTTTTTATCGTGGATTTCTTTATTGAAATTGTTATGTTTGTCTACTTATCAATTAGAAAGACTCTGAAAGTCCCTCAACATTTTTTAATTAATTTTATATGATTAACTGCAATAATCGTTTACCTTTTATAATCAGGTTACTAAAAACTGGTCGGTAGACGGTATTCTTTAATTCATCACGGAATTTTCATTTGAAAAAATCAAAGTAGGAAAAAAACATAGAATTGGATAAATTATTGAACATTTTTTGCTATCCTTTCATTTTTCTTTCTTCTTTAATTCTCTGATTTTGTTTTTGTTTCAGGCATTTTCCACAAAACACTCGGTGATATATTCGACCATAGACGAGAAAATCTGCTATAACCCCAATAAGTTGATACTACACGCAGGCTCAAGTATTGAAATATGCATGATAAATATGAGTCTAGAACCTTTCCTTGGTCGTTCATGTTATATGCCTATAGCGGTTGATGAACAGAATTTGAAAAGCGTTTTATCTTTTATATTTCCTAGTGGCATTTTCGCTCGACCACTTTGCACTTTGATAATAAAAACAGGATAAAAAATCACAATAAATAGCAAAAAAAGAAAAAAATAATCGAGAAATAGTCAAATCATAAAAGAAATTGTTTTAGCCTTTTGTCAGTATTTGAACACGGAAAAATGATAAAATCTATCTATATATTATTAAAAATTCAAATTGTTTGTATTCATGTGTGTGTGTGTGTGTGTGTGAATCAGCAAAAAGAATACAACGTAGCAAAATTTTCAAGAAACGCACTTAAAATGCTCTAATCTAAAGAATCAGTAAGTCAAATTTGCAACTGAATGATGATTTTTGGGGGTATACGTTTATACTGAATATTATTTTTTAATTGTACAAATTCTCGACAAATACATAAAAATTGATTTATTTGTTGATTTTTTCTGTTCACCGACATACTGACGAGCACACACACACACACACACACACACACACACACACACACACACACACACACACACACACACAAATAAATATATATATATATATATGCATATATATATATATATATATATATGCACAATTCCGTCCAATGTTTGTGCACACCACATTGACAGACTTTTAGCGTTCATAATAATAATATTTTTAGGTTTTAAGCCATCGTCTGCATAACAGTATCAAGTACTTTTTAAGTAAACTTTTCTTAATTGCCCTTTTTTTAGATACACGCGCGCGCGCGCGCGTGTGTGTGTGTGTGTGTGTGTGTGTGTGTGTGTGTGTGTGTGTGTGTGTGAATAGAAATAACAACAAATAAACAATGGTAAATCAATTTTATTTATTTGTTGGCTCAACAAAGCGAGATTTTTACTTAAACAATGAACTTAAAATTCTCTAATTCAAAGAATAAAACAATTCAGTGTCGAATTTGCAACTGAGCAATAATTTTGTAAGGTTTATGTTCATGCTGAATATTATTTTTTTAATTGTCCGAATTCTGTATATAACAGAAATAGCACTGAAATGTTCATTATTTTTCTTTCCTTCCTAAATAGAAGCATCGATATAATCATAGACTGCTGTTACAAAAGGAACCCATCAAGTTCGTTGGACGTCTAGCTTTGTCATAAACTTGTTTTTTAGATGAAACTTTTACAAGTTTACAGCACTTTATGGAGAGAAAAAACTAATCTAAAAATCGATTGCACTCCCCATGACTGAAGTATTGAATAATGGCTTCATACTAAATGGAATCCAGCGAATGGGGAAAATCATCCAATAATATTTATCTTTTTCTAACCTGTGCGAATGGTTATAAAAAATCAATCGCCATACAAACAGGTGGGAAAGCAAGGGAGAAGAATATCATATCGAATCAAATTTCGTAAGGACAGGTGGTCACATGAGGGACTGGTCAACTTATTTGTTTCCCGATTTGACACACAGGTTTTTTTTATATTCAAAAATAGACTAAGAAGCGCAAATCTGATACTATTGAGACAATGAATGGGACCTGATAATAAAGGATATTTTTATTGCTTATTTCAAGCGAAGAGATACAAAATAGAGATTGCTTTTTGATTCCCAAAGCGCTGTGCTTTTATATTAAAACCTAAAAATAAAAAATAGAATAAAAAATAATTTCAACCAAAAAAAGAAGGTTATGCTTATCAGTGATATAAGTCCATAAACGTTCTGAAAATATTTGAACATTACTGCAGAAAACTTGAAATATGCATATATGTCACGTAGATTTAGCTTACAACAACCAATCGATATTCAAGCACGATTTTTACCTCAATAAAATAATTTTTCTTTACAATCTTCACCTTTTAGTAGTAGTTGCTTGTACCACATTCTTTAGTAGTATCGTATTTATGAATCAAAATGTGTAGTTATTTAAACATTGCTTGGTCTACCTCACAGGCCTTAGGTTACGTATGTAGTTATTCGACTTCCCATCAAGTCAAATTTGACATGAGGTCATTTTATAGTGGGGAACCACGCTTGAATTTCGATTCGTACGTGGCCATTTCCCAAAAATGCATTGGTCCACTCACTTCAGGCGCTGAGCAATCAACTCAGTCCTGCTAATCAGGTACTGCCTGAGTGAAAGGCTCTCTGAGACCATGCGATTAATTTGAAATTATCTCCTCGGCATAACATCATTGCGTATAACATCAGTGGGCACTCATCTAAGTACTGAATAGGCTTTTCGCTGTTTTACAGCTGTGATCAGCGTGACTTGATCATATTAAATTTTGCTTATAGTATCTGATGTAATCTAAATATTTTGAGATATTGATTTTTTATTATAGATTTCATACAATTTATAAATAAATATCTATAAAAAAATAAGCATTAATTTTTCTGTCTCTGTGTTGTTGTTAGAGTAAAAACAGTGTAGCAACATCTAACATTTAGTTTGATGCTTGTATCAGTCCCTTCCTCCTCTTCATAAGGTTCCTCTCTCAGGCAAGTTGCCTTTCTACCAGTATATCCAAGATAACACAAGAGGGTTCGATAACGACTTGTTCTACGATGACTCTGTCTTCTATAGACGCATATTTGGTCAGTTAATGATTTCCAACGTCTCGAATGTCCAGTCAGGGATAAAATGGCTGACATGATGATGTTGTCACTTGAGAATGTATCTTATTCTATAAAGAACTATTCATAGCTTACATTATCAAATAATCTCATTTTCAGAACCTGTAAAAGCAAGGATTGTTAATTTTGAACCTTATAAAATTTTCAATGACGACTGATGCTACATTGAGTCTGTTTTCCAGAAACACATTTGTCAGATGAATTTTATGTGAAATTAATCAATAGCTTTCCTTTCCAACACCGAAAATTTTGAAACGGCAGAAAAGGAGACCCTCTTTTCCTAAAGACAGTATATATGAAGTCGAAAAGTTGTGGTTTAAAGAAAAGATTATATTTTCCAAGAAAAATGCTTACAATTCTTCTCAAACATATTGACTATAGATCTGCTGGTTAAGTTGTATAACATTAAGATAGGAGGTAGGAATCATTTTTTTAAATAGTTGATTTTATTCTATGGCTTTTCTTTTTATTGGAATTTGAATTAGTCAGTGGGATTTTCCTTGTGATTAATACGATACGATATAATATTCTCGAAGAATATCAATCATTTTCTTAATCTTATGCTTCTGTGGTATCACTGAAAAGTTCTTCACCAAAATGAGAATGATCATGGCATTACACATTTTTAACCGTCAGTTCAGCACACTTGGTTTACCGTCTTTCAAGTGACTTTGACATTTTCAAAAATTCGGTAAACTTCTTTTTAAGAAAAGGAAAAGAAAAAGATTAAGCCCTTTTTGGTCAGTGATAGAACTTTTCAACTCCACCTCATGTAAAACTTTTTGTTGTCTATGATCAGAATAACAAATGTTATAATATGCTCTACCTAAAATAAGTTTTAAACGCGTAACACACACACACACACACACACACACACACACACACACACACACACACACACACACACACACACACCTATATATATATATATATATATATATATACCATTTTAGAATAATTAATATAGAAGCAAAATGAAATCGGCTTTTGTCACTATCTTCTGGTGAAGAAAGTAAACAATCATTGTAGAATACCAGCAATGACGTATGACTGTGAAACCTGAGTATAATCGAAATCACTAGACAAACTCAAAGATACACAGAGATCAATGAAAAGGCAATGCTAAGAATAAGAGATTAAAAGAGATCAGCATAGATCAGAGAGCAGACCAACGTAAGAGATATCATAGAAATCATTAAACGAAAATGGAAGTTAGCAGGATAGATATGTAGAAGAGAAGCTGACAGTGGGAGCAAAAGAGGATGACAGTTGGTACCCAAGATAGTAGACAGAAGATGGAGTGATGAGATGGTGATGTTTGCAAGTAAGAAATGGCAATGTCTAACACAATGTCATTTATACAAGGAAATGAAAAAGGCATTTGCCCAGCAGCAAATACAGTCTGATAATAATATATACATAAATAATTACACCACCATCCCCGCCCTTATATATACATATATATATGTTTGAAATAAAATTGCATTTATCTATGAGACATGAAACAATTGTTAAACGATAAATGTAATGATAGCAAAAGGTTGAATTTTAATTACTTTTACTTTATATATATATATATATATATATATATATATATATATATATATATATATTGTCAGATTTATAAATAAAGAGTTCTCAATATCGGTGATACAGCATATATATTTATGTTAGAATAGCGTAGACAGAGTCAACGTCGCTATGCTCTAAGTCTGATGATCACATAGGCGTCAAACTGACAGTCACTAAGTGCCGTTGTGTCTGTGTTTATACTACCTTATATATATATATATATATATATATATCTAAAGATTTTGTGGTAAGAACAGAATTTGAACATTGCTTTTAAAAGTGTACACATATTAAGATTAAAAAGATATTTTAAAAACGATGAAAATATTTTAGAATTCAAAAAAGAGACCCTTCGTTTCGGTTGCGTCTCTTCAGAGAATAAAAACCGTAACAATCAAGTTCATACAAGTTATTAAACTTTGAGTAATGACCGTCGAAAGAGCATGGAGTGGGGAAGAAAACTGATCGAAAAATTAACATAAGCTAGAAGAATTGGCGCGGGTAATACTATGCTACAGTGTCAAGCAATCAAAATTCATCTTCCGCCATTGCACGTCACTTATTGGACAATCCGGCCAGCGTGCAGCCTCATATAATCCCACTATGTTTACCATCCTGGAGACATCAAGTAATGAATTTGCCGCTCTCTCGGTAGCCTGGCCTTGACTAATTTTGCTTTGCCAATTCTTTTTCATTTTCCGCCATTTGAATTTACCATTTTTTGATTATCTCGGACAGCGGTACTTGATTTTGTGAGTTTGTTTGTTTTTCTTTTCCAAAGAAATAAGTATTCATTCCTCCTCCACATCTTTACAAATTTTCATCTCACACAGACATATTCCCACACAAAGGTTTTTATAACTTTTCCCTGTATGGCCAGCCGAAGTAAAAAGCTGTTTCAAATATCCGATAAAGGGGGTCAAAAAGAAGATGAAATTTTAAAAAGGACAAAATCTAACATAACTAAGGCGGAGCTGACCTTCTTACAAAACAAGAAGTACCAAGCTCTGGTAGTTAGGGCTAGATTAAAAAGAATGTCTTGCGAGGCAACGAACATCGTCCAAGAACTACGGGCTGAGGATCTTTGACATGTAGCTGATAGGCATATCGCGAGTGCCACATCGCTGAACGGGCAACGTCGAACTACAAACAAAACCATTTGTAGGAAATTTCGTGACTACTTCGAGAAACTTTTCACGAGGAACCCCGGCCTGAGCTCAGTTCAGTTCGATACCTATCTGGCCAACTTTTCTCGCCTCGCGGCGACGGAAGCGGCTGGATTTGAGGGCTGCATAAGGATGTTCGGAAAGCGTTTAAAACGGTTGGGACAGACAAGTCCCCCGGGATCGCTGGTTTCCCCTACGAAGTGTACTTGAGGTTGACTCACATGTTCGTACTTTTGCTGGCGAAGATCTATAACAACTGGATGAAACAGGGCTCCATACCCCGATGCTTCACCAGGGATTTAGAGAAGCTGCTATGCAAGGACAAACATAGTGGGGATAGGACTAGCAACTTTCGCCCTTCGACGATGTTAATCACTGATTTTGGCGATGAACCTGTCAGACCGCTAGCAGTCTGTCCTGTCTGGTCTAATTGGCCACGAACAGTCTTGTGCTGTGAAGGATAAGACTAGCATTCATTTGGTTCACACGATTATAGGGAAAGTCAACGGTAATGCAACGCTGATCAATTTAGATCAGTCCAAGACACTCGAGAGGGTTTGCCCAATGTTTTCTGATAGTCGTCTTGTCTGCAGCCGGATTCGACCTACACTTTCGCAGCTAGATTCGCCTTCTTTATGCGTCCCTTAGAGTCATGGTGGCAATGAACGGGGTAAGATCGAAGCCTTTCATTTTGTCTCGGTCGATTCATCAAGGTTGTCTGCTCACGCCTATACTATACGTGCTTGTGCTGGTTGAAGGTGAACCTAGTCCTACGCGGCCTCGTGTTACCTGGCACCTCGGTGGCTTCTACGTACACTGCATACGCTGATGATGTCAGTGTGCTTATAACGAGCTGTGTCGAGGTGGTTGAGGTGAGCAGAGAAATCGGAAGGTATGAAGTTGTGACGGGGTCCAAGATTAACAGCGGTTTGCGTCTGGGTTCGTGGAATGGCAGTGCTCTTCCCGGTCCCTTCAGTTCGAAGGACGGGCCGCGCAAGATATTCGGCGTCTGGTTCGGTCTCGATCTCCTACAGGAGAAAAATTGGTCGGAAGTACCGGTAAAGGTCGTAGCCATGACCGAACTGTGGCAACGAAAGAGATTCTCTTTAAAGGACCGGGCAGGAGTGTGCATTCGCACATCTACCCTTTATCGACTTTCAGTGCTTCCTTTCCCGTGTACTATCCTATTCAAATTGGAAATGGTCCTGATCCAGTTTATCAGGGCTAAACAGGCCCCTTTGCTGTTCCAGGAGATCTGTTATCTTCATCCGTCCGAAGGCGGCTTAGGAGAACCGAACGTAGAGACACGCCGCTACACTTTGCGTCTGAGTTTCCGGGGTTGAATGTGTTCATACAACAACGAGAAAGGTGACATAGGAAAATCTTTCTCGTGGTTGGGAAGCGTACACCCAAGTCATGGGGAAGCCTGTCGCTAGCCCAGACACGATGGCTTCTTCTATCGTGAGTGTCGGCATGCACTGAAAGTTCTCTCTCTATTGCAGACTGATCTCCCTGACCGCCAGCCGGTGTCGAATAAGGCATTATATCGTACGTTAGTTAGGAGTAGGGCGAGATGATTTGATCCGCGAGCTCGGTGTGACGAAGGAAGAGTGTCGCTTATTGGGCCCTCGGGATGAGGTGCCTCAACAACGATGAGGCCTACGCACGCCCTTTTCCAGGCCTTGTCGTGCGGCCTCTGTGCAAACTTCCTAAGGACTACATGGTTCGCATCCTGAATGGAAGGTTTTTATTCTGAAAGCCAGTTCTGTGTGCAGCAATGTGGTACCGTCGTGGAACAGACTTGAACACTATGTGTTTCTCTGCTTACTCGGCGTTTTGAAAGTTGTGATTTGGACGACGTGACAGAAGGAATTCCACGAGGACGAGTCTTTTTCCTCTCAGACTCTGGTTGCTTATTACAAGCACCAAATAAAAGTTAAAATCCGGTCAGAAAGAGAAAAACTCTCTTCTTTGGGATTCGGCACAAGATAAGTGACTGTTGCGCGCATGTGTCGCTTTGAATTCTGCCTTAAGCTTCTAGGGAAGAAGAATTTTGTGTACATGACAACCCAGCCAAAGTAGGTCAAACTTGTGATTTTTGCCTAGTGTTTGTCAAATTGTTTAACTTAGCTTGAGTATATAAGCTCATTGGCCAGTTTAACTTTTAAATATTCTTCGATCTGAGAACTAGTCTTTCGGCCATTGTTAGTTTCTGAGGAGGGCGTTTACTAACCATCATCTGTAGATATTGTATATATCTTTTCAATTGTACATTTCCATTGGGGTTTTTGTATATATTTATATTTTTATTATAAACTTTTAAATTTCCCCCTTTCCCTCACATTATTTAAATATGTATCTAGGTTCGAGTTTGACTGAGCAATTGACTTGTTCTGTTGACTGTTGTAAGAAAGTGTTCTTGTTGCATTGTGGGGGATATATTATTGAAATATGTATTGGGCAGTGAATAAGGTCGCGCTAATTTGAAAGTCAGGATAGTGATGACCAGCTTTTCCCCACCCATTTTTTGCTTTGGGCCGTATTTGTATTTTTTACAATAAATAACACGTCATTAACTTCATTTGTTAATACTTGAAGCCCTCCTCATAACTAAATTCTAACCGACATTGTGTATTCAAAAACAATTTTATAGACAACTTTTTAACTGATCTATTGGACTACGTGAAGAAAACATTATTACCTGCGCCACTTCTTCAAGCTTACGGTAATCTTTTTCGATCAGTTTTCTTCCCCACTTCATGCTTTTTCGACGGTCAAAACTTAAAGTTTAATTCCTCTTCGATAAAGTTGATTGTTTCTGAAGAGATGCGACCGAAACGAAGGGTCCTCTTTTTTAAGAATTTAAGAAATATTTCAATCGTTTTTTAAAAGATTTTATTAATCTTAATATGTGTACGCTTTTAAAAGCAATGTTCATATATATATATATATATATATATATATATATATATATATATATATATATATGTGTGTGTGTGTGTGTGTGTGTGTGTGTGTGTGTGTGTGTGTGTGTGTGTGTGTGTGTGTGTGTGTGTGACCATTAACAGACAATTTTCGGACATTAAATCCGACATCACGGTTAAGCTGTTTAACTTATATTGTCACTAACCTTTGAATAAAGCGTTTAGTTAAAAAATTCACTGCCTTCCTCACTCACATCACATTTTTTTTGCATTTTAAACACTGTACAAAGACAAATCACGTTCTTCATAATGACCAAAAATGATTCATATGTATGGAATACAACTGAAAAAGGCTTTGGATAGTTTTTATTCACTCTGGATCAACCATTATGACATGTTATTCGAAGTCAAGAAAATAAAAAGAAATAAATAAGCAATCCTCCGTGAGATGCAATGAAACATCGTTAAAGGAGTACTTGCTACTCATACACACAAAAATGCTGATAATTCAAATTTGCTTTAATTTATGATATATATTTTTCATCATAACTGTAAAATCTGCGACTAAATAATTTGCAAATCAATATAAAATTTTAAATTATACGGAATATAAAAAAGTAAAATAGCTGTAATATACAGTGAAATATGATTAAGTGACAGAGATCAAATGTGTCAAGTATTAAATGAGAATGCGTCAGCTTATCATTGTTATTCTCAATACTTGCTCAACATTGACTGCCATTGTAATATGGTAGCTTCAATCTAACCAAATTTACTGTCGATAACTCTGTTGTTACTTTTATTATCCTTCTCTTCCTTCTTTTCTTTTACCTTTTCCTCCTCACTACCATAATGTAACTTTAAGACAAAAAGGACAAGAGCAAAATATCATTATGCAACCTTTTATCTTTTTTTTTCAAATCCTATTCAAATCGAACAAAAAATACCAGAAGAGGACGAAAACCTGCAAAGCGCTTGAAAAAATTCCCCAGGCGTCCAATCAAATAAACTATTGATCTGCTATCATGTCAGGACCTTTTCTTATCTTATGGACGGAAACTTGCCGAGGCAGTCGGATTAGAAGGGAAAAGTAAATAATAATGGAAAAAAAGAAAAGTACTTGTGCAGTTTTTTAATTAAGTTGCAATCGCTTGTTGACCTTTTAAGCTTTCGAGTTTCGCATTCGCCCTTCAATAGGATTGATTAGAGAGACTTTGGTTTTTACATCGTTTCTCGCTGCTGCCGCCGCTGCTGCTGCTGCTGCTGCAAATTATGTTCCAGTCCCAAAGTAAGGCATCTGTGTATTACAACATACTACACCTGATCAATTTTAAATCTGTTCATATATTCATATTCATCGAAATTGTGTGTATATATATATATATATATATATATATATATATATATATATATATATATATATGGAAATGTTTAGAGATTAAAAAACAGAAGGTCTTCAGAAGATGGTAACATTTGTAGAAATATTTGCGAATGAGAAACATTTCGGTTTTAGACCTTCATTAGGGTATGTGATTTAGATAAGCACTGTATCAACTATATTGAGCCCTCTTTGTCTATAGATATAGCAAACTAGATACATATATGATATTGATAACTTTTATTTATAAACACACACACACACACACACACACACACACATATATATATATATATATATATATATATATATATATATATATATATATATATAAACATTTGATAGCAAAATTTTTACTGGCGTAATGCTCTTAAAATACTCTGACTTAGAGAATAATGCAATTTCCTGTTCAATTTGCAACTAAATAAAAATCTTTAGCGGTCTGTGTCAGCACTGTGAGTCATCTTTTAATCCTTTAAATTTCCATAAAACAGAGATAAACTATGAAATGTTTATTGGAACCCTTCACTCTTTCCTAAATAGAAGTATCATATCATCATGGTCTGCTGTGACAAAAGCATCCGAATGAGGAGTGCCTGACGTAACGGTTATCGTCGTAGGAAGTAGAATCGGTGACAATAGTTCAAATCCTGAACCAGGCTCTCTACGTTTAACTAAGAACTAATCCCCTTGTGAAAGGCATGAATCCATCTCTTCTCCCCACTCCAGTTATGCAAAATAGTTATGAAAATAGTGGGGCTACTAGTCAAACAGAAGGAAAACTGATTTCAAATTAACTTTACTCCGCTTGAAAATTTTGTCGGGTCCTGCCCGTTGCAGACGGGTTAGATAAATACATTCAAAAGAAACCCAATGGATTCACGAATCTTCTCGTATATTGCTAATAAGGAAATTTTTTATCTTAATTTTTTGATGAAGCATTGCTCGTCGTATTTTTCTTTTTTATCCAATTTCTACGTCACGAGCGACACAAAGCCAGTTTTTAAGCTGGTTTGATTTCTGCGTTTTCTTTCTCTAATATTGGTTGACTTACAGGAGGGAGAATGGATGGATTTATGTCTTCCCCAAAAATATGAAGTGAAACACAAGCAACTTCGTCAAGGATTTGAACTCGAGTCGGTGATTACATTTTTTACAATGATAACCATTACTCTAAGCGTGCTTCCATGATTATCAATCATAATTCATTTCTACTTTCTGTAATTTTTTAATCTTTTTTTTTTTTTTTGCTGCTTTACTTTTTTCACTACTCGAATCGTCATTTCTACCATGTGGTGCTGAAGGGATCAAGAAAGTTAAGGATGCGTTAGAAGTTTTAATTTCAGCTTCAGTTAAACAATGGGTTTCATAGATTCTCTGTAGCAAAAGACAATGTGATTTTGAGTCTCACCTATAACTTACCCTTTATTATTATCGCCCCTCTTCTCAGTTGTCAAATCGAGGGAATTGCGATAAAAAAATAAAAAAAACAAAACAAATAAAGCAACTAAACGCTGAAAGAAAACATGAGTCAAAATTTATAAGAAAGAAAATTTATTTTCCTATCTGTAAACGACATTTTCAGCAGTCCAAATTCGTTTACCCGAAAAAGAAAGATAATTTTGTGCAACACAACCAAAATACTCCATTCATTTTGTGCCTCCATCTTTCCATTTAATTCAAACTATTTTCGACGTATTTCTTCTGTATATAAATACCAAATGTGTCTGCTATACTCAGTAACTGTTCGATTATAGATAGAATCTTGACGCAGAACTTCATTGAGATGTCGCTCACTATAAACCTAAATTGAATTGAATGGTTGATTTTAACGGTATATCAACCCGTCTAAGGTTATTTCATACATAGAGATTAGGTAATCGTGTGCGTATTTACACTTTTTATGTAGTTGTCTCTTAAGATTTCTTTTTGTTTCCGGTACAATCGAATACGAAAAATTTTTGAATAAATCTATTCCTACCAATAGATGGGACCCTAACAGGTACTATCACTCCATGTCAAAGTGAACATGGGAGTAATATCAATGTAGAGGCAGGCAACACTTTCCGTATCCCCAGAACAAGAGCCACTGAATCAGCATTTTTAAAATTTCCTTAATCTTTCAAAAATTAATTAAAACATGACATTACAGTTTTGGTTGTGTCGAGAAATGTTCAGCATCCTCGCATGGTATTCAAATTCTAACGCACGAAATTGTGACATGATATCGTAATGAACAATATTTATTCAAGTAATCTTTTTTCTTATTTTATCTTCCCAACCTGTCGGTGTAGCTTAGAATAAGCTGAGTATATCCCTCCCCTGCAGAAAAATAAGTCACTCTCCCTCCAAAAAAAAAAAAAAAAAAGAGAGTACCCTCGATATGTTACTTATTTGCATCTGATAATGGGGCTTCAATTCCTGAGATCTGAGGTGCAGGAAGTAGCCCTTCATTACCATTATACCTAGTAGTATAAAGAGCGGTAGTACCTGTTAGTAGTACCAATCTATGGGTCAGATACATAAATTAGATTGGAATAATTGATATCATATAGCCATGCACAAAAACAAAACTCTCTTATGAAACAATTATCCAAAAATATGAATATGAACGTACAATAAACATAACTTTCTAACTTCTAAGCAAGAAACAACTGTACAAGGGTTGACATGCTGTTAAAATGAATGAATCAGTCTTTTATCGTCTGAGTTTATTGTAGTGGGTCCAGCAGAATGATCTCTCAGGAACGTAAATGAAAAAGGTAAAATTGATCCTGTTCAAATTTTAATTTAATTAATAGAAAGAACATTTTTGTCATTTATTTTGTAATTGTCATCCCTAGTTTGAAAAACTACAACGTTTAAATTCTTGCCTTCACAAGCAATACATTCCTGAAACCCTAAACTGAAGCCTCATCCAGATGCCTCAATCTCAAGTTATTCAACGCTCGCCCCGACATTGCAGTAATTTAATGACGAATAAGATATTTCGTCAGTTCTTTCATATGTATCTTTAAATAAAAACTGTAGCCTTCAGGTATCCACAGAAGAAGTAATAAGAAGAGAATAGATCCGGTGAACGAGATGGTCACGGGATTTCACTACGTAATGAGATAAGGCACCCAAGCAAAATTTATCTCAGAACCATTCCATACCATGAGGACAACTAAAATTGCATGGCTGCTGCTTAAATTCATACCTTCTATTTCGTTCGTCACCACTGCCATTTATAATTTTAAATCCAAGAGATCATTCTACTAGACGCTGTACCATCATTTTTTGTTCCACATTATATTCCAATTCTGTACAATTTGTTCTTTTAACAGATAAGAAATAACAATTAATCGATAAATATATAAAGCCATTCCATTATTGGTTGGACCGAGAACATTTCAGCATCCTCTTGTAAATCAACTGAAAATATATCTTGTTAGGTAAGCTGAATAAATTCTTTTGATTTTCTGTTCTTTTTATTCACATACGTAAACAAGAGAAAATTATCTGATTATTGATAGTATGAATTCCATTTCAAATTCATGTATTTTAATCAGGGTGGCACCATCTCTGCTTTAAATGGTAAGCCTCTGAAATTAACTGACCTGTTCATACACCTCGATAGCAATATCTCATCGACTGAAAGCGATGTCACTTTACGCAAAGGTAAAGCGTGGACTGCTATCGGAAATCTGATCTCTAATTAAATAAAACGGATTCTTCCAAGCTCTAGCCATGAGGGTACTATTGTATGGCAGCACTACTTGAACTCCTATGAAATGATGGGCTATTTCGAAAAAAAATCATGGAAGCAGCACCCTATGTGGCGCAGAGAGAAGGGGCCTAACCCAAGTAAATTTATCAACCGGAAAAGTGAGATCATAAATGGAATTAGTTGAAATGAATTTTAGAAGAATCAATCAGTACATTACTAAAAGTGATAAATAAGTTGAAATAGATTTTAGAAGAATGATTCAGTACATTACAAAAAATGAGAAGAAAATATATTATCATTTTTAGCAGAGTAAAAACTGGAAGACATAAAGTGGATTATTTTGACAAAACCCAGGGTTTGATAAAACGAATTTTGTTTCAAAGAAAAACAATGAGTTGAAAAGTACGATTCAATTGTTTCCGGGCTGGCATAGTCAAAACAAGGGTTCACCAAGGTGTCAAAAACCTGACAGTGATGACAAACGGGTGAGCTGGACATGATTCGCTGGCCGGGAAATTATATTTTTTAGTATATGTTTTTTCCTAAATTCGAAGATTTTTGAGGTCGTTATGAGTTAACGTTTTCTGATATCCTTACCACGCGATAGAATTAACTGCCCACAATGAGGAATGGTGCCAGGGTGAAATATTGAAGAAGAAAAAGGAAATACCTGCTCCTTTGGGTGAAGGTAAGAGGAAACCGAATACTGAAGGTAGAGGCAGAGCAAAAGGGTGGAATTAATTAGTGGAATCCAAATTAGGAAATAAATTATATCATTAATAGTACCCAAACCACGAACCCAGCATGGAACAGAAATTATATATAAACCGAGGAATTTGCTCGTTGAGCAGACCAGAGAGACGCAGGTAAGAGATTCCATGTCGCTCTAGAGTCTGGCCTTGTGTCATACTGCCCAAGGTGGAGAGGCGGGGAAAAGCCTAATATAACGAAATGGTTCTAGATCACCTTCTACCAGACTTGCAAAAGCAGAAAAACTGAAAAAACTAATATGATACATCCTATTTACCCAACCCCTCCGCTCGGGCAGGATATGACACAAGGTGAATTTTTAAGCGGAGTTTAACAGGTTTGAATTCAGAGTTTTCCTTCTCCTAGACTAGTTGCCTACCCAAGGCTTGAAGAACCTAGTCTGTCCTACTATTTACCCATAGCTGGAGGGAGAATAATTGGATTCATACCTTTCCCAAGGGTATTAGTGCTATGTGAAATGCAATCAGTCAAGTCCAGGATTTGAACTCGGGTCGCCGTGTTCATTTCCTACGACGATAACAATTACACCACGGGCACCTCCATAAAAACTAATATGATACGATACTTTTGAGATGACCTTGAAACAGACACCCGAAAGTAGAGGGGCAGAGAAAAGCTTAGCATAATGCTATGCTTTGAGATGACCTTGTACCAGACTCCTGATCGTAGAGAAAAATGTAATACGATACTTTGAGATTGCCTTGTACTAGATTATCGGAAGAGAGAAGCCAAATGCAGAGAAGCAGCGAAAAGCCAAAGCATATACGATATTTTAAGAGGCCTTGTGTCCGATTCTGAATGCTGAGAAATTGACTAACTGTTAAATTGTGGACCAGGCCTCCATGTCACATGACTACTTGACCACCAGGAAGGGTGAATGCATGTACTATTTCAGAGAGTTTTATTCTAAAGATGCATCACATGGACGCTTACGAAGCGGCTGGAGAGGAGGCTGGACGGAAATTACACAAGAATGTTGAGAGCAGTATTAAACAAGTCCTGGCGACAACACCCCACGAGACTTCAACTATACGGACACTTGCCCCCCATCACGAAAACTATACAAGTTCGACGAACCAGACACGCAGGACACTGCTGGAGAAGCAAGGACGAGCTCATAAGCGATGTACTCCTGTGGACCCCCACATATGGATGTGCAAGAGTGGGACGTCCAGCACGAACATACATACAGCAACTATGTGAGGACACAGGATGTAACCCTGAAGACCTGCCGGAGGCGATGAATGATAGGGAGAAATGGCGAGAGAGGGTCAAGGATATCCGCGCTGGCGGCGCGACATGATGATGATGATGATGATGATGACAAATCCTTGTCTTGTTCTTTGATGGCAGTTCGATTATTTTTTCTTTCTTAATTGAACGGTCTCATCCGTACATTCTTCGATTGGTTGTTGTCTTGATAAAAAAACAGAACGTGGGCAGATATGCAGATCGACAGTGCCGTCTAGTGACACAACCAGTTAAGCTGATCCGTCAACAGATAGAAAATAGAGCCACCAGTGACTGAAGGGGGCGGCTGTGATGGCACACCTACAAAACAGTAATTGAACGGTAACTTACACCCCATTACACAATCTATCCAAGAAAGGTGAGCAAGACTTGCTGGGAACTGCTGATAAAGTTATGATGAGCTTAAGTGACATTCTCCGTTGGTCGATCTGCAAAAACTTACATTCATCAGCTATGAACGGACACTGTGTGCTGTCTGCAGGGCTTACCAAGAGCGATGGCCGATAAGAATCCGTACAGTTGATACGCCTTGATGGTGCTGGTGAATTGTCTTATTCACTTTGTCAAAATGTCAGATGAATTTGTGCCAGTGAATTATTGTTAGTTGCGTCTCTTTTTAACTAGGTTCTTCTATCCTGTTTTTTTATTCGACTTAGTGGTCTTCTGACCGCCATCTTTGTTGTCTGTGTCTTCTTTTTCGTTGTCTTGTTCGTCGATGTAACCCCAAATGTCTCAGTTCTTCTTTCCTGAGATGATAACAACATCAACACTGTTATTTGCACATTTTTATTGTGCGACAACCATTTTACCCATGTGACCTTTACAGGGAGTTGAGAGCTCAAGTGGAACACAACCGTTCTCTAATCATTTTCCTTGATTATTATTGTCAAATTTTCCTTAGCAAAATCTCATAATTTTCTAAAGGGAAAATTCTCTGAAATAAACATAAAAAAATTTTTTTTTAATTAAAAAAAAAGAAAATAATAGAAAATTTATTTGAATAAGAAAATAAGAAATTTTCATCTAAAAGAAGGTTGTAGCCGCAAGATAAAAACCAATACTCCTGATGCTAATGGATATCCTACCAAATATAAAGCGGTCATAAAATGTACTAACTTGTCATAAACTACATTGTCACCAATTATCATAACTTGTCTAAATAAAAAAATATTTTATTCGTCTATGTTCCCCAATACTGTACATAAAACCATATAAAATTAAATAGATCAGGGAAAATCTGTTTTAAATCTCAGAATCAATAATAAATTAATTTACATCACAGCTCATAAACTTAAATTTTATCTGCCAAAATTGTATTGATGCAGTTAGATTTAAGATTAACTAATTTCCCAAAATGAATTAGTTCTATATGATCAATGATCAATACAAATTCATAAAAAATTATGCCGAAAAGTTCTCGAGATAACCAAGAAGAGAATTATCTTCTATCTTTTTTGTTTTATTTTATTTTATCTTATTCTATTAATTTTTTTCCTTTATTGGAAGGGTTTGTATTTATCCAACCACTCCGCCATGGGTAGAATTGGACACAAGGTCAATTTCTAAGCAGCGTGGCTGGTTTGATTTTAGAGTTTATCTTGATTAGTTGCCTAGCCAAGGCTAAAGAACCCAGTTTGCACGACTATTAACTCATAGTTGGTGAAGAGGAGAACAGATGGATTAAAGCCTTTCCCCAGCGCTCAGAGAAACAGCCTCGTTCAGGATTTCAACTCGGTTTGTATAGACAAACCGAGTTCAAATTCTATGTAAAGAATATATGGACCAGCATTCCTTTCCAGGTTTAGCCTATAACTTTTTAACACCGCCCACTGCATTACAGCCAATAAACTTATATAAAATATGCCAAAATTGACTGATTGATTTATTGATTCATTTTAACGGTATGTCAACCTCTCTCGGGTTATTTCATGCCGAGAGATTAGGGAATCGCATTCATAGTACGTTGATATTTATACTGTGTGTAGATGTTTCATAAGAGGTTTGTTTAACACCCGTTGCTATAGAATACGTATAATATTTAAACAGATCTTTGACCCATAGATGGAAGCCTAACATGTTCTGCCATTCCGATCAGAGTGAACATGGGAGTAACAGCAATAAAGGGGTACTTCACATTCCCTAGATCTCCAGAATTGGAACCTCACCATGTGATACAGTTTAGTTTCATACCGTGAATGCTCCTTTTTGGAGTGGTTTTTGATTGGTTTTAACCGTCTACAAGGGATACAGTTGAAGTATTCTAAGCCTCCTAGACCGTGCGGGCCAAAATTGAATAAATCAATCAAAATTATTTTTTACTAGATGATCAATTAGCAATCTAAATTAATATTTATATTTTGAAAAAACTGACAAGATGACAAAACTCACTTATATCTCACATAGTTTTCTTCTTGTATAGAAAATAGTGATTATTTGCTATTATTTATAAATGTTTCTTTGTTAAAGTTTTTAAAAAAACACTTGTCTTCGTCCAAGATTCTTGGCTAAGAATTATTGATCTAATAGCCCTTTGTCCTAAATCGAAGATGCATGATCAAAAGTTTTCCGAGATACCCTTGAATTCCTTATGAAAAATTATTAGGGTAAGGAATCAGTAATTTTGACCAGTTTCCAGTGTCGAGTTCATCAACTGGCATAAAAAGGAAAGAGAAGAGCAGGAGATCAGATGAAAATCACAGAAAGGAAGAAATTGAATTTTACTTTGACAAGATAATAACTTCTATTCCGTTCGACATTTAGTATCAGAGTTGCGAATAACAGAAATTGAAATAAGCAGTTATAAAGAAAGCATTGAAGAATTTGAGGAAAACAGGACTCGTTCGTTACGATGATGGGTGATGTCGTCCAAGAAGTTGCTGAACGAAAATCCCTTGCTTCCACATGCACTGTTTCTAATTATAAAGTTATTAATAATTTCTCTGTGGGAGACTTTCACAACATGCCCCAAGGGGATCTGCCTGATGACCAGTTTCAGGAGTCACTCAAGATCAACTATCTGTCCTGCAGAGCTCAAAGATCTCGAACAAATGATAACTCGAGACCACCCAGTTAGCTTTGTCAAGTTTTCTGACAGCTTTTAATAAAAGGAAAGTATTGAGTGGGTCCAGAAAAGGAAAAGTAGATGACAGTTACACATCTCTTTATCTCTCTGATTCCTTTTTTAATACAACTACCAACTTATATATATATACTGAGAGAGAGAGAGAGAGAGAGAGAGAGAGAGAGAGAGAGAGAGAGAGAGAGAGAGAGAGTGAGAGAGAGAGAGAGGAGCATTGTCATTAGTTTTAATTTACAACTTCTCTCTTAAGATCATAAGATCTCCAACCTGCAACAAGTCATTCTACAATATCTACAAACTCTAATATCCGCGGGGTACTCTGAATATAATACCTCTGTATGGATACAATAAATAATTATCTCCGTTAAATAGATTGACAGTTCCAATCGACCTGACCACGGGGCTTAGAATACGCTGACTACATCCTTGGCAGAGAGGTAAGAGCCCTCCTTAGAAAAAAAGGTCATGTCCTGAATATAACACTAAGCTGCTTCTGATGGTGAAGTTCCAATTCTGAAGATCTGGGGAGTTTGGAGTACCCCACATTGCTATTATTCCCAGGTCCACTTTGACCTGAATTGGCTTTACTTGTAAGGGTTCCGTTTATGGGTTAGATATATCTGTTTAAATGTTATTCGTATTCGATATGACCATGTGCAAAACAAACTTCTTATAAACAACTACTCAAAAATGTAAATATGAATGTACAATGAACACGATTCCCTCCCTAACCGCTAGGCATAAAATTATACTAGATGGGTTAAAATCCCATTTAAATCAATCCAGCAATCAACCAGAGTTCCTAAAACCCATTTTTGACCCTTTTCGCCTCCGTTTTTAAACAGTGGAGACGTAGTCTCTGACGTTTGTCAAGGAACGGTAAACCTACGTGGCTATCCTATCTATCCTTATCTAGAAAGTTTATTTCCTTTTTTCTACACCTTTTACATACTTCTCGTTCATGGAACGATTTGTGTATAGATGTAGCTTTTGGGACACATTTGTGCATTCTTTTTTTAGTACTACTTTGATATATATTCGGCACATAAAAGGTCAAATGTTCTTATATGAACAATTGAGTTTATCTTGTTTTTCCTTCTGTTGTTCCGTGTTAGTATATCACGAATATATTAATGTTGATAATAGTCCTTGCAGAGTGAGTACTCTACTAAAACATTTTTTTAATCACCATACATCCAATAACTCCGATCAATTTTCACGAAACCGACAACAGATAGGAAGTAGTACTGTAGCACCTTTGGATTGAGCAATTTTTCAACTGCAAAGCCCTATTTTAGCTTCTTTGTCTGCAATATTAAAGGTACATTTTCATCAGAAGTGAAAAATAGTCTGCATATCATAATTCATAAAAATTCACACAAGCAGAGCTGACCAAGTTTTTCATAGAAGCGATAATGATGTACGAGTGCGGAATGTCAGTATAATTTCACAAAAAATTTAAAAACAGAAAAATGTTTATTCAATAAAACAACTGTCAATCTCGAAAAGGCATTAATGAAACCTTAGAAGTTACTGCATGCCGGATCATCATATTGATGATGGTGGTCTTCAACGAATCATTGCTATTATGAGACCACTAGTTGGTCATCAACAGTTTTCCTGGTGTAGTAGTCCAGATGATTCAAATCAGAGCTGGAGGGGTGATATGATTTTGAACATTCTCAACCATCCATTCCTGGGTCATAAACTGTCTTCTCTTCATCACATACGACACCACACGTTTGATAGTGGACTCTATCATTTTGAGTTTATTGATAACGGCACTTATCAACTTGCTGGGATTGTGGTTGATAATGTCTTGGACGTGCTGGGCAAATTTAACCGTCTTTACAGCGTCTAACCGCTTAACATCTGTCTTCTTAGACACGGAGGACACATCCAAGCCAGATATACTGATTTCTTTTCCAGACCTTCAAGATGAAAGGCTCGGACTCTTCCAAGAAGCTGGTTATCTCTAAGTTGCTGTGTGGTTTTATCACCTGAATGAATTTTTGAAGCGTGATCACCAGCTCTAGATGTAAGTCAGTAATGTGGTCAGCGGTGACTGATTTGCCAGTGAGGCTATTCGTCGGTTGGGAAGGGAAACATAAAAAAAAAAAACTCGTCTTTCCATATTAAAACCTTTCGTTGCCTATTTCTAACCCCATTCAGTCTCTGTGGCTTTGAAAGCAGAACTAGATGAACAACGTACAGCACATGGTAGCTTTGAGGGATAATCTTCTTGTCAGATCTTTGGTTCCATGTTTCGCGTTCATTACCCAGCCACCAAAAGACCGAATCACAAAATCCATTATATATATACTGTGGTTCACAAAAAATTCCACATTTACATCCGCTTTGTGTAGATGATACTTCAAATGATGGCCGCTGAAAGACCGGTCACGGAGTACTAGATCAAACGTATCATCTTACGCAAGAGTGTTGAATTTTTCAATTTGTATTTCTATTAGCTGTTGGCTTTTCTTTTGATAACCCGGTACCTTTTGCTTATGATACTACATTGACTGCTAGTTCCACGATCACGGCGTAACTTTTAAGTTTCTATATCAGGTAGAAAACTGCTTTGCTAATGCTTTCAATACGTTGGAAAGACAACTGAGAATATCAAAATTTGGCGCTCGCAGCGTGACATTACATTTAGTCGACTTCCATTCATAAACTGCTAAATGTGTTTTCTCAAATCTTGGATCTCACTTGTTTAAAAGAACACACTAAATGCATTTTCAGGTTATTTGATATGTGGACTTTTGAAAACCTTTAAATGGAATATCATATTTTTTGTAAATAGAAACTTAAAGTAAATCTCAGTGAGTTTCATTAGGACACGAGTAAAAATACCGGGAAAAAAGATTTTGTGCAAAATTTTCGCAAGAAATTTACATAGATTTTTTTTTAATCGATTCAAACCGGATTGAACCTCTTCTATTAGTTATTTTATCATAAATAAATACTTGTAATGAAATATTTTCTCTTGAATGAACATCTCACTAAGGGTAAAAGAGCACCTAACATGGTGTAATGGTTTTCAAGCCAGATTCTCGGACCATTTTAATGAGTTTGATTCTCACTGGGGGCCCTACACTTCTGAATTTCTGCCACATCTAAGTTAAGATTAGTAAACAACTTTATCTTGAATCGAACCAAATAATTTATTTTAATAAGTATACACACTTCTCAGCATATATGCTGAACTCTGTACATGGCTATAAGAAGAGGTTACGTATTTATGAAAGATAAACCAGGACAACAACAATAACAAACATTTCCCACCACATGTTTGTGTGTGTGTGTGTGTGTGTTTTTACCGAGGCTCTCAGTCACGGGTAGGATGTGACACAAGGTCAATTCTTAAGCGGTTTGAAGTCAGAGTTTTACTTCCCCGAGACTGGTTACCTAACTAAAATTAAAGAAACCAGTATATCCTTCTATTTTTCCATAGCGAGAGGGAGAACAGATTGATTCATGCCTTTCAGAAGAGCGAAATGAAACGCAGACAGCTTCGCCCAGGATTTGAACTCGAGTCACCGATTCCATTTCCAACGACGATAGCCGCTACGCTAAGCGCACCTCAACCATCTCTCCCCCCCCTCTCTCTCTCTCTCTCTATATATATATATATATATATAGAGAGAGAGAGAGAGAGAGAGAGAGTGAGAGAGAGAGAGAGTTAAATAGAAAGCCATAATTTGAAAAAATGTCTGTAGAACTATATATATATATATGTGTGTGTGTGTGTGTGTGTGTGTGTGTGAGAGAGAGAGAGAAATTTGTGCGTAGTTTCATCAGTATGGTCTTTACTAAGTTTGAAAAGTGAGAAAGGTGCCTTTGGGAGGGAAGAAAAATTTAAAGTAAAACTACTATCGCCTCCATACTATCGTCAGAAACAGCCTCGTTCTCATAAAACGTTTCTTCCACAAATAAACTGGTCCAACAGGCAAGGCTGACATCTCTGGGAATTCGATTTCACTGAATGACTGAGTGACTGACGCCTCCTTCAGTGCAAAACATTAGTCAACCGGGAGTTACTTCCCTTTGTATTCAAGTCTTCGCTTTCGGCATAAAGAAAAAAGAAAAAAATGCATAGTCGTTGCGTTCATTGATGAACAGTTTTTTAAAATTTCTTGTATCAGATTTTTACATTGCAGTCAATAATAGTTTAACAAATATTCTACAACAGTTTAAAATGAAATTTCGGTTGGCACAGACAATTGTAGGCCAAATAAAAGGTATTTTCACATGAAATTTGTAATGAGAGATGGAGGCATTTATTTTTGTCATTAAAATCTTCTGTTAACCAGTCGTCCATGTTTAAGCGTTGCAGCTGCACTGACAGTTAGTATATCTTCAGCGCACCTGAAGCGGTTACATAGAAGTTTGCAGCGCAAAATAATTATGAATTTATGGCATATCTTTTCTCGGCAGAATGCTCAAACTTCTTTTGTTTCTTCTTGGAGATGTTTCCGTATTTATCAATTTCTTTTATTAAAAGACGATTTTCCTTTGCACCGAAAATTGTTAATACCATTGTAACTATCTATCAATCTTTGTTCTCTTGATTTTGCGTGTATCACACTGAGAGTCTGTGCATAAATTAATCTATACGTTGATTAAATTGTAACAACCAACATACCTTCATTTTCGTAATCTGAAGTGCGTCTCGCTAGGAAGGTGATAGATTAATATATACGTTGATAACATTGTAACGACCTACCTGCCTTCATTCTCGTGAATTAGCGTGTGTCACGCTAACGAGGGGATATGCACATATTAATACCTTCATTTTCGTGGTTTGGTACTTGATCCAGCAAAGGAGAGGGTAATTTATATGTTGATAACGTTATAACTATCTACCTATATTCATCCTCGGATTTGACGTGCTTCACGCAAAGGGGGTGTGAAGGAGGGGCAAAAAGTGAAACTTCTCCCATATCAAATCCACGCACGTAAAGTTTGTAGTTAAACCGGATAACAAAATTAGTTATTAACCGCTCTGCTGAATATACTGCTCTTTAGGAGCAGGATTTTGAGCAGGTGGCGGACGAACAAAATTAACTTACTAGTTTCAAAACTTTTCCAAATAGAAATGAAAGTTTTCCTTTTCAGTCTCTTTGGTAGATTATGGAGAACCTTTTTGAAGGTTAGAAAGAAATTTATAAGTTTATTCACTTGTAAAAAATACTAAAAATTTATTATTTAGAATCACAAAAAACTTATTGCAAAATGTCCTCGTTTTAAACTCTCAAAACCAAGCAAAATGTTAGCATTCACTTTGCGTTAAAGCTTTGGGAAAGAGGTAAAAAAATCACTTGTCTCCCTAGCAGGGAGGGGGCTAAAGTACTAAACTATGGTCTTAAAATAAACGAGTTCGAATTCTAGTCGCATCATTACGTTCACTTTCTTACTAATACCTTTGATAAAGGTATAACCCTCCTATATCCCCAGCTATGGTTTGAATAGTATCACTGCTGTTCCTCTCCAAGGATTGTTTTGGCATAAAATGTACTCCGAGGGTTGATATGCCATTAAAGAGAGAAAGCAAGCCAAATCAAATCCTAGCTTTGAGGCTGATCTTTCTAGTCTTGCAGCAATATACAAAGCTTTCCTTAGATATGGCTCACAGGCTGTTTACAGTGCCTACTGTTACTTAAGTGATCACCTATCCATGTATTGAACAGGCTCATGGCTAAACTTTGGTAATCTTGCGGGAACTAGTGCTTTCTACCTTACTTGATCGTTATTAAGAAAAAAATCCGTTCGAATACTTATCATATGTACTGTAGTATATCAATTAATAAAGTTGTTTTATTCTTCCGAAATAACTTGAAAATCGCGTTGTTCATTCACGGATTCTGACTTGTTAAAACAAAAGTTTTCCAGATCCGATTTGTAGCTCTTCTTTCATAGTTGTAACGGTTTATTATTACAGTTTAGAAACAGAAAACTTGCGACAAATGATGCAAAATTAATCCCGCCGACTCTCACTAGAAAACAACTGTCCTTTTGGATAATCGATTGTACGGTTGTGGCTCACAGGTAGGGAATGTAATCAAAACGAGTAATAGTTGCTTCTCTAGAGATTTCTTCTGGAAAAAGTAATGATTTATTTCATAATACTTATTTAACCTAGTCAGTCATTTTAATGTAAAGTATACAAAATCCCTTGGCAATTAAATATTAAATGTAAGGTAATTAATGTTAGTAGGCGCACCTGTATGAGTCAGTGTGTCAGTGTACGTTTCTATGGTTTTTCTGAGAACAGCTGTCTCATCTGGTGTCGCTTCTGTGCCTTTTACTTGATAGAGTGTGAAATTGTGTTTGGAGTAAAGGATGTGTAGGATGTGTTTCGCCAGTACATACGGAGTGGGTATGGGTATATAAATTACTTGAAGAAACAACTTTCAAATAATGCAGAACAAACGTTTTATATATATATATATATATATATATATATATATATATATATATATATATATATATATATATATATTAGGATGATCACATAGGCGAAAAATAACACTAACCAAGCGCCGTTGACTATGTGTCTCCGCTATCTTAAATTCAGTATATATGCTCTATCACTGATATTGAGCAATCTTTATTTATAGATATAACAAACTACATTAGCATTATATATATTTCATATATATATATATATATATATATATATATATATATATATATATATATATGTATGTATATTAGTTTTAGACATTATGTATAAGATTTGCGTTATTTATCGGGTGAGTGTATTCAGTATTTGGTAAGTATCAACAGTATAGACACAGAAAATAACATTGCATGACGATTGTCAATTTCATGCTTCACGTGACTATAAAACACACACACACACACACATATGTATATATAATTTTCATTCATCAAGTTGACATACTACATCATCAGTTTATTTTTCGTCACTTCTTTCATACTTTATCAACTATCTAAAAAGCTATTTTAAAATTTTCCATTGACCATGACCTAAGGATGAAACTAGTTGAGAACAATCAAACAAATTAATAACACAGAAAATATTCCTATTTGTCTTATCACTTTTGTTCAACTTTTACATATACATATATATATATAGAGAGAGAGAGAGAGAGAAAGAGAGAGGGAGGAGAGTGAGGGGTGTTAGAGAAAGACGGGGGGATAGATAGATCATGATTTGAAATATGTTATATAAGTGTGTATTCATTATAGTTTTGCCTCTTATGGTTGAAGATTGAACAACATCAAGACCTTTCATTATCTATGTTGTGAGTCGCAATTCTGAAGTGTTTTTGGCGTGTGCACGCGGGTGTGTGTGTGTGGAAAAACAGATCCAATAAAGCTTGAAATCTCTCCGTTCCGCCATGTTCAAAAGATGAGGTGGGAGATTTTTTTCGGATTGATTGATGAATGCCAAATAAAGAGACGCCGCTAAATAAGACTTATTGACGATAGGCTATCTGGTGCTTTTACGATTAAAAATATTATAGCTAACACCCAAACAAACACACACACATATACTCAAAAGCACAAAATAATCTTAACTGGTCTGAATATTACGCTACCCAGAAGACATCATCGATTATGAAACTAACCAGCCATTTTTCTGCGACTAGCGACCAGGATATACACTCTATATTCATGTATATAGTTGCGAATATATATGAAGAATGAGTTTATAATCTATATGAGAATCTGGTGAAAAGTTCTCGTTCATGTTTGATCTCGAGATTTGGTGTACGGCACGCTAGTGTGAGGGGAAGAAAAAGGCATTGATTAATCTGTATGTTAATAACGTTGTAACGACCCTCCTATGTTTGTTCTTGTGATTTGACGTGCATCACGCTGGGGAAGAGGAGGATATATATATATATATATATACATATATATGAAGACCAAAAATAATATATATATATATATATATATATATATATATATATACTCAAGAGTGTGTAAAAAAGTCCTCAAAATAACCAAGAAAAGAATGATCTTTCTAATTTTAATTCAAAGTTTTTAGAGAAAGGGTTAAAGAAGAATATGAACACTGTGTCAAGTGTATTGACCTACGGAATAAGTATGTGGAGAATATATATATATATATATATATATATATATAACTTGGTCGATTTGGTTAACTAAATACACATTCTCTGATCTCATTTTAAGCTCCTCTGAAGTTGAATTAATACTGTATTAATATGCCTACTGGTAGTATCAGCCGCCGCTCAATGTGCTATCCCATGATCCTCTGCGTCATAACGGTAACACTCTAGCCTTTTCTATCTCATCCTGTGCTTTCTCATACATTCTACAATGTATATACCACCCCCGTCACCACTACCTCAACGCCTTCAACTTCACGACTGCCGCCTTCGCACTTGATTTCCAAAGCGTAATCAGTCCCTAGATAATTTCTACTAATGTACCTCCACTATCGGTACTCGCTGAAGAGCTCCTCGCCAGGGCCGACCACTGGTCACCCAAAGGATTTGATTGATTAAAGAATATTCCAGATTCAATAGAATTGATAAAAGCAACACAAGAAACAAAATAGGATTGCCAATAATGTAAAAAAAAAAAGCAAATAAATAAAAATGTAAAAACGATAGAAGGCGAAAAAAGAAACCGTAAGGAACGGGAGAAACATATAACACCAGTAGGAGAGAAAATTCCCGAGGGTTGCCGTGGATAGAATGTGCTCGGACCTCATTTCCAGCACGCCTTGCGGTCCCCCGGTGCCATCCGTGCACATTGCCGCTCGTTGGTAAATATAACGGCTCTATATGGAACACACACGTGCGCAGTGCAACATCCTCAGGAGAACAGATTCGGCTCTCAAATCATAAACAGAATTAGCAAAAATAACGTCATCCCTGTAAACTGTGGAATGAATCATTCGAGAATAACAAAAAGTAAAAGATAAAAAGATATTTTAAAACAACTCAGAAAAACAGTATCTGACTGTTCGTGCCTGCGTATGTATGGGAGACTAAAAATAAAATAAATTAGAAACAAAAAGGCATGAAGATTTTTTAAAATTCTACCTGGTCATTCCATCCACTCACTATCGACGTCAACCTGAATATATTAGATGCGTAAAATGTTTCCAGCGCAAAACCGGTTTCTAGCGTGTATCCAAGCGTCAGGAACTTTTGCACAAATATATGTTTGTTTGATCTATTTCTTTTGTCAATATTATTATCACAATCGGTCATTTTTTAATAATAATAGAATTTCATCACGAATCATAATTAATCATGTCAGTCTAGTCGTGATTGTTTCTACTCTTCTTTTTAAGCAGTTATTTTAAAATCATTATGATTATTTTATAATCGTTTATTATCGCCATTACAATCACTACAAGGGAATATCGACCCAATCTAGAAGACAATGACCAAGAGCCATGAAATGTAAAGGCTATTCCACAGATTTCCTTGACCCTAGAAAATGGATTTTATCTTTTTTCTAGAATTTTTCAGGACTTCTAATAGATTGATAAGATTTTATGAATAATATAAAATTATCAAATCAATTCAAAAACTAGTTATTCCCTTATTGGGTGGGCTGAGAACTTTTTAGTCCCTCGTATGATTCCATCAAAATCATATAACGAAACTTACCAGTTCTGTTATGACCGCTCTTTCCACTGTTGTAATTAGTGCCTTGTTCGTAGGGCTAAGAATACGCTGACAGTATCCCCCTGCAGAGAAATAAGACCCCCCCCCACTAATAAGAAGGGGTGTACTGGTATGACACTAAACGACATCTAATTGTGAGACTTCACTCCTGGAATATCCCTTCATTGCCATTACACTCAGGTCAACTCTGAAAAGGAGAGCCAGTACCTGTCTATGGGTTAAATAGATCTGTTGAAAAATTATTCGTATTCTATAAGAATACTTGATATCATATAACTGTAAATTATTTGTATTAAGAATGGTTACTTAAACTCATAATTTTATGAGTTTACAAAGGATTATTGTCATTAGTTTGTTAAAACCATATGTGCCAAAATGATTATTATCTAATAGAAATAATTACTTGAAACCATATAATTATTAGTATTAGATAAGAATATTTGAAACCATATAATTCGAAGCAGTTTTATTTGTATTAAATTGGAATTCTTGATATCATATAACTGTGTGTTAAAAAACTCTTACAAACAATACAAAATATATAAATATAAATGTACAATGAATGCGATTCCCTAACCACTGTTTGGGAATCGCATCCATTATATACTTACATGCATGGAATAACCCTAGAAAGAGTGACATGCCGTTAGCATAAAAGATCTATTATAATTATTTCTTGTTTCGTTATCATCATTGTCATGAGTATTTCTACTTTTTTCTTTCATTTTTTATGGCTGTTTTTTATTTGTCATTGGTTACATACCGATTAGCATATTTTCTCTCTCTCCAAGAGTAGGACAATCGATAAAGGATGATAACAATTTTATATCTTACATATTTTATACAAATTCTGAAAAGGTTTCCTCGCCATTGAAGTCTTTAAAAAGCCATATCTGCCAATAATTCCAATTAGCATGCTATATGGAGTTCATACTAATTAATTACTAGTAGGTTAGATATTAAAGTATCGTGCAACATTGACAATTAAAAAAAGGAGTGTTACATAGTTTTGATGCTATCAGTAAGGACATTATAAATAAACAAAAAGGAACTTGCAAAAAAGTCTGGCGTAGATTAAATAAATAGAGAAATATATGTCATAAGATAACAAATAAAATGATAAGATAGCTGATAGACACAGAAAATTTTCGAGTGTGATAACTTTTTTTTGTTCTTAAAGAATTTTTAACCGAAACTGATTCGCCTGTTTATATTTGTGAAAATATTTAAGTTCAGGTTTTTCTGCTTTTTTGGTTATTTTTTCTCAGAATTTATACGAGAAACTTCTGAAAAATTCTTTGCCTAACCAACAGGTAAATGGCACAGATCCATGAAAAATAATTGTAATTACACATATTCCCTATATTCATTACTACACTCGTGACACATCGTTTCAGAAGTTTCTTTAACTCTTCAAAATCCCGTCTTTGTTGGACCGAAAACTCTTACGCACTATCAGCGGGGCTTAGAATATTCGGATTTTATCTCCTTCAAAATGGAATGGACAACCTGAGTTCAAATTACGGTCGAGACAGTTTGCATTTACTTCACACTAATATCCTTTGGAAAGCCCAGAACTTAAATCTTCTCTTTAAGAGCTAAAGGTAACATAGCAGGTATATTAAACATCCTTGCCTGGACAGTGAAACCAGTCTAGGAGAATGACAATGAAAACTCTCTGCTGATACATGAACCAGTGTGATAAGGTAAAGATATTTACAGAACTGAAGCCTGACAACCAAAACACTTATTTCTATTTCTATCAATAATCCCAGGCAAAAATATGTACTCACTACTCTTAAAGAACGTTTATTCCGTTATTTCTATGAAAAATAGTCAAAGCCCAAATTTAGGGCACAACTTTAGCCAAACTTTCTGGTTTCATGGGACATACCTAAGATTAATAAGAATAATTTATTTTAATCAATAATCAATATCTTTTCAACATAAGGTTAAAGAACAAAATTCTGGAATAACTAAATTAGGAAAAAAAGTTATGGAATCATCAGCACGAGTGAGTCTCTATGAAGGGAATTTATTTGCCAGAAGTAGGAGATCTGTTGATTAGAGTGATCTCTTCCTGGAATTCAATAAAAAAAATGGTTAGCTTTCTTTTCAGCGGTTAACATTTGACTGACTTAGGCGCCTCAGGTGGTGTAATGGTTAGCAAACTAGACTAAGAAACCTTCACGGGTGAGTTCGAGTCTCATTGGGTACCTCATTCATACGGCCTCGAACCACATCTAAGTAAAAAGCTTAATAAGTTACTACCAACGCTCGCTTAATTTATTTTTTCATGGATTAAAAAAAAGGAAGAAATGTTTTCTAAGAGGGTGTGAGGTCAAATTACTTGCCAGTAGTTGTATACAATTTTATTATCATTTTTCCGTAACATTTTCTTTTTCTCTTCGTCTGAGTTCTTTCTCTATCCCTTTCTCTTCGTCTGAGTTCTCTCTCTATCCCTTTCTCTCTTTCTCCCTCTCACTTTTCACTCCAAGCTAGTTCTGTTAATATCTTTTCTGTGTCTTCGTCTAGATTTCCGCCGTACTCTTTTATTCCCTTTCTTCCTGTAGCCTACTCTATCACGACCAAGTCGTCTCGTGTGTTGACCCAGGCTTCATTGATGCATTTGCCTTACACTATGATTCTCACATTTACCGACGAACAATTCTTACATCGGACGTGGCAAGGATGCTAAATGTATCAAAATTGACAGACCGTTCATTTAGTCCATAAATCCCTATTTCATCAAATGACTTCGACTTGGTGAAAACACACGTGTTTTTACGTGTCAAAGAAAACGCGTTCTTCTGATGGAATATGTCAAATCCAAAATAGTGAGCCCCACGCTATCACTTGTGGCAATCAATCGAGCTGACCTTTCGCATTTGGGTCTATGTAGCTCTCTTATGGATAGAAAAAACAATCTTTCCTTTCCTTATTTCTCTCCTTTCTTTCTTTTCTATACATATCCCCCGATGAATATTTCAGTAGTTTTGCATTGAGACGAACAAGCATAGATATATGCTTACTTATAGCATTAAACAAGTTTTCTTTTATTTGCTTCCTAGTAATTGTCTGATTTTATCAGTTATCGTATATATGTATGTAACATATCTTGATGATTTTATTTGCATTTTTACGACTGTATGTCTTTATTTCTGATATGCCTCACATATTCATATCCACCCATCTCTCTCTCTCTATCTATCTATCTATCTATATACATACTATTGTTATTCATTCAGTGCGAGTTTTCAACAACAGTTTTAACTGGAAGTTTTTCTCTGGGATCAGAGTGACAGCAATTCTCTTCATGCATTATTATTATTATTACTATTATTATTCACTCATTAGAGTTTTTCACATCAGCGTTAGCCGATGGTTTTTCATTGGAGTCTGAGTGACAGCAAGTCTCCTCAAGTCTCCAGGACTCTTCTCAGTGTTCTGGCCGTTCTCAATAATGCTGACGTTTGGATAGTCTCCACCCGTCCGCCAACTTCCAACTCCTTCAGTCCCTTAAGTAATCCTTTAGTTACTGTTTCAAACGCACCAATTATAATTGGTATAATTGTAACCTGCATGTTCCACAGTTTTTTTTTAATTCTCTAGCAAGGTCGAGGTACTTATCCTTCTTTTCACATTCTTTCAGTTTTATTCTGTGATCAGCCGGGACAGCAAAGTCGACTATTTTGCAAGTTCTCTTTTTTTTTGTTGATTCAGCAGCTATGTGAGGATACGGGATGTTGTCCTGAAGACCTGCCTAGGGCGATGAACGATAGGGAGGAGTGGCGAGAGAGAGTCAGGGATATCCGTGCTACCAGCGCGACATGATGATGATGATGATTGTTATCTCCTTCCAGTTGTTGATAGAATTTTCTTTCATTGTTTTGGAATGTCCTATTTTGTCTGTATTGTTTTACCCTTTGTCGATATCTCTTTAATATTCCTTCTTTTGCCGGCACTTTCTGGTAAATCACCTCAAGTTGTATCGTAAATTTTTCCAGTGTTGTCTTTTCTTTCCTGTTCCTATTTATTTCAGCGTTTTTTTTGTTTTATCACTTTTAGCTGTTTTCGTAGGTTTTTTTATCTGAGTTTCTAGTCAAAATTCCCATCCTGGTTTTGACTTTTCTTTCGTGATTTTTTAGGGGATCCCAATTTTCTCGCAAACTAATTTCGCTCCAGCATAAATTAGTTCATTTAATTCTGTTATATTATTCGTTGATATATATGTCAGTACTTGATTCATTTTATTTGCCTCTGCCTTTACTATTCTCCATTCAATGTTTCTTAATGATGGTAAAGTGGTCTTTTCACTGTTTAAAATTTTCTTTAAATTTCTTTGAATTAACTTTTGTTTTTGTGTTAGTGTTAGTTCAAGGTTGTTTTGTTGTGTAGTGTTTGGTTGGATGGGGTTTCCATTTTCCGAAGTTGGTGGTTCATTTTGGATGGGCTGTTTTTGTTTGTTAATATTTGATGTGCCAGGTAATGTATTATTCCTCCTTTCTTGATCATTTTTTTTTTTTGGTGTATTTCAATTATTTCAATTTCTGAAAACCAACCCCTCTTCATTATCGTTCTAACTTGATCAGTGAGTCTCTGACTAGTTATCTGAAAATTAGAAAGTTCTTGACAGATCTCCATCATTCTTTTCCTGTATCCTTTTTGTATTGGATTACTCCTAAAATAACAGTGTAATGCAATGTTGGAGGTAATGTTGGTTGTTTCCCTTGTCCATGTTTACTGTTTAGGTCTTTGGTTGGTGTGGTTCCTTTAGTCACTATTTGTGTACCTGAAAAGAGAACAGCCAACATTCACAGGATGACTATTCGGTCTTCCATGTTGGCTATCAAGAGAACACCTGCTGATCATGACACCCAAGTCTGAGTCCTGAGTCCCACGTTGTGTAATATTTGAATTTGACATTTTATCATGGGTGGTATATTGTGGCTATACCAGACCCAGGGGTTGTTTACTATCTGTGCACCTGACACAGACGTGACCGATGACAGTCATGGTGACTGTTCATTGACAGTGGATCACAAAAAACCCTAAGTTTTAACTTAGTTAAAGTCCAATTACTTACTCTTATGATTTATATCATAATTTTATCATTCTCGTGTAATCTTTCTGTTTCCTATTGCCCGATTTTCAAATTTCCATTTAACTGGTAATATTATAAATACAAAGCTTCTAATACTTTCCTAATATGAGGATGGAAAAATTCTAATACTTTCAGGCTCCATCAAATATAGATTTCCTCAGATATAGAATAGTCACAAGTGATATAGGAGATAATAGCCGGCTAGATTTAAACAAATCTATTTTGTCGTCTCAAAAAAATTCACCTGGAATAAATTTTGGCCAGTTAGTAAGTCTTCATTTAAATACAACTGTTAAGCAAACGATTTTACGAGACGAAAATCAATGTTTTTAAATAGAAACATAGTTACCAAAAATTTCCTTTTGAGCAGAATTTCACAGCAACAGACCTGTTTCCTTTGACCCATTCTAATGTTCTCAAGCCATTGTGGCCATTTATATACATTCCAAAAAATAGAAAGCACGTGGTAATTCTAGAATCTCCCATTCCAACCTTACCCTTTCGGGAGGGGGAACTAGGATTAGTCGTTTACTTTTTTATTTATTTATTTTTTACGTTATTTGTTTTATTTTTAGTTTTAGAATAAGTTAAAATCACTTTTAGGTTTTAATTTTGAAATAAGTATTATGCTTGTTTTTTTTTTTTTGTTTTTTTTTTTGTCAATTGCCTCAGGACTGCTGATATTTCAATAACCCAACAATTAATCAAGTCAGGGAACTAAGGCACAAAATTTAAACAAATCTATTTTGTCGTCTCAAAAAAAAATTCAACTGGAATAAATTTTGGCCAGTTAGTAAGTCTTGGCCCTTTAATAATCCTTTAGTTACTGTGCCAAAAGCTCCAATTACAATTGGTACAATAGTCACTTTCATGTTCTTCAGCTTTTTCAATTTTCTACAAGGTCGAGTTACTTATCCTTCTTTTCACATTCTTTGAGTTTTATTCTGTGGTCGACCGGGACAGCATAGTCGACAATTTTGCAAATTCTCTTTTTTTTTTTGTTGATTATTATAAGGTCTGGTCTTCTGACCAAGATTAGGTGATCCGTGTATATGTCAAAGAGTTTATATTATTATTATTATTATTATTATTATTATTATTATTATTTTCTCCTTGAGGGTTTTTCACATCAGTTTTAGCTGATGGTTTTCACTGGAGTTTGAGTGACAGCAAGTTTCCACAAATATCCTGGGCTCTACTCAGTATTCTAGATGTTCTCAATAATGTTGTAGTTTTGATGGTCTCCACTCGTCCTCCAACCTCCAAGTCCGCCAGACTCTTTACCTATCCTTTGGTGATTGTACCAAATGCGCCAATCAAGATTGGTATAATTGTCACCTTCATGTTTCATAGTTTTTTCAAATCCCTAGCAAGGTCGAGGTACTTATCCTTCTTTTCTCATTCTTTGAGTTTTATTCTGTGGTCAGCCGGGACAGCAAAGTCCACAATTTTGCAAAGTCTCTTTTTTATTATTATAAAGTGATAATTTGCTGCATTCGCTTACTGTGTGATTGATGGTTTCGTTTCTATCACCACATAAGCTACATTTGATATTTTGTCTATTCTCGCTTTGATATAATTGGTTCTATCTATTCTTTCTTACATACGATTGGTTCTATCTCTTCTCACTTTGATGTGATTGGTTCTATTATTATTATTATTATTATTATTATTATTATTATTATTATTATATTTTTTTTATTCCTTGAGAATTTTTCACATCAGCGTTTGCTGATGGTCTTTCACTGGAGTTTGAGTGATAACTAGTCTCCTCAAGTCTTTAGGACTCTTTCAATATTCTGGCTGATCTCAATAATGCTATTGTTTGTATGGTCTTCACTCGTCCTCCAACCTCCAAGTCCTCCAGTCCCTTTATTAATCCTGCGGTGACTCTACCAAGAGCACCAATTACAATTGCTATAATCGTCACTTTCATGTTTCACAGTTTTTTTTTTAAATTCCCTCGCAAGGTCGAGGTACTTATCTCTCTTTTCACTTTCTTTCAGTTTTACTCTGTGGTCAGCCGGGACAGTAAACTCCACAATTTTACAAGTTCTCTTTTTTTGTTGTTGTTGTTGATTATTATAAGGTCTGGTCGTCTGGCCGAGATTAGGTAATTTGTTTGTATCTCAAACTCCCATAGAAGTTTGTGTATCTAATTCTTCAGGACAGATGCTTGCAAAATTCCAAGTGGATCACCTTGCCTACCCAGTCATGTCTTCTCTTATACTCTTTCTGTGCAAATTTGCTGCATTCACTTATTATGTGATTGATCGTTTCGTCTCTGTTACCACATAACCTACATCTGCTTTTTTGTTGCGTCTTATCTATTCTTACTTTGATATGATTGGTTCTTATGGCATTGTTTTGTGCTGTTATTTGACGAGATTCAGTTTCTCTCTTAAGGTTTCCCTTTCTTATCCACGTCCACATTTTCTCATGTAAGATGTTGCTTATTAGTTGCTTAGAGTTGTTTTTCTTCCCACTTTTGTTTTCCTTCAATTGGTCCTCGTGGTGTTTGTATTGTTTCTCCGCGCTTATCAGTGTAGTCTTCAAGTCGTTGTATTGATGCGTCAACGATGTTTTCAGTCCTGGCTAATCCTCTTCCTCCTTCTTTTCTTGACACATATAGTCTGTTAACGTCATCTCTGGGATGAAATGCCTTACGCATGGTCATTAGTTATTTTGTTCTCTGGTTCATTTGTTTAAGTTCTTCTTTGGTCCACTTCAAGAACGGTTCTGAATATCTTACAAGTTGAACAGCCCAGGTATTTTCCCCATCCGTAAGATTTTTACTATATAGTCTTGTCTCAAGTAACTTTCTGGTTCTCCTGAGATATTCTTTCTTAATTTTTCTTTCATTTCCACTTGTTTGTTAGTGTCAGCTTCCAATATTCTAAAGTATTTGTAGGTTTCCTTTTCCCCGACTGTTCTAATCTTGTCTTGATTTGGTAGTTCCATTCTGTCCGCCAGATGTCATTTGCCGCTTTTCCATGCCAAATTCCATCCTTATGTCCTGACTGCATATTCTCACAGCGTGTATTAGAATTTCCAATTCTTTTTTTAATTTTTTGCAGACAGTTTGATGTCGTCCATGTAAATTAAGTTATTGATCTTTTCCTGCGATTTAGTAAGTTTGTATCCGGCTATGCCTTTTCTGAATATGTGGTTGAGTGGCATCATCGCAGTAATAAATAATAATGATGAGAGTGTATCTCCCTGGAATATACCCCTCTGGATCTTTGCTTTAACTAAGCTTTATCCTCCTGCTGTCAATTCTACTCTCTAGGTTTTCATGGTTTTCTCGATAGTTTATGACTTCATCTGATATTTCATACATTTTGAAGCAGTTTATTATCCAGCTTTGTGGGGCCATTTCATATGCCTTTTTGTAGTCAATCCAGGCCATAGCTAGTCTTTTCCATCTCGTCTTGCTCTCTTTTAGGACGTACTGATCAATGTAGAGTAGTTCTCCAGTGCCTCTGAGGCCTTTGCAGCATCCTTTCTGTTCCTCAAGGAACAATCCACGACTGTTAGAGAGAAATAAATCTCTTCCCTTTTTTGTGCCGTTAGTATTTTCCACATCATAGGTATGTAGTTGTTTGGGGCTGTTTCTTTACGGGTGTCTTTTTGGATCAATGTGGTCCTTCCTTTGGTCATCCATTCGGGTACGTGTGCTTCTTGTTGACATCTTTTCATTTCGAGTGCTGTCTGTCATGAATGGTGTTGATTTTCTTGAACCAGAATCCATGTATTCCATCATGGCTGGCGTTTTCCAATTTGATATTTTTTTAGTGCTGTTTTGAGTAAATCTATGTGTATTTCTACTTTTGGGCCTTCTTCGAATCCTTCTAACTCTTTTGCCATTTTGTTTATCCATTCGGCTTTTTTGTTTTGTTCTCTTGGTTGGCATGTTTTACTCCAAAATTGTTCAGGTTCTCTTGCATCAGGTTGTTGGTATGTTTTCGAACCATTTTCTCCTACTCGGTAGAATTTTCTTTCGTTGTTTTGGAATGTCCTGTTTTGTCTGTATTGTTTTATCATTTGTCAATATCTTTTTTAATCTTACTACTTTTGCCAGTACTTTCTGGTTTATTTCCTCAAATTGTATTGTTATTTTTTCTTGTGTTGCTGTTTGCTTTTTATCTCAAAATGTTCCAGTGTTTTTCCTTTGTTTTATCATTTTTTTGCCTGTTTTCGTAGATTTCTTATTTGTGTTTCTAGTCAAATTTCCGACTCAGGTTTTGATTTTTTTTTGTGTTCTTCTAGGGAACCCCGATTTTCTCACAAATTAATAGATTAGTTCATTTAATCCGGTTTTGTTTTTATTGATATATATATATTTATTTTTTCTGTTTCTGTCTTAACTGTTAATTATACAACTTAGAACACAATTTCTTGATTATCAAAGCTGGCGGTATATTCGCTCTGCAATATTTTGTATTTATTCGCTGTTGTTGGCACTGGCGTTTTAGTTTTATACATAGTAAACTATGTATATGTGCGTTTGTGTGTGTGTGTGTGTGTGTGTGTGTGTGTGTATGTGTGTGTGTGTGTGTGTGTGTGTGTGTGTAATTGGGGGCCTAACTCCACAAATTAAGTGGAGATTTATTAAGAGATCTTCTGCTCCTGGTAGCTTCAACAGTAGATGTAATCTTTGCATCGAATAAAAAATAAGCATCATTTGATATAAATTTAGCAGCCAATTATTAAATAAACGTAATGTGCTAATTTTTAAATGCCGCCATACAAATAGATTTAAACTCATATGAAAAAGGTTAGTGATAGAAAAATTGATACTGATAACTACAGTAGGATAAAATTAATGGTATCAGAATTACTATTGATATAATTAGTAATGTCGGGACTATTCTTGAAGTAGACCATATGTCAAGAAAAGAAGGAGGAAAAGGACTGACCAGCATTGAAGAGAGCGTTGACGCATCGATACAATGACTCAAAAACTACTTAGAAAAGCGCGGAGGAAGACTGCATACAGCCAACAGAAACAGTACTGAAAACATGGGGATCAACAGAAAAGAAATAACCAGAAAATAAAAACGGAAAGAAAAACAACTCTATGAACGTTTTAAGCGACTAAGAAGTGACATCTCACATGAGAAAATGTGGACATAGCTAAGAAAGGTCAATGCCATAAGGACTAATCAAATTAAAGTGAGAGTAGATAAGATGCAACAAAACAGCATATGTTGGTTATGTGGTGATAGAAACAAAATGATCAATCACATAATAAGCGAATGCAGCAAATCAGAAAGAGTATAAGAGTAAACACGACTGGGTAGGCAAGGTGATCCGCAGGGAATTGTGCAAGAAATTGGAGTTTGACTATACGAAAAAATGGCATATGCACAACCCAACATCTGTCCGAGAGAATGAAACTCACAAACTCATATGGGAGTTTGAGATACAAACGGATCACATAATCTCGGCGAGATGACAAGACCTAATAATAATCAACAAAAAAGAGAGACTTTGCAAAATTGTGGACTTTGCTGTCCCGGCGGATCACAGAGTAAAATTGAAGAAATGCGAAAAGAGAGATAAGTGCCTCGACCTTGCTAAGGAATTGAAAAAAAAAACTGTGGAACATGAAAGCGACGATTATACCGATTGTAATTGGTGCTCTTGGTACAGTCACTAAAGGATTGGTACAAGAACTGGAGGACTTGGAAATAACGTCCAAACTAGAGCATTGTTGAGATCAGCCAGAATACTAAGAAGAGTTCTGGAGACTTGAGGAGACTTACTGTAACTCAAATCCAGAGGAAAACCATCAGCAAACGCTGATATGAAAAACTCACAAGGATTAAAATAATAATAAATTGTAATTGAGATGAAACGATCAATCACATAATAAGAAAATGCAACCGATTAGCACAGAAAGAGTAAAAGACTACACATGACTGGGTGGGCAAGGCGACCCATTGGAAATTTTGCAAGAAACTGAAGTTTGACCATGCGAACACAGGATATATGCACAACCCAGAATCTGTTCTGGAGAATGAGACACACAAACTCCTCTGGGAATTTGCAATAAAAACGGAACACCTAATCTCGGCCAGACGACCAGACCTTGTAATAATCAACAAAAATAGAGAAATTGTCAAATTGTGGACTTTCCTGTTTCGGCTGACCACTAAGCAAAATTAAAAGAAAGTGAAAAGAAAGATAAGTACCTCGACCTTGCTAAGGAATTGAAAAAAACTGTAGAACATGGAAGTGACGATGATGTCAATTTTAATTGGTGAGCTTTGTACACTCACCGAAGGATTAACAAAGAGACTGGAGGACTTAGAAATAAGTGAAAGATTGGAGATCATTCAAACTATAGCATTATTGAGATCAGCTAGAAAACTGAGAAGAGTCCAAGATACATGAGAAGACTTGCTGTCACTCAAACTCCAGTGAAAACCATCGCCTGACGCTGGTGTGAAAAACTCTAAAGTAGTATAATAATAATAATAATAATAACAAATTAGCAATGATTGTAATTATAAGTAAGTAAAGTTGGCGATCGTAGTCGAGGGTGATCTGAAGGCTCCCTTTTCAATAGCTACTACACCAAGGTGTGTGTGTGGGGGAGAGTGCTATTTATTATAATGATATAGATGATTTTAACGGTAATTAGAATGGCAGTATTCAAAATAAAAAAATATATAAAAATAGTAAGAAATTAAATAAAGACTAAATTTTAATCTTTAATGGAAATCAAATAAAACCTACATTTTTTTTATATTAGTGATAGTGTTTATTGCCATGTCTTCCTTAAGAAATAAATACATAATTTTTTCTTAAAATAAAATAAGTTAATTTATTGATAATATTTTTGTTGCTGAAGGTTTCGTAAGTCGTGTTAAATTTTTTTTTTTTAGATACATAAGGATACTCGACACCAGACGATGACAATACATAAGGTTTTGACACCAACCTCTTGCCCAGATATTTTTGTCCCGGCTATTTATTTATTTATTAAACGAGTAAGAATCCGTTGAAAGAATATTTTTGTAATTTTGAATTAATTTTTTTCTTCATTGTGCGATGGCTATTTGAAGTGGTTGGTTTCTCTTATGGAGTGGTCAGCAGAAATAGATTTATAAGAGCCAAAAAATGGTTTGTTTTTCCAATTATATATACATATATAACAACAAATTGTGTATAAAAAGAGAGCTAAACTTACTTACTGCTTTCATAACAAAACAGGTTTAAAAAGTCAAAATCTAAATTATTCAGCGTTACTTATTCCGTTACTCTGGGTTTCACGTGTTGCCGTGTGTGTGTGTGTGTGTGTGTAAACGAAACCTGAAGAAGATTTTTTATTACAGAAACACTTAAAATGCTCTCCGAGAATAAAGTAATTTTTAGTCCTATTTGCAGCTGAATGATGATTTGAAGTAGGGGTCTACTTGCGCTTAACGCCGTTTTATAATCATCCAAATTCTTGGTATAACGAATATAATTATGAAATTCTAAATAGGATATTTCATAAACAAGCATTGGTATCCTCACTGACCGCTGCTACATCGAGAACTCTTGTTCACAAGACATCTGGCATCTATCTATCTATATATATATATATATATATATATGTATATATGTGTGTGTGTGTGAGCGAAAAAATGTGAGTGTGAATATATGGGTTTGACATTCAATTTCTTCATTTCCATTCAACTTATAAACTCTTCTTGTCTCTCATTTTTCTGATTCCACAAATTTGCTTCGGGTTTGTCTCGGGCCATTGGCCTAATGAGTAGAGTGCTCGCCAATGGTCCGGGAGACTGGGGTTCAATCCCATGTCGAGTCATAGCAAAGACTTAAAAAATAGTACTTGATGCAGCCTTGCTTAAAACTCAGCATTGTAAGGATCAAGTAGAGCAATCCAGGTAATGGGATAGCTCCCTCCCCTATACCTCGGTGTAGTAGCTATTGAAAAGGGTAACCCTCGACTAAGGTCGCCGACTTATGTCTCACCTTCTCTCTTACTTTCACTTTCTCTCTGACATTGATTTAGCTCCATTAATATTATTGTATTTGATTGAGCTTATCTTCTTTCCTTCATTTTTGACATATTGTCCTTGAATAATGATTAACTTGCTAATCGCACAAATCAATTATAACGGAGTTGTGAGTGAGTTCCTCATTAGGTGATCCATACTCCTTGCCTTGAACCAAATCTAGTTTGGAGTTAGTGTTTTAATAGGACGCCTCGTGTAATGTTATCAAGCGAGGATAGAACATTATTTGTCTGTTCAATTCTCTGTTAATGCACGATACTTCTGCCTTTGTGCAAGTCTTTGTAAATGACTTCTTTGGTCTCATTCTTTTCTCTTTTTAACGCTTATAAATTCATCCGTTTACTATATTTAGCTTGAGGTTCTCAGTGATATACATAATTATTAGCAATGAACTTCTTGCCAATGTCATTCATTAATACACTATGTGAAGTGTGTATAAGTTTGTATAAATTTAGTTGTATGTATTCAACCAAACCCTTTACCACAGGAAGGATATAACACAAGGTCAATTTTTTAAAACAAATTAAATCTAGTTTGAATCCAGAGTTTTCCTTATCCTTAACTGGTTTCCTTATCAATGTTATAGAACCATTCTGCTCTACTATTTATGCATAGTTGAGCATGAATAGAAAAATAAATTCGTGACGTTTTCAGTGGCATGAGCGCGAAGTGAAACACAGTCTTGTTCAGGTTTTGAACTCGGGTCGTCGATTGCATTCCCTACGACTATAAGCGCTACACTAAGCGCACCTGCAATGAGCCATTGTAGTTACTGTTTCAATACAAGAGTTCTTCTCTCCTTAAATTGCGTTCTCTCCTTTTTCTCCCTCTCTGTCTCTTCCCCCCTTCTCTCTGTCTTTGTCTCTCAGTTTCAGTCATCAACAATAAATTTTACATGTTTCTATATATGTACGGAACCCTTCCTAAAAAAAAATTAATTCCTCTCGTCTTCAAATATTCCTTGTAGATTTTCATTATCTTTTATAACTTTCTATTTCTTCTTATTACTCTTCCATCACCTCACGCCATTTCTTTTGGCTGTTTCTTTTTGTGTTACTTGCCTCATTTTCTGTCTTTGATATCATTCAATGTATTTCCTAATGAAGAACAGTCGGTTGGATCAGTGGCCGAATGTTGACGTGAGTTCGAACCGCGCGGCCAAGATCTTGAAAGACAGCTAGTGGGAGGTCAGTCGGCATAGCCTCAATAGACAAAACCACGAAAAAAAAGTTTCATCGAACACGAATTGGGGTCATCTGAACGTTGACTTGAACAAGTTGGAGATGTACGGCAGATTTGCGATACGTTTCAATCTGACGGGCGTTGGGATGAATAAACTATATCTGTATATTTTACAGGAAGAAAAAGAAAATTTGACATGAAGGAAGTTGATGGTAGTTCCATGAAAAGACAGAAGAGTAAGACAAAGTTTAAATTGAAAATAAAAGAGAATAGGAATAAAGACGAAAAGAAAGATGGAATGAATAGAAGGAATGACCAGGAGAAAGAACGTAAAATGGAATAAGTCGATAAAGAAAATATAGTTAATTTGAAGAGGTGTGAGGTAGGAAGGAAGTGTGAGTCAGAGAAAAAATTTAGAATATATGAAGAATTGAAAGAAAATATACTTGGTGCGTCTAACAGTAGCGTTCTTTCCAGCAGAGCTTCTACTTGGGGTTAAAGTTCAGATTTTAAAAACATAAATTGATTAATAAAAGCATTACGAATAAAATATTTCCACCTGGAAAATTAGTGCAATATTAAATGATAACCCTATACTTATCTCTTCATTTTCCGTAGATGGATTAAGCTAAAACTTAGTAAATATCTATAAATAATTGGGGAAAGGTAAAAAATATCTTGAAAGACAGAAAGACAGGAATGACAAACTTGATAAACTACAAGATGGAAGATAGAGTTCAGATTCATAAAGTAAGGAAACCGAGAAATGAAGAAAACAGACAAAAAATTATGAACAGTTGCCAAACAAGAGATAGAAATATATATACAAAAGAAAGAAACAAAGAAAGATCTATTTAAATTCTGAAAGGGAAAGTAATAAGTTACTGAACAAAAAATCTTGGTTGGACTTACGAGATAATAACGATAGAAAATCTAGAAATGAAGAAAGCGGACAAAAGTCTTGTGAAGAGTTCCCCAACGGGAGATAGAAATATATATGAGAAAGAAAGCATAAAGGAGAGAAAAAGAGTAAGGGCAAGTAATAAGTTAACTAAACAAAGATATAAAATGAAAAATGGTAGTCGGATTTACAAGATAATAAAAATAGAAAGAAAAACTAGAGATTAAGAAAGTGGACAAAAGACTTATGAAGAGTTCCCCAACGGGAGATAGAAATATATATGAGAGAGAAAGAAAGAAAGGGAAAATATACGATAGCAATATACGATCGCATTTACAAGATAAGGAAAACTGGAAATGAAAAAGTAGAAAAAAACTTGTGTAGAGTTCCCCAACGGGAAATAGAAATATATATGTGCAAGAAAAAATGAAAAAATAAGAGAAAGTAATAAGTTACGAGACAAAATAGAAGATGAAAAATGGTGGTTAGACTTACACGATAGTCAAGATAAAGAGAAAAACTAGAAATGAAGAAAGTGTGCAGAAAAAAGTGGAGAGTGTTCCCAAACTGGAGATAGAAATATATATGAGAAAGAAAGAAAGAAAGAAAGGTGTAAGGAGGAAGAAGAGAAATTTGATAGTAGGGATGTTATTAAAATGATTGTCACGATTACAACCTGATTACTTGTTTACCGTTTCTTATTTCTAAGACAAGCAAAATAAAGAACATTTTCCCAACGGAACATCATCCCCCGAGAATGTGTTCTCTGCAAAATAAGATTTAATCTGTGTCGCTGACCTAGGAGAAGACGTAGTGGAGAATCTGTACTAAGCTTATTCAAAAATGCGGCAAGGCGCCTCGGGTCAGCCACTTGAGAAGACCACACCGTGTCTTTATTGACGAGCATAGAAAACTGAAAATTCGCCTATGACTTTGCTGTCCATTTCTGCATTTAATGTACTCAAGCAGAAATGATACTAACTTGTGGATACGGTGGATTTAATAGATTGATTTTAATGGCATATTAACCCATCTAGGCTTATTTTATGACAAGCGCTTTTGGAGTTGCATTCATTGAACATTTATATTTATATTTTTTGTGGATTTGTTTCTTCAGAGTTTTACTTTTAATATACTCAGTCATATGATATCAAGTATTCCTATCTAATACAAATAATTAGCTCACAGTTGTATGATATTAAGTATTACTATCTGCTAATATTGATGATAATACTAATAATAGATCTTTTTCACCCATTGATGGAGCCCTTACATGTACTATTACGCCGGGTCAAAGTGGGAGTAATGGTAAAGAAGGAGTACTCTATACTCTCAAGATCTCCAGAATTGGAGCTTCAGCATCAAACGCAGTTTAGTATCATACACATGACACTCCTTTTAGATTGTATTTTATTCCGTCTGCAGAGGATAAAGTCAGCGTATTTTAAGCTTCATCGACAGGACGATGAATTTAATAAAGGACTGAATGATTTGGGAGTTGACAGAATTCACGGTGAACAAGACGAACGCTGGAGAGCGGTTCCGTAAGTACTCCCCCAATCAAAAACACGTGCCCTTGCACCCCCACACATATACATACACACAATTTTGATATAGAATATCAAAATTACTCATAGGTCTTTATCTTTATAATTTTCAATATCAGAAATAGAGCCTATGTTAGATATTAAAACCGAATTAAAACCGATTTCAAAAACTGATTCTTTAAAACCCGTTTGTAAATCTGCTATATCTGCAAAGAATTGATAATGTACTTGATTAATTTTTGGGTTTAAGTAAAGTCTGTCCAACTAATCAGATATCGTAAACCTCTTATTGAAAAATGTCCAACTCATTCGTGAGGTATCTCATAGTCCATTGAATATTTTTTTGAACAGGAAATATTTTGTAAATACCGCATAGCTTCATAAGAATTTTACGACACAAAAGTTCTTATTAAGTATAGTCCATGTTGTTATTATTATTAAAATCATTCAGTAAGTTTTTATATTTTAGCAAGGAAAATAATCTTTTCATAATTACAGGTATGATCTTTTTAGAATCAAACCAGTTTATCATTCTTATTTTTCTTTTGCTTTTTAAAGGAAAGCTCATGCTGAAAAATAAAGTCTTTTTGTTTTTATTTTATTATCTGTAATTAGTTTCACGTCTATATATCTAAAATATTCTTATTTCAAAAATTTTATGAAGTATATCAACTTATCTATATTAAATAGGATACAAACAAAAAATGTTATACTTTTTAACAGTATACACCATCTCCTCCTGTTTCCAATGTTTGTTTGCTCCATCATTGACAGCGAGACAATCTAAAAAAAACTCTAACGCTGTAAAAAACTAACGAATCTCTCTCTCTCTCTCTATATATATATATATATATATATATGTGTGTGTGTGTGTGTGTGTGTGTGTGTGTGTGTGTGTGTGTGGTGTCTGTTTTTTTTGTCGGTCCAGGTTCTACATAAAATTGTATCACCAAAACAACCTGTTTTTCTCGCCTCACACAATTTTTTCAGTGTCCTGCGATATAACTTGACAAAAGGTAGCGACTTTTTCTATAATTAGCGTTTGTTGCAGTCAATTTTAGAATGGTAGTCTATTGGTCAGGAGAAGCAACAATCTACAACAGCAGCAACAACCGGTTCATGTGTGCCTAATGCATATACTCTTCAGAGAAATTGTAATAGAAGTAGAATAGGAAATCACATTTTGCACTGTTGTGAAAGCTAACTTTTGGCGTTCGTCCCAAGGGCATCTCTCTCTCTCTCTCTCTCTCTCTCTCTCTCTCTCTCTCTCTCTCTCTCTCTCTCTCTCTCCAGTCAATCCTCGACTGTCCTACTTCTTACTGAAGCCGAGCTCCGTCAGCTTCCAAGGGAAACTGACAATCCAACAGACTTTCCTATTTCTTCCTCCAAATTTGCAGCACACACACACACACACACATATATATATATATATAATAGTTTGCTATATTTATGAATGAAAAGTGTTCAAAATCATGAGCATCAAACCAATAATTGCATATATATATATATATTGCGATGAGCACGTTGAGTTTTTAAGCTTTAAAGATCTCTGTTTGTGCCTATCACATCACTTTCTGTAACGCCATTGGCTTAACGTGGAAAGTCAACGTAGCCTCAGCATTCTTTTTTTAAGTTTTAGAATATAAGATATTTATCTACATAAAGTCGCCTGTTAGCATATGACCCAATAATACCTCTCTGTCATTTCAATAAATTGTGTTTTGAAAACTCTGATGAAATGACATTATAATAAAATGAGCAACTACCAAAAAGGATTAAGTTGTAACAAAGTTATCGTTGTTTGTTAAGATACATTTTTAAGATATTGATTTGCGTCCAATTTATCGTTTCCATCCAATCTATTATTATCATTATTATTTGTGTTTTCAGAACTGTTTAACTGATGCTATCTTTATTTTATTTTATATTTTGCTGAAGTCCCCAAGACTCTTCTAAGTATTGTAACTGATTTTAACAGTGCTGAGGTTTCGATGGTCTCAATTCTTCCCTTGATCTCTTGTTCTTCCTGTATTTTTCTAGACTTTTGAGGACCGTTCCAAGTGCGCCAACTACAATTGGTACCAACGTCACTTTCCTGTTCCTCTGCTTTTTCAGCTCTCTGGCAAGATCAAGGTATTTGTCTATCGTTTCACTTTCTTTTATTTTCACTCAACGGTCTGTTGGAACAGTCAAATCCATGAGTTGACAAGTTCTTTTCTTGATTTTGATATTGTTAATTAAAACTAGTACTGGACTTCTGACCGGAAATGGGTGATCCGTTTCTATCTCAAGATCCAAAAGAATTTTCTGCATTTCATTTTCTCGAACAAATTCTAGTTTGGACAAATACCATTTGTCCGCATGATAAAATTATGATCTTTTGCACAATTCCTTGTACGTCACCTTTCCTAATCGTGCTATGCTTAACTTTACTATTTTATTCATTTGAAATTTTTTCACACCAGCGTTAGTTGATGGTTTTCCACTGAGGTCCGAGTGACAGCAAGTCTCCTCATGTCTTCAGAACTATTCTCAGTATTCTGGCCGATCTCAACAATGCTGTAGTTGGCATGGACTCCACACGTCCTGTTATTTCCAAGTCCTCCAGTCCCTGTACCAACCCTTTGGCAACAGTACCGAGCGCGCCAATTACAATTGGTACTACCGCCACTTCCATATTTCATAGTTTTTTCAGTTCTCTAACAAGATTCTGGAAATTATCACTCTTTTCGCTTTCTTTCAGTTTTACCTTGTGGTCAGCTGAAACGGCAAAGTCCACAATTCGGCGGGTTCTCCTTTTCTTTTTTTGCTGACTATCTCGAAGGTCTTGTCGTCTGGCCGAGATTTGATGGTCGGTTTGTGTCTCAAAATCACAAAGAATTTTGTGCGTTCCATTTTCTTGGACGGATCCTGTGTTGTGCATATACCATTTGTTCGTATTATCAAATTTAAACTTCTTGTACAATTCCAAGAGGATCACCTTTCCCATCTAGTCGAATCTAGTCTTATACTGTTTTTGTGTTAATTTGATGCATTCGCTTTTTATGTGATTGATCATTTTGTGATTGATCTCAATCACCATATAATCTCCTATTTTGCTGCGTCTTATCTATTCTTGCCTTGACATCATTATCATCATATCGCGCTGGTAGCACGGATATCCCTGACTCTCTCTCGCCACTCCTCCCTATCGTTCATCGCCCTAGGTTGGTCTTCAGGACAACATCCCGTATCCTCACATAGCTGCTGAATGTATGTTCGTGCTGGTCGTCCTGCTTTTCCACGGCCATGTGTGGGGGTCCATAAGAGTACATCTCTTATGAGTTCGTGCTGTCTGGTTCGTCTAACTTGAATAGTTTTCGTGATAGGGGGCAGGTGGCCGTACAGTTGGTGTCTTTTGGGGTGTTGCCGCCAGGACTTGTTCAAGATTGCACGCAGCATTCTTGTGTAATTGCCGTCTAGCTTCTTCTCCAGCCGTTTTGTTAGCGTCCATGTAGTGCAGCCATATAGCAGTATCGATGTGACCGCTGCCTGGAAGAAGAAACTGCGTTTCATTTTATGGGTTAGGTCTGATTTCCATATAATCGATAGCCTATTGATAGCTGTCCATGCTTTCGTTAACCTCGTTTCGATGTCCTTTTTGGTTGATTCGACGCTGCTTCCTAGGTAAGTGAATTTGTCTACTAGTTTAAGAGGGGTCCCTTCTAGAGTGGAGATGTCCCCCGTTTGATTATAGCACATATATTCCGTTTTGTGTGCATTAACATAGAAGCCTATGCTTGCTGCTGCTCGTTCCAAACTATGCAGTAGTGTTTCGGCTTGGTCGGGTGTATTTGCCAGTATCGCTATGTCATCGGCGTAGTCGGCGTCGGTAATTGTTGTTGCGGGGTACCTTCTGCTTCTTTTCTTCGTCAGTTCGAAGCCATTCTCTCTGATTTTGTCAATCGATGTTCTAAGTACGTAGTCTAGACAAATGATAAAGAGGTACGGAGCCAGCGTGTCCCCTTGTAGTACTCAGTTGGTCCTTATGACGTTGTTTTGTGCTGCTATAAGAAGTGGTTCAGTTTCTCTCTTAAGGCTTCCCCTGCTGAGCCATATCCAAGTTTTCTTGAGTGAGATTTCGCTTATTTGCCGCTTGAAATGTCTATACATTTGTTTTTCTTCCCCTATTCGTTTATTATTATTATTATTATTATTATTAGTGTTGTTATTATCATTATTATTATTATTATTAGTGTTGTTATTATCATTGTTTACTCTAATAATAATTAAAAAAACAACATAAAACATGATGATGATGATGATGATGATGACTTGAGTTTTTGAGTGATTAGTGTTTCCTAAGCTTTTTTATTCAAAATTTGAGGCGATGCTGAAACAAGGAAACATTTGTTTAATGTTCATTGATTTTTTTAAATTACGAAATGATGTGTCAAATGCACTGAACAACTGTAGGAATATATAGAAAAGCCTGTACGTTTCATGGTATTTAGTTATTCCCTTTTTGGTTGTACCGAGAACTTTTCCGCTACCATAAACTATAAACAGTTTAACAAAAGTTCTCTTTTGTGATACCTACAATGATGTGTCATGTTTTTTTCTTTTCTTTTTTTCCGACACTAAAAATGATCGAGTTTGTTAAAAATCTCGAAGAATACTGGAATAATACAGAAAAATGTCAGATTTTATCTAAAATATTTTTGTATTTTCTCCGAGCGTTTTAATCTGTAAAATTCGACACCTTATAAACAATATTTAACTTTTGTTACTTGCTACAATTACAAAAAAAAAAAAAAAAAAAAAAAATGAACAAAAAAAACATAATGTTCCTGCGTTTTTTTTATCAAAATATCAAACTGTAAGTTTTCTTTATTGAACATATTGAGCAGAATGTTTCTTAAAAATCGATATCATTTTATATTTTCTATTTATTCTCTAATAATTCAATTTTTTTTTTCAGGAATAGAAATGCCATTCAAGTAGAAAAAGAATATTAAACGTTGAATACTGGCTTGTTTCTACATATGCTGAGATCATTTGAACGAGAATTAGTCAAGTTATTAGATATTGAAATGATATAAAATTATTTGAAATATTCTGTACATCACAAATGATATAATTCTTTTTAAAACATCCGGTATTTTTATATTTGAATTGATATGCAAATAAAATTCTGTACTTTCCAAAACTCAGTAGGACGAGGAAAAATTTGAGTGAAAGTAAGGATATATATATATATATATATATATATGTGTTACAACCAAACAGGCAACATTGCCACACTAGACGGAGCCTCTCTGAAACTAGTCGACAAATTCACCTACCTAGGAAGCAGCGTCTCATCAACCGAGAAGGACATCGACACACGACTGACGAAGGCATGGACAGCTATCGATAGGCTCTCGATCATATGGAAGTCGGACCTAACAGATAAAATGAAACGCAGTTTCTTCCAGGCAGCGGTTGTGTCGATACTGCTATATGGATGCACCACATGGACGCTTACGAAGCGGCTGGAGAGGAGGCTGGACGGAAATTACACAAGAATGTTGAGAGCAGTATTAAACAAGTCCTGGCGACAACACCCCACGAGACTCCAACTATACGGACACTTGCCCCCCATCACAAAAACTATACAAGTTCGACGAACCAGACACGCGGGACACTGCTGGAGAAGCAAGGACGAGCTCATAAGCGATGTACTCCTGTGGACCCCCACTCATGGATGTGCAAGTGTGGGACGACCAGCACGAACTTACATACAGCAGCTATGTGAGGACACGGGTTGTAATCCTGAAGACCTGCCGGAGGCGATGAGTGATAGGGAGAAATGGCGAGAGACGGTCAGGGATATCCGCGCAGACGGCGCGACATGATGATGATGATATACTAGGATCATAAAATAAGTTTCCAGACTTTTTTCGTATGGGCACTTTTATTGATAGTACACACATGAAACTCAAGTCCCCTTCGAAGTAATCTCCTCCAGTTGCAATGAACTTGTTGTACCATTCTAACAACTTCTGGAAGGCCCCATGGAATTCCTCTTCTGTGAGCGTGTCAATGATCTTCGTTACATCCTCTTTCATCTCCTCAATTGTCACATAACAACAACCTCTGAGCTTAGGGAATAACCAAAAGTCACAGGGAGCAAGGCCTGGACTATAGGGAGGGTGAGGAACTATCTTGATGCCCATCTTGGTCTAATAGTCCGTGATAAGGATGGAGTTGTGGACTGGTGCATTGTCCTGGTGGAAATGCCACTGACCCGATTCGAAGAGTGCTGACCTTTTCCGACGGAATCTCTTCCTAAACTCCCTTAAAACCTCAACATAGTAACCCTAACCCTTTGGCCAATCAACTTCCTTACTCCTCCCACACCTCTCATCTCCCTCACAGACTCCCTGCCTTCCTTGAATCTCTCATGCCACTCAAAAACTGATGCTCGATTCATGCAAGATGGTCGAAAAGCAGTCTGAAGCATTCCATACGTTTCTGTGGCATTTTTTCCAAGTTTAAAACACAATTTTATTGCATATCGTTCTTCTAAAGTGTCCTCGCGTCCAGATTGCATTTTTGAAATTCACCATCTGTGACAATCAGGCTTTAGTAGGGTGTATTCCAATTCCTGCTGTAGCTGTTCATTTGAAGCTGAAATCATAAAAATTGGTCAGTCATCTCATAATATGTATAAGAAGAACATACTGAATTTTCAAGAGTCTACGACAATTTTAAATGCCTGTAAGAAAAAATTCTGGAAACTTATTGAATGTATATATATAAGCTGTTTATAACAATATAACCAAAATAATACGTCTTAGTAAGAATAGTCGAGTGTATATGCATATAAGAGTGAAACTTTATGTATTTGCGCATTTTTCAATGTAGTAAAAGAGTTAAAATATGTGTTTATTTGACGGAACTTTTATTTGTAAATGAATATGCACATGCACAATACGTGCCCCACCATCATATACATACATATCTATCTTTCTATCTATCTATCAATCTATCTATCTATCTATCTATCTGAGCGCATCCAAAATTAGAATATCATTTAACCTCATTTAAAAGGTATTAACTTCTTATTTCAGTTGCTCGCTCTCTCCGGTGAAAATAAAGATATGAATCAACCAAAATTGAATATTCCCACTCCAGTTATAATTATTATACCCTGTGAAATCTTCTGCACGTATTCACATCGGCTATTTTCTCTTTTCTTCCTTTCTTTCCGAGCAAATAGACATTTTTGAATTTGCCCTCATCTTTGCCGCCAGTTATTTAAACTTTAATTCATTAAAAATTGTCGTTCGTTTCCAGTAGAATGGAATTTTCCCACTGATTATAATACTTTTACACGCGGTCTATGTGCTTTCCAATTTAAACAAATTTTCTCCTTTGATGCTCGTTCAACAACAACAATAACAACAACAACAAACATGATGGTGATGATAAAAAAAAACTTAAATAGATTTGTTTCAAAAAGTAACCAGACGTTGTCGTAATATTGGCAATAATATATATTTAGTTATACATTCATATAATGTATTTTGAAAAACACTATATAATATATTTATTTGCGTTAGTAGTTTTCTTCTTCTTCTTCTTCTTCTTCTTCTTCTTCTTCTTCTTCTTCTTCTTCTTCTTCTTCTTCTTCTTCTTCTTCTTTCTCTCTCTCTCTCTCTCTCTCTCTCTCTCTCTCTCTCTCCATTAAAATTATTATTGCTGATAGAAAGTATCATTGATATTGTTATAATTGAAGCTATTGTAACTGTCATTTATCCAAGCCAGAAAGAGTAAAACGTTATTTTTTAATTAACATCTTAAAATTTTCCGTTTTAAAAAGTTCCTTCATATTTTTCTCCAATAGATTTATTTTTTAATTTCTTATTTTATTTATTTATTTATTTTGTGTGTGTGTGTATGCAATTTTTGAGTCTGGATGAATAAATGCGAAAAAAAAACAGAAAATACAAAAGTAATGAAGTTTTTAAAAAATGTTCATAAAATTAATGAACAGAGGCTGCAGCTAGAGAAATAAATATAAGTAATTAAGTACAAATAAATTTAAAGAGAGAAATGTACAAAAGAAGAAAAATTACAATAGAACTTTTGAAACTCAGTTAGAAGTGCAAAATAAATTTGTTGTTTTATCTTCAGTGTTAAAACTTTATTGTTACCTGCTTGCCTATCAATCGATCTGTTTATCTATTTATTTATCTACGAAGTTGTAGCTATTCGACAAAATGTCACGCACGTAAAAATAAATGTACATATATAAATGAATTTGATAATACCAGAACAGATTATGCTCTTGCAGTTACCAATAATAGTAGATGATATAACAAACCAGAAAAAGGTCATCATCCCGCCATTAAAATAAATAAACGTTTTTAGTAAAATGATAACTTGAAGTCATTTCGTATCAGATAATTGTGTCATCTTGCCATTATCTTGAAAACATATTGTATAATATACTACACAGGATTAGTGTATAATAACTGGATTTAATTCTTTCGGTCCAGTTCCATTAATTTATGTAAATGTTGATGAAGTGACAAAAAAGTAAAAATGACATTTTTTTTCTAAATTCAGTTTTGAAAAGTCTTCTTGTTACCATCATTTTACAAAATTCTTGACAGAGTTCCAGTAAATGTTTAACATCATGCATTACAAATGATATAAAGGAATGATGAAAAGGTCTCGTGCTGACCAAGAAGAGAGTGACTTGAAGACCTGAAATCTGCTTGCTATGTGACACTATGCGGGTGGTCCGCTAAGCAGACGATCCCTTTGTCTGTTTTGGCGCGAAACCAAACAAAGGGTTTGGACTCGAGATCTCCAACGAGACCAGAAGTGGGGGAGGAAAAGCGAGGTCCGAGAGAAGCCAAGGTGGGCAGTTGGCAAAGGAGGCCAGCGAGGCAGTTGGCAAAGGAACCCAGAGAGGGTAGTTGGCGAACACAGACGCAGAGAGGCAGTCGACAACGGACAGCAGAAGAGACCAGTCAAGATGAGTTGGCAATCCCTGTAGCTTGTAGAAGTCTAGCGCAAAATACACGCCAGCGTTAGTCTACAGATGCATAGGGAATGCAGTGTCACAAAACTACCCTTCTTGCACTTGGAGCTGATCTATGTCCAAATTGTTCGTTTGTTCTTTTCTCCCACTCCCTCGGTTGTATTTCTTGTGGCCGTAAAGAAATGTGTGATACCTCTGTCGGAACCCACTGGATGAATCACAGGCCATGAATAGTATTGGTTTTAAGAAGTTGATGTATTCGGGGCGGCCGAAGGAGGGTGTCACAGCTTACCCTATATTTGTCACACTTAGCATGTGGTTTCTCAAGTTTCTTTCATCGTTAAAGAGCCCTTCGTATGACTCTAAAGTGTATCTTATGGTGAGGCTCCAGTTTGGGGGATCTGGGAAGTGTGAAGTACCCTTCATTGCTATTACTTCCCAGTCCATTCTGATCTAAAGCGGTAATACCTGTTATGAGACCATCTGCAGGTCAAATAGATCTGTTAGGAATACTTAATATCACATAACTGTGTAAAAAGTTTTTAAAAAATCTCTTAAGAAACAACTACACAAAAATATCAATATGAACGTAAAATGAATGTGATTTCCTAACCTCTAAGCATAAAATAACTCTAAACGAGTCGACATCCCATCAAAATCAATCATTTAATCCTTAAAAAATTAATAAAATACGATAAAATTAATACGTTTATAAATAAAGTGAATGAATGAATAAACAAAGGAAAACTCCAATCAATGAAATTTGAAAAAAAAGAAAGAAAGGCAATTCTGTTCTAGATTAGGGTGAAAACGTTTTAGCACCCCCACGTAAGTAAAGTTTCACGTCATAAATTCATCTGGGTTTGGGGGTTCCAATTTTATTCAACATGCCATAAATTGCAGTATTATTAAATTAAATTAATTAAAGAAAATTTAAACCGTTTGCTTCATTTGTTTTCTCGTAAAATCAGTAGTATCACAGAATTTCTGAATCCCCCACCTCTCTCTCTCTCTCTCTCTCTCTCTCTCTGTTTAAAGTACTTGGGGAACTGAAAATCTTTTCGCCCAATTTACGAGAGAATTACATTACTCCCATATTTTCAATTGGTTTTGATTTGGGGGAAGGTGAAATTTAAAGTTACAAAGAAAACTGGCGGTATTAATCTCAAGAATTCTTCTTTTATTTATTCTGAACAAACGAACCACTTAATTGCCGAATTCTGTAGAATAATGCCATAATGTATCGACTCAAGTCATTCTGTGATACAAGTCGTAGACTGGTTGCTTAGCCCAGGCAAAGGAGCTCAATCTTCCCTATTATTTATCATAGCTGGGAGAGAAGAGATGGGTTCGTTCTTTTCCCAAAGGAATTAGTGCGAAGTGAAACGCAAAAAGTCTCGTCCGGGATCTGAATTCGGATCACCAATTCCATTTTCTACGACGATAACCGTTATGCTAAGCTTGTAACCATATTCCAAGGATTGAATGAATTCTTTGTTATAACAAGGATAGTTATTGTTGTTGGTGGTGGTGGTGATGATAAGGTTGATGGTGGTCACTTGAATCGACTTTTATTTTGTCTTAGAACACACTGATTCATGTGAAAGCGTGGTGAAATTTGCTTATTGCTCAAAAACATTTCGACAACCATGCATGTCTTCTACAGATTAAAAAAATTCAACGTGCATGAAGCAGGGTTTCTCGCCGAGGAGAGACATCGACCTGTGTCAGAGAGAATTCCATCCTCTATGGCCTTGACAGGGAGTGATGGGATCACAGTTATAAATAATAACTTATAATATCCGTTATGATTATATGATAGAATGAAAAATTCTGCTTATCCTTGAGTTAGAATAGAATTAACTATTCATAAAAATATCAGTAGGGTGTTCTTATTAATGGGCAATTCTCTTGACAAAAGATTGTTATTGTCATAGCAACAATATAGTGCATCTTAAATGCCACTTCCAATTAAAGTTATTAAAAATTTAACCTGTAATAATTGGTACAAATAATAAATTGTGCGTAGCGACGCAAATGAAGAGAATAGGCTAAAATTTCTGTTGATTTTTTTTAAAGTAGAAAAAAATGAATAAATCAAAATAAAACGGAAGAGGAAAGCAACAAAGAAAAACAAACTGACCGGGTAAATTTTTGGCAACATTGTGTTGAAACTGAAAAGAAGCCATAAATAAGAACATTCGTCTGCCGGGAAATTGACCCCCACAGGAATTTGCCAAAAGAAGTTCTCAATAAATTATATTTTCTGAAATGCATATCTTTGCCTTTTTGTCTTTTTTTTTTGTTGTTTTTGTTTTGTCTCTTTTTCTTTTGGTAGATTTCAGCAGTGCTGTTCATGCGTCCGCGCCTGTTGCTAGAGATGCACATGCAGATATTGCTTGGCTTTTCTTTTCAAATTCCGTGACGTTTCTTTCATGATAACACGTTGGTTAACACAGTGGCATAAGGGACACATGATTTACTAATCAATAATTGTTATTTACTAAGGTTTTCCCAGTCTGCCACCCGAGCGCCAGGCTGCTTACAATACTTTATGTTACTATGCAGTCAGCGATCTAAGAAATGAATGGGGTCATCGCTGTTTAACTTCGTTAATCAAGCAGCAACCAGTACTTTAGCATGATTTGACCGTAAATTACTATGTGATGACTTCTTTGCAAGCAAAATGATTTTCACTGATATGATCAAGGGACAATACCAAGTAGATGATATGAACTCTGTTTTATTCATTTTACATTCACACCTTCATTCTTGCACACTCACACATACAGAGAGAGAGAGAGTGAGCGAGGGAGAGTGAGAGAGAGAGAGAGGGGGGGAGAGAGAGAGACGTGTACCTTTCCTCTTTTTGTATCCCGTTAATAAAGATACGAATAAATCGATTTTAAATTAATTCCTGAGAGAAATCTTGTTATTACAACTTGTTCGTGTGGATTTGAATATGCTTACTGCATCCTCTTTTAGAGGAGTAAGAACTACTTCAAAAACAGGTGACCTCGGTATAACGCTAAACTGCATCTGATGGTGAGGCTCCAGTTCGGGAGTATGAAGTACTCTTCATTGCCATAACTAATAGGTTCACCCTGTTAGGGTCCCATTATTGAGCTAAATGGATCTGTTTAAAATCATTCGTATTCGATAATATCGTATTCAAATGCAACAACCTTTAGAAATAACTACACAAAATAATGTAAATATAAATGTATAATGAACGCGATTCCTTAACATCTAGGTATAAAATGACCCTAGATAGGTTGAAATGCCGTTAAAATCTATTGTTTCTTATATCACATTCTCAGTAATAATTCTTCAACATGACACTATTCAGTATTCGTTGATAAGAAATAGGATTTTTCTTTATTTTTCTGGTAAAATACATTCCTAAGTCGATGATTGGCTTGTGTTAGATTCTAGATCTATGAAATAAATGTTTCCATAATCGTTCATGGAAAGCTGTCTGTAATATAATTTATCTATATATTAATAAAACTCTCATTATGTTTATGTGTGCGCATGTGTCTGTGTTATAGACATAGAACAAATCTTCAGATCATAATAAACTTATTCCTAAACAATATTTCAACTCAATTTGACTATGACTTCATCATCATAGAAAGGTGTGAAAAAATGCTTTGGATGACGATACAAAAACTCTCGAAAAGAAATGGATATGTCTTCAAATTTTGTCCCCAAATGGTTTTAACATTAAACTAAACCATCCTCAACAAAACTGTTTTGTAATTGAATGGTTGCTGCGATGTGCTACTTAAATAAAAAAAGAAAAATACTGATTTTTGTGGTTTCAATAGTACTGAAACTTTCCCCCGCGGAGGAACATACCGTTCCTAATGGAGGGTTTTGCAGGTTCGGAGCGTCACGTGATTATTTACCCAACCGGAAGATATAACACGAATTCAATTTTTAATCGGAGTACTGATATTTTTAATTCAGCGTTTTCCTTTTCCTAGATTGGTTACCTAATCATAGCTGGGCAGGGAGAGAACAAATAGAGTCGTGCTTATGCAAGGGCGTTAGTGGGAAGTGAAACGCTAAAGTAAACGCAAATTATATTTTTTACATTCGTAAATTCAGAAAGTGGTTCCTAATTTATCATAAAGAGATATCCACCATATGAGAACCAATTGGTCAAATGATTGTATCGGCAAGAAACTGACTGTCACTAAACGTTGTTGACTCAGTGTTTGCTGTATTCTAACTAACTAACTAACTATATATATATATATATATATATATATATATATATATATATATATATATATATAAATGCTCTATCATTGATATTGAGCATTATTTAACTATACTGCAACATTTGGTCCTCTATTAACTCACCAATCGAACTAGTAAGAACCATAAACCTCTTTATATATATATATATATATATATATATATATATATATATATATGCACTTAAAATGCTATAACTCAGAAAATTAAAAAAAATTCCTGTCGATTCTGCGACCGAAAATGGAATCTGCGACGCTCTATTCATCGTTTTTATAATCTGTAAATGCTTAATATAATTGAGATAACAATGAAATACTAATGAGACTTATTCACTCCTTCTAAGGAGTCCCCGTGGTGTCATGGCTAAAGTGCAGGACAGCAGCCTTAAAGTAAATGAATTGGAACCCCAGTCGAGCCATTTCGTCCCTTTTCGGACTAATATCCTACCAGCTATGTGTTAAACAGTATCACTGCAGTTTTTCTACAAGGATGACTTTGGCATTAAATAACTCACGAAGGTTTATAACTAAACAAAGAAACCAACAATTATCTCCTTTCTAAATGAAAGTATCAATATCATCAAGGAGAGCAGAAACTCTACGAGTTAAAGGGTCATTAAAGTATTACCTCAATAGTAAAAAAGAATTTTAACTTCGGAGGGCACAATTGTCATCTGATCATTTGTCATCAAAGTTTGTTGCTAATAAGGATGGCTGAAAATAGAATGTGTGTAAAGAGTTAAAATTTCTGATGAATTTGCTTATCCTGACTCAAATATTCTTAGGAAAGGCCTGAGTCCAGTTCTTCCAGAGATTTACCCCATGAACATATATCTCCAAATTCCTCTATCGTTAGCGATGAAAAGACATGAAATAACCACCCCCTTATAATTATCTTACACAAGCAGAAGCAGCAAAGGTATTTCCACGATAATCAACGTTGACGATGACAGGTAAAAATCTATAAGATACTGTTGGGCAGTTAAAAAGTTTATTCTACGGCATGCGTTTTTTGTACAGTAACGTCGACAAGACTAGGACAATTTTTGCTCATTCCGCCTGAGAAGGTTCCAAGTGTTTCCTGCGATAATCTCGCGTTACAGCTGTTGTGCAGTAAAGGAAATACAGCACACTAGTTAGGGGGTTATCATCGCTGGAAATAGTATCGATGACCCGGATTCAAATCTGGGCTGTAGAATACACTAACTGCACCTCTGAATTGTTTAACATAGAACTGTTTTGTCATTTAACTGTGCGTAAACAAAACCTCTACTTATACTAAACTGAATAAGTTGAATTAGAACTGTTTGAATAAACTGAATAGTCTGATAGAGAAATGTTTTTGACAATTAAACTGTGTACTCATACAAAACCGAATTGTTTGAAATAGACTATTTGCATAAAAAATGGATTTGGCGTTAAATAACCTACGAAGGTTGATATGCCATAAAACCCAACCAACCAAGCAACCAAGCGGATTCAAATCTTAGACGATATTTCTGCTTTTTTTTTCTCGCTAATTATTCCTTCGCTTCTCCACTATAGTTGATCATACTGGATTCTATAGTCTTTGTAAGGCAACCAGCCAAGAAAATGGAAAACTGAATTTAAACTAGTTATACTCAGCTTAAAAAGTGATCTTGTGTCGCATCCTTCTCGTGGCAGAAAATGCTTGGTAAATACCTACAATATGCTAGTTGGATACTTCCTCGTGATATAATGGTCAGCAAGCTAGTTTAGTTGATCAATTACATCTGAGTAATGAGTTCGATCTTTACAAAGTTCTCCATAGTGGTGAGGTTATCAGATCATTCAATACTCACTGGATGTCCAATGTTTTTTTAACATGGTCCAAAAAAGGAGTTTCCTTAATATGAGACAAAACTGCTGCTGATGTTAGGGAGATCTGAGGATTTTGGAGTTCTCTTTCATTGCTATCCCTCCCAGGTCAACGCTGTCCTGGAGTAATGAGCAGAGAGGTTTCCAACTATGGGTCAGATAGATCTGTTTAAAAATGATTCGTGTTCTATTGGACTGTGTGCATAAAATTCCCTAAAGAAACAACTACACAAAAATTTACATACGGACGTGTTTCCCTAACATCTAGTCATGACATAATCCTTAACTGGTATACTCACCATTAAAATCAATTAATTAATTTAAGTACAAAAAATGAACAGTTACAATACAGCCTTGACGTATATTTGCTGCATCTGGCTCGCAAGCTGGAAAATTCTAGAGAAAAAAAAACTAAATCAAGAACTCGTACCTGCCAAATTTTATGAAACATGTCTAGAAATATTTTTCAGCTTAAATATTAAAAGATAAAATGTAGACGTTGCGTAGTACTCATAAATGAATTAAACACTCACATGACACATCAGCAAATAAACGGGACACAATCTGTTATATACCACAAGCATACTTTTAATAAATATACTTTTAATATGCGTTTTGGCTCAGAAATGCTTCTTGAAACTTTTTTAAAACCTTTTTTATTTTCATTTTCTTGCACAGATACATCTTTTTTTCTTTTTGCATTCTCTACTTTTTAACAGACTTCAATGATTGGAAACGTGCAGAAATTCTTTGACTCGAATAAAAAAGAAACACATTGTTTTCCTGCTATTGTTCAAATTCTGATTTCCTTCAGACTGCAAAACTAACATCTCCTCTCGCTCTAATTGGTGAAGTCTTGCGAGAATTCGACTGACGAGTTTATTTCGTTGGGGGATCACCTAAAAACAATGCAAAAATATAAGCTAATCACCAGTTTTACTTGCAAGTAATCTTCAAACGTTCGGACTAAGCATTCTTACTGAATCAGCGACGAGTTCGTCTGTATGCAATTGTAGTCGATTTGTCGATGTGGTTTTTATTCTTCTATATTTATGACTCTCTCTCTCTCTCTCTCTCTCTCTCCACCTTCTTTTCATTTATTATTAAACTCATTGAAAGCTTTTCTCCCTTGTTTGACTTAAACATTTTAAACTTGCTTTTTTCGCTATCCTCGTCATAAAGTCAAGATGAAAGTTATAATGTGTGAATATTCGGTATTCACTGAATAATTTCTTTTTTTTAATTTTCACTTTCTTTTTTTTCTTTTTCCTTTCCTTTCTTCACCAAAAATTCTGAGTAAGTATCACTTGAGAATCAGTTAGGATTAGCGAAAAAGCCATCGATTGCTTCCGTCGACTTTCCAATATAGAAAGAAAAATATACATTTCTTTCAATCCTAGCAGAATTCTAGAAGTGTCGCAGTGACTATCGTTGTCCGTTGGGCCTAGCATCGAAAGACGTTTTTGAAAACAAGTTATTTCCCTAGCGTGGAAGGGAGATAACTGATGAAAATATAAATACAAAATATTACGGCTATATCACTTGAAAAGACGACGACGAAAAATATGATTTATATGGCACCAGCGTTAAATGGCTTTCGCGTAAAATACGTCAAGTTCGGCTTTGTGCGAACAAGATGTCTTCGAAAAATGCCAAGAAAACATTGTGTAGAAAGAACATGTCTATGAATATGCATTATTGTATGACTGTATATGGATGAGGGGGACAGGAGGAGTTGATTAAGTATATCTAGTAATGAGAGGGTGTCCCTGCTTCGATAAATCTATGTTTGTGAGAGGAGAGATTTTATAAAGGCACCTTACGAACTAGGACAAATTCAAAATGTATCCTCTCCCTCTCTCTTTCTCTCACTCTCTCATTAGGAAATAAGTGTATTGAGAAGGCTATTTAGAGTTCGAGAAAATATTCCTTATTCGTCTTTAGGTTCAATTATAAATAAAATTTTGATATTGTAAGTTTTGGGGGGGTTGGTTTTAAATAGAAAAACCTAAAGAAATACAGTGATTTTTTCTTCTTTTTCTCTAATACCGAAAAACGCCCTAATTTGGCTTTTCATTTTGTCATTGTTATCAATTGTTGACTAGTTATATAGCAAGCAGAAGAGAATACATTTTTTCAGTTTAGTGCTTTGTTTCGATTTACCTTGTTTCAAATTTAAATTAATCAGAAGCAATAACAGCTTCACTGGCATTTCAAAAATTGTTAAATTTCAAAAATTTTCACTTAGTCCGATTATTTTTTAGAACAAGATGACTATACTGATATATACAAATACGGCAATTTATATATATATATATATATATATATATATATATATATATATATATGTATATATATATATAATTTTTTGTTGTAGGTCCAAAGAGAGAATAAGAATATTTTGAAATGAGTAGATTCACGAAGAGATTTGTATTTTTTTCGGATTTATCAATTTATTTTGTTCTTACATACATGTATGTTTCCAGCTTGATGGTTTCGTCAGAGAACATACATGGCACAAGGCCTTGTTAATGTGGTATTCAATGAGACTTGAACTCACTCGTGTTTGTAGTTTGAATGGTTTTCAGTTGGTTGTTTTTTTATGAAGGTCGATCTTTTCATTTTCTTAGAGTGTGTTTCTTTTAGCCAATTTAACCCTCATTTACTTTTCATATTTGATACGTTGTGTGTGTGTGTGTGTGTGTGTGTGTGTGTGTGTGTGTGTGTGTGTTGGAGTGGTTTCAGATTTCACTTATAGTATTTTTTTCTCTATGTATGTGTGAATGTGTGTCTAGAGATTTTTTTAGATGCTTGTATACATATATATATATATAGACATACATACATACATACATATATATATATATATATATATATATATATATATATATATATATATATATATGTATGAATGTTTGTTTCCATTTGTGTGTGTGTAAGAGTCATGTTTTATTCAACTTAGGTTTAAATCAATCTATAAAATTCTTTTCGTTTATTTGATGTAGCGTGTAGTCGTTCGTTTGATACATAGGCATTATTTTATTGGTATAGGAGTTTCGAAGCATTTAAGTTTCTGTTTTCTTCTATTTAGATATTACTCTTGTATTAAGGGCCTGTGTTGACCCTATATTCTTTGCATTTACTACATTCAATTATGTAAACTACGTTTTTTAAGTTGCAGTTTAGGTCTATTTATTTAGAACTTTGTTTCCAGATAGAGGATTTCCCTTCTATAATTTTATCACATATTCTACATAATCTATTATTACATTTGTTAACCCATTTAGTTGTGTTTTCTCCAAATGTAAAAGAGGCGAGTATTCTTTTAAGGTTTTCAGGTTGTTTCTGGCTTTAATGATTTTTGTTGTGTTTAGTATTTCTTTAATTTTGTCTTTGTTTTTAAGTTCTTGAAGATTTTTTTATTATTTCTGTGGATAGTTCTGGGTTGTTTTTGTTGTAGGTTGCAACATATGCTAGGGGTTTCTCGCTGTTGAGCTTTTTCGGGTTCCTTAATTCTCTTTGTGGTATTTTTTCTGCTAATATCCATTCCTAATTTATATACGAATGTAGTCGAGGTAAATTTAAAATTATGCTAATATATCAAACGAACGACTATACGCTACTTCAAATAAAGGAAAAGAATTTTATAGATAAATTTAAACCTAAGTTGAATAAAACATGAATCTTACACACACACAAATGGAAACAAACATTCATACATATATATATATATATATATATATATATATATATATATATATATATATATATATATATATATATATGGTAGTTGTCCATGGGATCCGATGATGACGTTTGTGTTCTACAACTCATCTATGAACACGGACGTGGCTCCGCAGCCCCTGTCCAGAGGCACAGAGTCTTGAACAGTGAGGGCACTGGAAGTCAGTTGTTGTGATCACTGCCGAGGCTGCTCTGCAGTGTCTCTCTCTGGCAGCAGTGAGTTTTTGGCATTGAGCCTCTTCAAAGTTGGCAGCAGCTCTGTGAACCGAGCCTTGCCATTTTGGTCTGTCCATGGCATATCCCCCTAGGTCTCTCGGATTGATGTGGCACCACTGGAGATTGGCTTTGACCGTGTCTTTATACCGCAGTTTTGGTCTACCTTGATTTCTTTTGCCGGCCTGACGTTCCCCGTATATCAGGCGTCTCGGCATCCGACTCTTCTCCATTCGAATCACGTGTCCAACCCATCGAACTTGGGCCTTGATGATAGTGGCCTCTATGCTGGTGGACTTAGCTTGATCGAGGACCTTCAGATTGGTGATGTGGTCCTGCCACCTGATTCCCAGGATGGAGCGGTGAATTCGCATGTGGAAGAGCTCCAGTTTCTTGACAAGCCTGCGATACTGTGTCCACGTTTACCAACCATAGAGGAGGGAGGGAAGAACCACGGCATTGTAGACCTTCAGTTTCGTAGATAGGCGGATGTTGTGTTCGCTGAGCACTCGATTGCGGAGACTATCCAGCGCCCGACTTGCCTTGCTGATTCTAGTGTCAATTTCTCTGTCCAAGGAGCCATCACAAGATATGGTGCTCCCCAGATATTTGAAATGTTCTACGTTGGCAAGTGGTTTGTCGTCACTGGTGATGGTGGGGGAGGGGGGAGTATGGTGCAGGTTGATGGAGCACTTCCGTCTTTCCAAGACTGATTGTTAGGCCGAAGAGCTTGGATGCCTTGGAGAAGTGGTCTAGCATCCGCTGTAGGTCTTGTTCTGCGTGGGCCACTAGAGCGCAGTTGTCGTCAAAGAGAGCCTCTTGGAGGAGAGTTTGCAGGCTCTTCGTCTTTCCTGTGAGTCGACGCAGGTCGAAGAGGGAGCCGTCCAAGCGGTAACGAATGTAGACTCCCTTCTCCAGATCTTGGACCGCATACAGGTGAAAAAGACGTTGAACAGGACCGGTGCTAGTACGAAGCCCTGCTTCACTCCGTTGCTGATCACGAAAGCATCCGTCACATTGCCATTGGAGAGGACCTGGCCAGTCATGCCGTCATGGAAGAGCCTGATCATCGACACCAACTTTGGAGGATACCCGATGCGTTCAAGAACTGTCCAAAGTGCCTCCCTGTTGACTGTGTCAAAAGCTTTAGTCAGGTCAATGAATACTAAGTAGAGGGACTTATTCTGTGCGATGCTCTTCTCTTGAAGTTTTTTCACAATGAATATCATGTCTACTGTGCTCCTGTCCGGCCTGAAGTCTCACTGTGCCTCTGTTAAGGATGACTCGCGCAAAGATCTTTCCTGCAACCGAGAGGAGGGAAATGCCACTGTAGTTCCTGCAGTCTGACTTACTTCCATTTTTCTTATAGAGGGAGACAAATCAGGGCGTTGCGGAAGTCATCCGGCATCATCTCCTCCTCCCAGACAGTAAGCAGGACATCGTGGAAGGCCAAAAGGTCATCGGGGCTCGCTGCCTAGTAGATTTCAGCAGGGATGCCATCCTTTCCCGATGCTCTGCCGGAGACTGTCCGCTGGATCGCTTTCTTGATCTCCTCGATGGTAGGTGGTTCTGCGAGCGAAACTTGTACGAGCTGTTGGGGGATCTGATTCAGGGTGTCTGAGTCAACTGACGAGGGCCGATTCAGCAGAGTGCTGAAGTGTTCCCGCCTGTGCTTGCTGAGACCCCTCTGGTCCTTGATGAGCGTCTTCCCGTCTGACGACAGTAGCGGGGTGCTGCCGGACGCAGAGGAGCCGAAAACGGTTTTCAGCAAGCTGAAAAATTTCCTGACGTTGTGAGTGTCAGCGTAGTGTTGGACTTCAGCTGCATTGTCCCGCCACCGCTAGTCCTGCAATGCTCGAAAATCAGTCTGGACTTTGGCCTGGAGGCCCTTAAACTTCTTGCGCTTGGAGACAGAGGACGGGTCATTCAGCCACTCGATGTAAGACATGGCATGTATGGCTTCTTTGATCTTTTCGTCATTCTCATCGAACCAGTCTTCATGGGTTCCGTTCTTCACTCCAAGGACTTCCTTTGCAGTCTTACTGACTGTTTCTTTGAAAGAGGTCCATTTTTCAGTGCTGCCTTCGGTGGTCACACAATCTTGGAGCTTCTCGTCTAGCACTTGCTGGAATCGTTCCCGGTAGGATGGGTCATTCAGCCTGGCGACATTGTAGGCGTGCATGGGGTGTTTTATATATATATATATATATATACATTAAAAAATCTCAAGACACACATTCACACATACACAAAGAAAAAACAACTATGAGTGAAATCCGAAACCACTCCAACACACACACACACACACACAGCGTATCAAATATAAAAAAATAAATGAGGGTTACATTGGCTAAAAGAAACACACTCTAAGAAAAAGAAAAGACCGACCTTCATAAAAAAAACCATAACCAACTAAAAACCATTCAAACTACAAACACGAGTGAGTTCAAGTCTCATTGAACAAAGCCTTGTGCCATACATGTTCTCTGACGAAAGCATAAAGCTGGAAACATACAAGTATGTAAGAACAAAATCAATTAATAAATCCGAAAAAATATTAATCTCTTCGTGGACATACTCATTCTAATATATATATATATATATATATATATATATATATATATATCTGTCCATGAGCATAATGATTTGAGTGTTCTCAAGTGACCCAGGAGACCGGAGTTCAATTCCAGATCGAGTCATACCAAAGACTCAAAAAACACTACTTGATCACTCCTTGCTCAGTATTATAACGTACGGATCAAAGGTAAGTGGACCAATCAAGGGAAAGGAGTAGTGCCCTCCTCTACACCTCGGTGCAGTAGCTATCTTAAAGAGAGCCTTCGAGTCACCCTCAACTAGGATCGGCCCACTTACTACTATATATATATATATAAAGTTAGTATAGAGAAAACACAGAATCAGCGGCGCTTGGTGACTGTCAGTATGTATTCCTTTTTCGTTTTTTCTTATCGCTATTTCTTTATATATATATATATATATATATATATATATATATATATATATAATGAATTAATAATACAGTTTGGTATAACCCTAAACAAAGAGTAATCAAAATCGGTTATAAAGCATATGTAAATCTAACAATAGCATCGGCAGTCAACGACCCTTGGCAAGTCTAACTTTCTCGCCTAAACGTTCATCAAATCATCATTTGGTCGTAAGTGCGTGCATGCGTGTGTTTGTGTGTGTATGTATGTGTGCATGTATGTGTGTTTATTTGTATGGACGTATGTGTATTGTATGAACGAAAAGATAACACACACAGAAACAAAGAAACATGTGTGTATGTGTGTGTGTATGTGTGTGTGTGTGTGTGCATATATATATACATATATATAAAGAAGGAGAGCACGCTTAGTATAACAATTTTTATCGTAGGAAATGGAATCTGTAATTCAACTTTAAATTCTAGACGAGGATCTTTGCGTTTCATTTTGTGCGAATGCCCTTGGGAAAACATGAATTCTTCTCTTCTACCCTTAAAGCTATGGTTAAATAGTAGGGTAGACTGATTTTTTAAAACTTGGTTAGACAACCAATTTAGGAAATGGAAAAATGAATTCAAACCAGCTGTAATCAAAATTATCCTATATATATATATATATATATATATGTGTGTGTGTGTGTGTGTGTGTGTGTGTGTGTGGCAATATCACGACATTTCGAATAATAGCTCACCTGAGAATTAGCAAAGTGAAATTCAAAGTTTTTATCTTGTTTTTATCATTAAACTTTATATACATGAAAATATGTAATCTTTTGAGTGAGGTGGTTGATATACTAAATAACATGGCTCTATCTGGCACCATGTAATAGTCACATGAATCAAAAGATTACATATTTATTTCGTTAAATCTAACAGACATCAGACATGTCAAATACGAACACAACTGAGGATTGATAGCATGAAACTCAATCATGAACTTTTATCCATTTTTTTATTATTATCCTATTCTACACTTGAAAATTATTGTGATATTGCTCTGAATTTGTGGGCATTGAGCACTCTGAAGATTTTTCTGATTAAAAAATTTTTTACCGTTAAATTTGAATAATATCTATGCAGCATTTTCCTTTTACAAAATAAGACAGACACTTTGCTTCTGCCTATTTTATAATTGATTCTTTCAAGTCTTTCTATGACTCGTTTGACATCTTGATTGAATGAATTTAAAAGTGCGCCAGATTTTCCCCCGAGTACTTTCAGCCCCAGCTGGAGCCATCGTAACAAGACATATTCGATACTAGTTCTATCTCTTAACACCTTAAAATACTTTCGTACTCCACCTCCAAATACTAAAAAACTTCTACTGAAAACACCTAAACTAAGAACAAAATAAAAACAAAAACAAACAAACCTCCAAAGTTTTGAAGCTCTCAACATAAAGATTAACAAACCTTCCTTAAACGAGATCAGTTTCGAATGCAACATCCACGTTCCAAAATTTCTTTAACATTTTTTCCGCCAATTCTTCCTCTTACCTCTTTTAAAGTTCTCTTTTGTAAATTCCTCTCCTAATTGTTCTTTCTCCTACTATTTAAATAAATGCATACGACTTATCATTGTTTTTGTGATTTCAAATGTTCGTTTTCCTGATGATGGCTCCTGCTGGGACCGAAAGTACTTGGGGGAAAAATATGGCGCCCTTTTAAATTCATTCCATCTAGATGTTAAACGACTCATACGACGACTTTCACGGATCAATTACAAAAGATAAACTGAAGTGAAGTGTCTTTTATTTAATCAAACATGCATGTATATGTACATATATGTGTGCGTAAGAGAGAGAGAGAAAGAAAGAGAGAGAGAGAGAGAGAGAGTGAGTGTGTGTGTGTGTGTGTGTGTGTGTGTGTGTGTGTGTGTGTGTGTGTGTGTGATGTGTGTGTGTGTACGTAACGTACACAGTAACACATACATATATATCTATATATGAATATAGTTTATCTACGTGAGGAAAATTAAGAATTTAGGTACGAATCCTATATTAAAATAAGAGATTGTAAAAAAAATGCTGTAAATATAAAGCGGAAGATAAATATTGCAATTTATGCATTGAGAAGAAACTTGCTATAATAATCCCAAACGAATTACTTAATAAAATACTTAATCTACATTTTTTTCTTTTTTAAGTTGAGGAATTATATTGTGAATTGAATTACTATGACCAGAAAATCCGGCGAACACTTACGCAAGACATACGTAAACGCTGGACCGCTCAGCAATCCGTGGGCGCTAGCTCGATCTCCAGTGGTGGAGATCACGGTATATACACTGGTCATGAGACCTAATAAGGTCGAAACAGCTCTCCAGTGTTTCCGTATGTCGTGCGAAAGTGTTCGCTGGATTTTCTGGTCATGGTAAGTCAATTCACAAAATACTTAATGTCTGTAGACATAAGAAAAGTTGGCTACTTAGTAGATAAGTTCGAATTTAATTTCATCACATTTATTTATTTAGTTAGTTTATGCTAATTTTATTCTTTCTAACAGTATTTTAATCAACGAAATGTACTTTCGGCCCAACCCTTCTTTTGTTAGAATCGTCCTGATGATCCAATTAGGTGAAACCTAAGTAGAGTTTTTCTGACGCAGTAGGCATTCATATATATATATATATATATATATATATATATATAGACACACACACACACACGCAGACGCACACACACACACACACACACACACACACACACATATATATATATATATATATATATGCGTTTGTGTGGTTTTCCCATAAGTATTACAGCATAAATCGATTGAAAGATGTGAAAAATCTATTTTGATTAATACCAAGCGTTTAAATTTCAACTTTTATCACTTTACACACATTGAAGTCTAAATGACGTAAAATGTAATGCATGTACGATTATTCGAACATAATTTTATGTAAATAAGCCTTTTAATGTCTGATGAGCACAGATAGAAGGTAATGGAAGTAAAAGGTATTATTTCAAATCAAACTAGAAATGATTAATGGCCCTTCAATTGCCTTCAAGACACAACCGGAAATGCCGATTTAGTACTCCGCACTGAATTTAGAAACGGCTGTGAATTGTTAAAACGACTTTTTAAATTCATCACAATCATCTTGACATTTCCGTTATTTGAACTTAAATGCCAACGCTAAATTTGTTTTACGAGTGCTGAACAAGTCAAAAAATATATATAAATATTGACATAAATTTTAAAAATTGAATTAGCAATAAACTGTGAACGTCACATACGACACTTATATTGAGAAACTTTTTCGCGTTAAAAAATTATTATGCTTCACTGGAAATCGTCGCTTTGTGAATCAAAATTTATTACTTCGCGACCAGTAAATGGAGATATAAAATGATAATTAAAAAATGCTTCAATCGAATATAAAATTTTAAAGTTTTGAAGCAAGAACTTTTTTTCGTTAACTTTATTCAATGATTGTATTATATCGTTGATTAGACCTCGAATCTATATTGGGACATCAAAGCCTTGCTTGACTGATCATTTTTGTCTTTCTCTCAAAGATGTTCACGGATAAAAAATACACTCGTCAGGCAAAAGTTTTATTTAGTTATTCATTCATTTAAAAAAAAAAGTTTGCCGCATGATCTGCAACATGTTTTTGTTTTTTTGAATTGATATTATTCACTTATGTTATATCCATATTTACTAAGAAGAAGAGAAGTGATGTTTATTTATTTGTTTTGGTTTTATGGCTTATCAACTTTTGTAGGTTATTTAATGCCAAATCCATTTCTATACAAATGAATAGTTTTATTTCAAACAATTCAGTTAAACATAATACACAGTTTAATTGTCAAAAACATTTCTATTTCAAGCTATTCAGTTCAGTCAAACAGTTTTAATTCAAACAATTTAGTTTTGTATAAGTATAGTTTTTGTTTACACACAGTTATATGTCAAAACAGGTCTATTTCAAACAATTCAGTTTAGCGTATGTACAGTTTCAACGTCAAAAACCATTCTATTTCAAACAATTAAGTTTAGCATACAAAAACAGTTCTATTTCAAGCAATTTAGTTTAGCATAAGTACACAGTTTAATTCGATTTGACCTATTAATAGGACCAATCAGGTGCTACCACACCAGGCCAGACTGGACCTGAGAGTGATGGCAATGATGGGGTACTCCGCATTCCCCAAAGCTCCAGCATTACTGGAACCTCACCATCTGATTGTTTAGTGCCATATCCAGGACTCCTGTTTGAGGGTACCCCGCTGCAGAGAAGGAGTGGAAGAAATGGTACGAAAAAAAAAAAAATAATAAAAGGGTAAAATTTGTATATAGGAATGTACAAAGGGTTTGTTTTTTCTTTTGAAGAGAGAAAGGGCTTATAAGGAAGTTAAGTTGTTGAAAGGCCGTTCTACGATAGTTGAGTTCTCGGTAAGTGTTAAAGGATAAACTTATATATTTGCTGTCTTTGTGTGTGTATGAGGTGAAATGGCTTGGTCCCCAAAGGATATGTTCTAAGTGTTTCCCGTTTTTCCCAAATCAAAAATATTCCCTCAACTCAAGACCCAGTCTCATGGAAGCTACCTAAAACGTGCAAATAGTTGTGACGAATCAACTGAAGTTAATTGAAGACTTCCAATACTGACTTCTAGAATGAGGAAATCTTTTTAGCTGGTGAGTATTGTCCAAAGCAATTATTTTAAAGAAGGTTAAGTTCATTTGTAATTGAGGTGATATCAAAATCAATCTGATTACTTAATTCCAAAGACTTTCTTTGTGCAATGGTTTCAATTAACTAATTAGTTGAATCATTTGTAAACAGTAGGTTTTAAGTAACTATTCCCACTAATGATAATTGATACACAATTCAATAGTTTCGAGTAACTATTTTTATTTAATAATTATCTTTTGTTTGTACGGTTATATGGTTTCAAGTATTCTTATCCAAGACAAGTAATATATACACAGTTACATCATTTCAATTATTCCTGTTTAATATTGATAACATTGAAACAGATCTCTTTGACCCATAAATGGAACGCTAACAGGTACTACCAGTTCGAGTTAGAGTGAACCTGGAAGAAATAGTAACAAAGTAGTTCTCTACATTCTCCTAAGATCCAGACTTTGATCTTAACCATCAATTTAATTTCAAACCCAGGGCACCCATTTTTGGAGCGTGGTGGGTTGTCTTACCCTTCTACAAGGAATGAAAGTGGCGTGTTCCATCAATAGAGCCTGAAAAAAATCTTAAAACTCTGTTAATAGCAAGTCGATGACATTTTAATTTACTAAAAAATATTTGTGGTTTATTTTGCTTTATGAAGAAAGATTATTTGTCGTTTTTTTTTTCTCTCTATTAATTTCGATACATGAGTGATAAGTTGTGTCCCTGCACCAAATAAAATTGACATAAGTCTTGAATGAATGACAATTTCAGACAATTGGCTTACTAATAAATAAAGATTTGAAGTACTTGCAACATTGAAAAGAAAAAAAATATTGATCAAAATAAAATTTCTAAGAAAGATGAGGAACAGTGTCAATGACAATGAGGTGAAGGGGAAAATATTTAGAATTAGAATATCAATGTCAATAGAAATGAAACTAATTGAGACGCGTGTCGAAATGTATGTATGAACACACACACACACACACACACACACACACACACACACACACACACACACATGCATATATATATATATATATATATATATATATCAGTGTGTGTGTGTGTGTGTGTGTGTGTGTGTGTGTGCATGTGTCTTTATGTGTGAGTATGTGTAAGTGTTTCTATGCGCTTGTGGGTGCATTTGTGTGTGTGTGTCCGAGTGCATAATAAAAGATAGACACATAAAAATCAGTTAATTAATTCTATAAATTTGTTAATGCGTGTGCGTGCGAGTGTGTGTGTGTGTGTGTGTGTGTGTGTGTGTGTGTGTGTGTGTGTGTGTGTGTGTGCGTTTTAAAATGGTATTATGTGAGAGTATTCAGCTAAAAAGTTTCCCAGATTCTAAGTTTACTACTCTGTACATATCTTGTTGAATTTTTGTCCGTAGAAAGTTTTAGTTTTGTTTTATTTTGTTTTGTTTTGTTTTTATTCACCGAGATTCACCAAGAGTCATTGGACAGATGTAAAAAGAGATGATCTGCTTTGCAAGACATGGTAATTGGGGGGGGCATGTATGCCAACATCTCGTATCGTGCATATTCTCCTCCTCCTCCACCTCCTCCTCCTCCTCCTCCACCACTTCGCTTGCCAACAAAAAGATCTATCAAAAAGAACAAGCTTGTTCAATTTCATCTTAAACGAAACGTTGCTAACGTAGAAAATGTTTCATTTTTCTTACTTTTTTCCAGTTAACAACAACAACAACAACAACAATAATAACAATAATGATAATAATAATAATACGAAGAAGAAGAAGAAGAAGAAGAAGAAGAAGAAGAAGAAGAAGAAGAAGAAGAAGAAGAAGAACAGCAGATCATCCAATTCTGTCCGAAAGACCGAACTTTGTCTTTGTTAATAAGCTGAAAAAGCTATAGAATATAAACGTGACAGTGATACCAATAATAGTCAGATCCCTTACAACAATCCTAAAGTAAATTAAAAAGACACTAGAACGAAGAACATCTCTACCGCATCCCAAGACCAAAGAACTAATGAGATCAGCGAGAATACTAAGGAGAGCCCTGAAGAGTTGTTGTCCCTCGAACTGTGATGAAGGCTACCTTCAAGTACTGACGTAAAAAAAAAACTTGTAAAGAGTAAAATAATAATCATTTATATTTTAATGCTCGGAATTTGGCATGCATCACACTATGAGGATGGAGAGAAGAGTAAGATAGACTAAACGAAGTTAAACCTACACCACACATACACACAAAAATTGACTACATGAGTCAGCAAGTGAATCGAGTTACGAAATTAATTCTTAACACACCACTTCTCCCCATTATGATTTTATCGCTTTGTTCCACCTCCCCAATGTTCAAATGCTCTCGCGCTTTTGCAGAAATATTAATGGAGAATCAGAATTGTTACTAACAATTGCTCTATTTTTTTATTTCATAAAATCTAGCTATACTTAAAAAGCAAGTATGCATATGTCAAATTTTCACTGCCAAATTGATGCAATTAAAGATGATGCAATGCAGTGACTGTCTATACATATCAAAATTTATTAACAAATGATCTAGATTTTTTGTTTATATCCTAAAAATATTTTCATATATTTTTAAGATTAAAGTGAATGTTTGAAGGAAATTAGGAAACGAAAATAATTCTTACTTTAAATTTTAAATGAATAAAATATTATTTCCAGGCACCTAATGTAAACTATTATAGTTCAAAGTAACTATCCTTAATTCATATAATTGGCATATGTTTCCAAATATTCTTATTTGATACAAATACTTTTATAGACAATTATATGATTTCAAGCAGGTGATCCACAGGGAATTTTACCAACGACTAAAATTTGACCATACTGAAAAATAGTTGATGCACAAACCAGAAACCGCCCTATCTAATACTAACTATTTTCAAACATATTTATCTGACCAATTGGTCGGACCCTAACACGTTCTAACACTCCTGGTCAGAGTGGAATGGCAGCAAAAGTATGACTCCACAATCCCTAGAGCCTCAACACTGGAGCTTCACCATCATATGTAGCTTAATGTTATACACCAGAAAACATCATAAATATTTATGGTGAGGTGAGGATGCAGTCAGCGTGTTCCTCGCTGAAAGGACAGACAAAGTTTGAGTTATGTTAGATTTAACGTACATATTTGAATTGGGTCATATATAAAGTTATTTTCCTCAGGCAACGCCAAGTAACCTCGCTAGTACAAATCAAACAATAGATTTTCCACAAGTTCAAATCTGTAATAAAAATGATGGTTATTTGATAGTCATCATCAAAGCGCGCCGACAACACAGATTCTCTTGACTCTCTCTCTCTCTATCAATCATCAGTCTTGGCAAGTCCTCTAGATGACATCTAGTGTCCACGCTGGTCTGAAGAATTTAACTCCTTGCAAGCCGATCAATACTAATGTATCCATGTGTAGGATCATATAAAAGAATATTGCATCTCTGACACAGCTCAGCATGTCTTACTCGTTTTATTTGGATAGTTTGGAAGATAGGAGGTAAGTCGTTATACAACTGCTGATTTGTACGGTGCTTCGTCCGGGATTTGTTCAAAATAGCTGGCAGCATTCTGGTGTAGTTCCCTTAAATCTTTTGCACCAGGCTTTTTGTTAAATTCAAAGCGGTGCAACTATACAGTAGTACTGCACAGCTACAACCTGGAAGAATTCCTATCTTATCTTATCAGACTGTTCAGATTTCTATATGTTCGTTAACACTTCCAGGAAATGCTTGAACTGCAACTGACAGAATTGCAGTTCATACCTTTCAGAGAATTATTAATACGTAGCTCATAAATTCATGTCAGATCATCCACCCTTTTTTTCACGATCAGCATATTTGGCGTGTGAGTGGTGGCTATGGATGATATTTCCTTTTGAACGACTAAAAGAGAAAAATAGAATATTCATGTGAAAAAAAATTCCTTCATTCATAATTCTATTCAAAATCACCAGTAAAAAACTATGATTAACATGTTGATCTCACATGGTATGGGTAGTAAGTTGGATGATTAGTTGTGGGTCACGGCTCATGACTTTGCTTCTTATGTGCTTTTGCAAAAAATCTAGTTTGTTATATTTATTTAGTTTTTTTTTTTTCAAGATTAATAACAAGATAAGAATATTAATGAAATTTCCGACAAACATCATTCGTGTACACTTTATGGGAAATGATGGCAAACGTAATAAGAAGAAAGAAATATGTAGTAAAAAAAAGGGAAGAAGTTTTGTACGAGTGGTAGAAAGGAAAGCTGTGGGAATCTATGGGTCAAGATAAATCGGTTGTATGATGATCTACGTTAAAATATTATACGCAACAAAATAGACAAATTACAGCTTTGTCACCAAGGGTTGGTGCAGATTTTAAAAAATTATCATAAAGTAGATGAATCCGTTGGGTTCCCGTTAAAGCAACACATGATGTAGGAAGAAGTGAAGGATGCTAGTTTCATACTTACCGCCGTTAAGTTGAGAATTTGATTTATTAAAAAATAACATTCAGTGCCTATGCAAAACACACAAAAAGTATAAATCAGTTGCAAGTTGGACTGGAAATTACTTTATTCTCTTAGAGCATTTCAGGGTATTGCTCTTTATATATGTTTCAATATTCATCGTATGTTGATATTTTCTCAACAAAGAGCGTTCCAATACAGGCAGGGGTGTCTCGTGTCATACTGGCAAAAGTGCTAGACTGAGACATAGTAATAAGTGAGTTCGAATTTCATCAATTACGTTTATCTTCCGACTCCACAGCTATGGGTTAAATGGTACCACAACTATTCTATTAGGATGCCAAAGCTATCCTTATAAGAAGGTTGATATGCCATTAAACAAAGAAACCACCAAAATGCAGGAAACATATCTCTGTGCATTTAGGTGAAATTTTAATTATGTTTGCATATATGTATGCAATCGAGATCCTGCAAAAATAGCACATTATAGCGTGTATGTATAGTTGAATATTCCAAAATTAACAGAATATTGCATACTTGTATATACCAATGTATATAGAAATTTTAAATTAAAAAGTATATGTAAATTTTTCTTTTGATGATATTACGTGAGCTAACTGCAAAATATAACATCTTTAAAATAAAATGGATTATTAATAAAGAATTATTTATTTAAATGTTAAATAATTTTCGCTTCAACATATATATATATATATATATATATATATATATATATATATATATATATATATATATATGCGTGTGTGTGTGTGCGTGTGTGTGTGTGCGTGTGTGTGTGTGTAAAAACATAATCATGATTTTAATGATATATTGATAAATAAAGCTCAGCAAGAACCGAGACTTCTCACGATTATCATTAAGTTACAAAACTAACTGTAAACTGTCTTATTATACAAGGTAGAGAACTTAATGTGTAATGTTCTAATAAAATATCCCCGTGATATACATATATATAAAAAAAGTCTCTGACAATGAAGCTTTACTTTGACTTAAATAATTATCATTTCGCATTGCAATACCCCTCTAAATAAATGCAATACAATAAAATAATATATATATATATATATATATATATATATATATATAATTTTGAAAACTTCATCGTCAGAGACTTTTTAAAATGAACATGATGTTGGATGTCCATGGTGTCACGTGGGGTGTTAGAACACCTCATGTGACACCATGTTTATAACCTCCCAAAAATTTGAACATCCAACATCGTGTTCATTTTAAAAAAGTCTCTGACGATGAAGTTTTACTTTGAAATTAATTATGATCAATTCCCATTGCAATAGCCCTTTAAATTAATAAAATAAAATGAAATAAAATAGAATAAAATAATTTGTGCAATGCTTATAGGCAAATTACAATATATATATATATATATATATATATATATATATATATATATATATATATATATATAATGTTCTAATAGATATATGTAAATAAGTGTATTGCTCTAATAAAAAATACCACCATGCGATGCCTTTTTTGTCTTGATATATATGTAGGTGTGTGTATGTATGTATGTATGTATGTATGTATGTATGTATGTGTGTGTGTGTGTCATTTTTCACTCTATCTATCTATTATAGAAATTCTTATTATATATATATATATATTCTTTTGTTTTATTTTATGCACTCAACAAAAAATAACAAGTATTAGAATATGCTAAATATGGAAAGAGGTTTGATGTTGAATATTTCTAAACAATCAATCTCACTTGTGCACATTTACACGCACAATACCATGTGAAAATAAACGTCTTTTAAGATGTAGACACAGGCATATAAATTTACAAGGGCGGTGAAAAGTATAAATAAGAGAATGAGAATATCGAAATTTGAAGTAAAAATAACAGCAAATAAAACAAGCATAAGATTGTCAGTGACTACACGCTGGTCTTTCTCTTCGGACGAAGAAAAAGCAAGCATCTTACAGTAAACGTTGATAAATATTGTTTTATAATGAACGCAAACACCCCGCTGATGGTGATACTTGCGTTTTGAAGTCTTTTGCTCACTGGAAGTGAGAGAAAATAGTGAGAGTTGAAGGAAAGCGGAAGATGTGAAAGGCAGGGGGTTGAAGGAAGCAAGTGGAGTCTACGGGAAACGGGCTGTAGTTTTGGTCTTGTAAGTAGAAAAACTTTTAGGAAGATTCCGGTCACGTGTCACAGTCAGACCTATCGGCAGAGATTTACCTACACAAGTTGTAATTTCGTTTGCTCACTGAAACTTGGCCAATAGAAAAGTTGAAACCATTAAACAATGACAAACTAACTATCTGGTATCTATCCACACACACACACACACACATATATATATATATAATCAGTACTTTCTATAGCCCTTGTGAATATTACCCAATAGAAAGCAAAACTCATAAGTATTTAGACTAACACAAAATCTGTATTTTATGGACTAAGATTGTCAGGATCATTTAGAATTTTGAACTGACAAGTTTGGCAACTCTTCCAAATAATTATGTGAATTCGCTCTTTCAATCTCCTTAATCGATTCTAAAACAAGATTTTAGAGGGAGAAAAAAAAACTTTTTTATTTGATTATTCAATTCTCTAAAAAATATAGCCGGGAATGTAGAATACACCGGCTGCACCTCTGCAGAAAGTTAAGACCTCTCCTCTAACGAGTGTCCTGGGTGCGACACTAAATTGTATGTGATCATAATTATCCCTTTATTGCCATTACTCACAGGTCCACGCTGACCTGTAGTAGTTGTGCCTGTTTGATCTTATCTATGGGCCAAATAGAAGGTTTCAATCATTTGCTAAGTATTATTCTTAGTTATTTGAAACCATACAGCAGCGCAAATTATTTATATTGCATAAAAATACTTGATAAACAGAAATACCCAATAAAAAGAATTACTAATTTTGTATAGCAATACTTTAAACTTTTTAATTGTGTGCAAGCAAATGAAATCAAAATCGTTTAAAAATAAAGTTACGAACAAACAATTCGATTACAAATTTCATAAAATCAGGTTTAAACACAAAGGATGAAATTCCGTAAAACATCAACCAACTCAAAAACTATTTTCTATATATTTAAAATTCAGAACCACAAAGTTTGACTAAAGGTCATGTTATGTTTATTTTTAATCAACCTCTTCGCCACTGGCTGGGTATGATACAAGGTCAAGTACAGCAGGTTTCAATTCAGAGTTTTCCATCGACTAGACCGGTTGCAGTAACAAGGCTAAAGAACCCAATCTGCCCTGTGATTTATCAATAGTGGGAGAGAAGATATGTATTCATATTTCTCAGGGACTTTAAGACGAAGTAAAACACAAACAGCTTCGCCTGGAATTTGAACTCGAGTTTCCATGTTCAAGACGATAATCGTTATGTCACATGTCTTGTTAATGGCAGTAAAAGTTGTTTCATTTGATGTAATGTTCCTTTTTGTAACTCTCAAAACCTAGCGTTAATATTACCTTCTTTTTATATTTCTAGTAATCTAGGTACAATAACAGAAGGCGTAACATTTAATAATGCTCAAACATTAAACCTTTTCAGATGGGCCAGTCAGCCAAACTAGTTGAATCTTATGAGATTCGACTGGTTTGGCTGACTATATGCTGACTGGCCCATACAAATTGGCCGCTATAGAAACTTGTTTGACATTTGTTTTCAAATCATTCTCATTTATTCTTATCTTTAGATAAAGAATTGTCAGCCACTACTATAATTAATTTTGACCAGTATCTATTTTCTAAGTAAAAGGAATACTTATTTTCTTTATATAAACTCCCTTGGGTTAGTGAAGAACAGTGCCAAACGTTGGAGAAGCAACTGGTACGAAAAATCAAGTCAGAGGAAAATGGGACTTGAGTTCAAGTTTCACTAAGGTCTTAACTATTATTATTGTTTTCGATTAGCCCTGTTCTTCTCTGAAGTAGAAATGACAGCCCAAGTTGATTTGCAATAAAATGAATAAATGAATAAGGCAACTAAAAAAACAAAAGAAAGCACCTTTCAAAATTGATTATAATTTTGCTTGAAATTTGTTTGGAAAGAGTTAAAGGGATATTCATATTGTTCAATTTTTACTTAATTAAAACAGAAGGAAAAGAAACTTTGAATTCGTCTAAAATCAGAATTCTTTATTTAATGTTCCGGAATTTTCATTTAGCTTGATGTTTAAGTCATGCATTCAAATGAGACATTTGAACAAAATATTCAATGGCTATTTTTAAGCAATAGGTGATATTCAAGTCATAAGTTCAAATGATATATTAAACCATGCATTTAAATTATATAGTCAAGTCATATATTAGCCGGACATAATTTATTCATTCAAATCTTTAAAGCACGCATTTGACTATCCTTTTTCAAATCCTAGATGAGACTTTTTGCTTTTCACTTTGCGCCAACACTCTTAGTGTAACATATTGACCTTCGACCCGGCCGAGCTGTCAAATAAGAAATGCACCTGTGTAAATAACAGGTGCATCTGGTCGAAGATATCAAGGGATACCTTGACTGTAGACGGGTTGAATTGAGTGCAGATGCGATGCTCACTGAAGCAGGTGGGTGTCTAACAATTATATAACCCGGTGCAACAGGAAGTTCGAGTTAGTTGGAGATCAGAGTTTGGAGTCAGTTGTTGCAGTTCGAAGCAGTGAGAACCAGACCCAGCAGAGAGCTGGGCCCTCAGGGCCCCCGGTTGAGCAGCCCCGCAGGATGAGAAAGAAGTGCTGCTATAGCCAGAAGAGCTGGGGGTCAATATGCTGCAGTTTTGTTCAGTCTCTAACTCACCTCTCTCACAATAACCCTTTCGTACAATTTCGAATAAAGTGTGAGAGCTATATTTTTCTAAAGAACTGTGTCCGTTCGTCTTTATTGTGTTGACTATGTTTCTGTGGACATATGAGTATGTTACATTAGGAAAGGTGTTAATGCTCTCCTTCTCTCTTTGCTATGACAGTCTGGGTTTTTTTTTTTTCAGCTTTGGCTTGACAATTGATCTAGCAGAAGGAAAAGTCTCAATTCAAACAAGATCTACTCTGTTTAAAAATTGAACTTGTGTCACATCCTGCAGAGGAATTGGGTAAATACATATTTTTAAGTGATGTTTTTAAACTCTAAGACTCACTTGTATGAATATATGATCATATTTAAGAACAGCTGATAATTACTGTCTAACGATATCGTTTCTTCCATAATCTTTTTATAAAACTTCAATTAATCATCTCTCTATCTATATTCATCTGCTATTTTTAGAAATGAAACAGTGACAGTGCTCTTGCCCATTTTTCGTTCACAATTATGCAGTTCAGGTGCAAAGTTTCACTCTAAAATCATTTATTAAATTCGGGGCAAGTTATATCACTGTAAAATGTTTTGGTGATAGAGAATACTTAATTCTTGGAAATGAGTCGATTTTCAATTGTACTTTTTCACAAAATTAGTGCTGGAAAACCCTCACTGAATAAAACACAACATCTTATTGTAATAGAGATTCCGTGTTTGTGTTTCTGTAACAGAAACTACGTCACAATTCCCTTAGTTATTTACATCACATTCTCATCGATCTTATCTTTATTTAAATCTCATTTATAAAGATAAGTGTTTTATATTATTAATACTGTTGACCTTATCTACACACTGATAACATGCAATTGTATTTATATACACAAATAAATAGCGGTTTACAGTGTGAATGGAAAGGCTAATTTGAATATTGATCATAAAAATATTATTTTGATAAATAGTTACTTGATTTCTAATCGTTTTGTTTTATTTTAATAAATATGAATAGAAACCCCATCGATAAATCTTAAAAGAAATCCATAAACAAAAAGAAATAACCATTTTATTCTTTACTCTCTAATTTTTTTAAATTACTAAATTAGGAAAATTTACCAATGAAAGTTGAAAGTTATGGGAAGAGCCAGCATACTTGCTGTTCTATTCCTTCATAATACCTTTTCTGTTTCAAATAAGTTTATGATAATAATTTGATTTTAAATAATATTAAATGCTATTTCTTATTTCATTAATATTTTGTTATTTTGCCCATTAATATTTTTTCAATATATGAAGCATATGAAGCAATCCTAATGATAATTTTTATGTAGAAATCAATTAAAGTAAAAATAAGTGTAATCTTTTTATAAGAGTTATTTAGTTTCGTTAGTCTTTCTAATTTAATAAAATATTTTATTACATCAAAACTTAAATGTTTCAAGTATGTAGAAAGGTTTCCATGAAAAACTGCGTAATCAGCTTTTAATGTTTCCTATAAAGAGCGTTTAGACTTAGAGTTGCTGGATAAGAAAGCTGAAGATATTGATATTTGTTTGCTTATATTCATATCACCTGTGAGATACAGTTCTAAAACTGAATTGCATTTTAGACCGACGTATTTATATCGACATATTTATATCGAAATATGTTTATCTAAGTATCTATGTGAATGAATCTTTTTAAAACAGGAGGTACAGTGAACAAGTTGAAGATTGCGTACTGGACTACACAAACTTAATAAATTCTAAAATAAAAATGATCCTCTTCTGAATTTATATCTCTGTGTGTGCGCGCTTGCTTGCTTGCGTATGTCTCTGCCCCTAACTCAATCTCTGCCTGTTTGTCTATCTATCTCTTTTATATATATATATATATATATATATATATATATATATATATATATATATATATATATACTACCTTATTCATCTAGCCTTTCAGTTATAGTTGGCTGCGGCACAAGGTGAAATTTTAGACGGAGGCCCACCCGCACATGAATGTATGATTGAGATAAAGAAAGGAATAATTTAGAGACATGAAACATGCTATTCCAAATATTCCCATTGCAGTTTAACCCTCTTGGCACATTGATTTTCAGCAAGGCGGGGAGAAAATGAATGAGAGAGAGAGAGAGAGAGAGAGAGAGAGAGAGAGAGAGAGAGAGATTGGCCCAGTGAGTAGAGTGCTTGCCAATGGTCGGTGAGACCTGGGTTCAATCCCAGTTCGCGTCTTACCAAAGACTTTAAAAATGGTACTTGATAACTCCTTGCTTAACTCTCAGCAATATAAGGTACGTATCAAGGGTAAAGTGAAGCAATCCAGGGGAAGGAGTAGCACCCTCCCCTTCCCCTCGGTGTAGTAGCTATTGAAAAGAGCGCCTTCTGGTCGCACTCGACTACAGTCACCAACTTTACTTTATGGGTCAAATAAATCTTTTTGGATATTATTAGGATTAGTTTAGAATAATCTAAATCATAGAAATCTGTGCTAATTATTTTGATCAAAATTTAGAATTAAATAACCCATATGTCGTTAAAGAAATGAACCAACTCAAACCATTTCCTTTTTGGTTGGGCTGAGAACCTTTCAGCATTTCGTATGAAGAGTTTTGTGTTCCTAAAAGTAATCTGAATTACAAAAAACAATGCCATTTATTCATATATTACATAAAATTATTAAATAAATAATACATTAATCTAACATTATTCAATAAATAAAAAGATATACGTGTTTATATTAGAGATATTAATCAATATTAGTGGAACCACAAAATAGTCAATATTCGCAGGTCTGTGCATAACACGTTCATAAATTCATACCCAATACATTTTAGCGGGTATTATACTTCTCATCAATTGTATTAAAAGTGAATACAGAACATTATTTTTATGCAATGCTTTTAAAAATATTGAAGATATCTTTTTACATATGCGCAATTCTCTTTACGAGTAAGTCATTTGTAAAGTTCTACAACGTTGGCTGTTTACAATTTTTTCCACCATCAGCCATAGAAATTGGTGCTTAAAACCAGAGTACAAAACCGTGGTCTTAGTCGCCATGACGATCGCCAACTCGCCACCTACGTCGGCCTTGGCAGCACTAAGAGCTCTTCTCTACGGGGAGGCGCAAAACAGTTCCGTACATGCTAGTAAAATGGATTCAAGACAATGCTGCCTTCGGTTAAGAGTTCATCAATTTTGTAAGCACTCTTGCAGAGCTTTTAGAAGGTAAAGAAACATTTTGCACACTCATACATTCATACATACATACATACGTACAAGGCAAAAAGTAAACTCAAGAAATGTATAGTTTCTAGAAGACCCGTGGATAAAACAGGAGTATAATGAATGGAACATTTTCAAAGAACAAACTGAATTTTTAACAAAACAGGGGGAAAGAAAGAAAGAAAGAAAGAAAGAAAGAAAGAAAGAAAACTTTCAAGGGACGGAAGGGTTAGTATGGAAAAGTTAGAAGATGAAAATGGAAGAAAAGAGTGAAAAAGAAGAAAATTTTAAATGAAAAAATGTTGGGAGAATACAAGAATGTTGTAAATGAAAGAAAGAAAGAAAACAGGTAGAAAAGTGAAAATAGACTGGGTATAGAAGATAAGTCGAAAAGAAAAAATATAAGATATGAGTAGAAGTAAAAAAAAAAAAAAAAACACACACAAGTGAAGTTGGAACAAAGAAAAGGAAGAATATAAATCGTAAGCCAAAAGATGTAAGAAAGTTTGGTAAACATTGGAAATAAAGAAGAAGAAGAAGAAGAAGAAGAAGAAGAAGAAGAAGAAGAAGAAGAAGGTGATGGATGAAGAGGATGAAAAAGTGAATGAAAAAGAAGAGGGGTGGAAGAGGAAGAAAGGGGAGAGGAGAGGAGGATGAGGAATAATAGAGAACAGAATTGAAAGAATAAGAGATAATGGTGGAAGAAAATGAAGAGATGAAGTGGAGGAGAGGGTAGTGGTAACAGTGAAGAAGAAGAAGAAGAAGAAGAAGAAGAAGAAGAAGAAGAAGAAGAAGAAGAAGAAGAAGAAGAAGGAGGAGGCAAATTAATTTACTATTAATCCAATTAGGCATTTGTATTTGAACCTTATATTTGTTTTCTGCTAGGAATATCCAGCCATTGTAACTGGCAGTAGGTGTTCTTTCTACCACATTGTCACTGTAACAAATGTTTTTTCAAAGCATAAACACCTTAAAAACATATAATATTAATTGACCCTTCATCATCTTGTAATTTTTTAAACCTATTCAAAACACCGAAAATATCATAGTTAAGATATTCTATAATCGTTTTATTTTCTGGTTTTCAAACGCACAAATTTCGTCAACCTTAATAACATTTCTAAATTTCGTTGAGCTACACAGAGAGAAAAGGCGGACTGCTAAGTAAAGAACTGAAAATTAATTGAATATAAGAAAGGTAGAGATAAGAGAGTAGAAGATTTTAAGGCGAGAAAAATAAATAATAAGTTGGATAAGGAAGAGGGTTGAAGAAGAAGATAAAATAAAATCAGGGGAGATAAATGCTGAAAAAAATCAAGAAAAGAGAAAAAATAACTGAAGTCAAATAAGTAGTTGGAAGATTGAAAATGGCGACTGGAAACAACTGAAGATGAAGGCAGTAGGAAGAAATGAAAAAATAAGCTGATAGAAACCAACAACGAGTGAAAAGACGTCCTTCATTGTTCGAACTCTGCTGCACATCACTGCATGTCACCATATTGCCAGGGGGAGACAACTTAGTAAAAGGGAAAAGAGAAACATGAAACACAATAAACAATACGGAACACGGGAAAATATGGTGCAAGCGTATATGATGGCGGACGATGAACAGAGGCTAAGATTAGGAAAACTAACTGGTTGGCCAGTAAACAGGCTGAGCTAGTCAAAGCTTGATAAGGCAAAAATATAAACAAGGAAATGCTGGGATGGATACGTGATATCAAAATTCGAGTAACGGAGATTGATGCGAAGACTCAAGGTGGAATCCACAGTAATCATCCCAGGAAACTGTTTTCCTCAAGCGCAGCACTGATTTCCAACCGAAAAATCCTAATGAACAGTGTCAGGGGAAAATGAACATAATGATAAACAAAGACAAGCTAAGAATAATCCTATTAAAACGAAGTATCATGATAGTTTTTAATATATATATATATATATAGGGGGGGTTGCTTGGTTGAGTCAAAACTTTTGCAATATTTTGGTAACATATTTGCTTTATTCTTCAAGTTACAACAAAAGCCACCTGGAATTCAAAGTAACGGCCTTCATGTTGCACTGTCTGAAGCTGCTTTCTGTCAGTTCTTTTATCCTACTTTGATACCAGTTCTTATCCTTCACAAGTGAAGAACTCCTTCACTGAAGCTTCCATTTCCTTTTAGTTGTTGAAGCATCGTGAGCGCAGGAAGTGAGCCATCGATGGGAATAAGTAATAAAATCGAATGTGCTAGATTCGGGCTATATGCTTGGTGTGGCATCAGTTTGATTCCCTCAAGTTTCAAAAGTTTATTCAGAAAACTAGCTCGTATGCAAATATTGCAAAACATTTGACTCACCCTCGTATATATACTATAATACTTGATGATTCGAGAACTCAGTGGGTTTATGATGATATTGACGCTTCTATTTAGGAAGTAATGAAGGATTCTAATTTGCAATTTATACTAACCTCTATTATACTGGGTATATGGATGATTGCACAGATCCAAACCTCACTGAATAATCATTTATTTGCAAATTGTACTGGAAATAGATTCATTAAAAAAAATTAGAGCATTTTACATATATTCAAACATGAGAATTTTAGTTATCGATTGATAAATAAATAGCTATCTTCAAGTATCGTTTCACATTCTCTTTCTCTGTCTATCTCTATTTCTCGAATTTACTAATTGCCCTAATAATAAAGAAGCCTTTGATCTGAATTTTTTGAGACAATTCATTTATATTCTATAAGGCAAAACTGTCAGAAACTACTGAGCTAAAAATTTTAAAGATACAATTTGTATATCAATATTAATGCTCCATGAAATAAAAAAATATATAATCAAGATTGTATTAATAGCTTTTTTAAAAATCTTTTTTGCCGAAAATGATAAAAGGATAATCTTTGATTATTTAGTGCCAAAGGGGAGAATTGAGAAAAAGCATTTTCTACAGCATCTGAAAAAAGCTTTAATCTCAAAAAAGAGATTAAAGCTCTTTTTAAATGCTGCAGAAAATGCTTTTTCTCAATTTCCCCCTTTGGCACTATTTCAACTATATATATATATATATATATATATATATATATATATATATATATATATATATATATATATATATATAGTACTGCACATACGTGGTGCCTTCAATAAGTTCCCAGACATTTTTGTACAGGCATTTAAAATTATCGTAGACTCTTGAAAATTCAGTATGTTATTGCTATACATCTTATGAGATGACTGACCAATATTTATAATTTTAGGTTCAAATGAACAGCTACAGTAGCAATTGGAATACACCCTGCTAAAACCTGATTGTCACAGCTGGTGAATTTCAAAAATGCAATCTGGACGTGAGGACACTTTAGAAGAATGATACGCAATAAAAATATGTTTTAAACTTGGAAAAAATGCCACAGAAACGTATGGGATGCTTCAAGCTGCTTTTGGAGCATCTTGCATGAATCGAGCATCAGCTTTTGAGTGGCATAAGAGATTCAAGGAAGGCAAGGAGTCTGTAAGGGAGATGAGAGGTGTGGGAGGAGTAAGGAAGTCAATACACCAGAGTTGATTGGCCAAAGGATTAGGGTTAAGGTTACTATGTTGAGGTTTTAAGGGAGTTCAGGAAGAGATTCCGTCAGAAGAGGCCAGCACTCTTCAAATCGGGTCAGTGGCATTTCCACCAGGACAATGAAACAGTCTACAACTCCATCCTTGTCACAGACTATTTGACCAAGATGGGCATCAACACAGCCTCCCTATAGTCCAGACCTTGCTCTCTGTAACTTCTGGTTATCCCCTAAGCTCAGAGGCTGTCGTTATGAGACAACTGAGGAGATGAAAAAGGCTGTGACGAAGGACATTGACACGCTCACACAAGAGGGCGTCTATGGGGCCTTCCAGAAGTTGTTGGAACGATACAAGTACATTGCTGTAGGAGGAGATTACTTGGAAGGAGGCTAGAGTTTCATGCGTGTACTATCAATAAAAGTGCCCATACGAAAAAAGTCTGGAAACTTATTTAATGATCCTCGTAAGTATTTGAACGAACTGATAATTTGCTTCTAATCGTTTGGGTTTGAAAGTTAGCAATAGGAACATAAAGAAAGAGAAAGCAAAGTTTATTGCAATCAACACAAGGCATATATTCATTTTATAGCATATTTCGGGGTGTTTTAATCATAAAATCAAATTTTTTAATAAAAAAGCTATTTCTCACTTTTGAAACTAATTAAGGAGACTGAAAAGACGACATCACATTGCTATTTATTAAAGTTGTCAAGCTAGTAAATTAATTGGGAACATCATCTACTCTTTATGGCTCCTACAATTTTCGGCCATAAAATCATATTTCACTTGTTCTAATATTTACAAGCATTATTATTCTAAAATCTTTTTTAAATTATTGTTTAAGATTATAGGAACCAAAAAGAATTTTAAGCATCGGAAGCGTCAATCAACTTAGTTTAACAAATTAACTAGTTTAGCAACTCCTTCAAATAGCAATGTGATTGATTGATTTTAATGACATGTTAATCTGCATAGGGTTATTTTTTGCCTAAAGTATAAGAAATTGTGTTTGTTATACATTTATATTTACCTTTTTGTGTAGTTGTTCCTTAAGATATCAAGTATTCCAATCTAATTCAAATAATTTGCACACAGCTGAATAGTTTGAAGAATTCCTTTATAATATTAATCATATGATTTCAAGTAATTATTTCAATCAATAATAGGCATTTGTTTGTGCACAGTTATATGATTCCAAGTAATTTCGTCAATAATAATAACTTGAAGTAACTATTCTTAATACAAATAATATAGTTATGTAAAATTAAATATTACCATCGAATACGATTATTTTAACATATTTATACTACACCAAGGTACGACCAATCCGAGCCAGAGTGGACTTGGGAGTAATGGCAATGAAGGAGTATTTCATGCTCCACAGATCTGCAGAACAAGAGCTTCACTGTCAGATGCAGACGCCTTCTTAGGTTGCTTAAAATAAAATTTGGTTCTACAGTTTTTTTAACACACAAAACCAAGCGATTATTTGTTTGTTCAAATACCTATGAGCAATAATGAATACATATAGAATTTTGATTGAACAGAATAAAATTATACAATAGCGAAAGTAATTTAACACAGTCGCCGACAATAAAGTGCGTTAGTGCTAATGCACCCATATTTGCCAACGTCAAATCAATATTTTTGTTACATCTAATGATGTTGCTACATTTAACGGTGATAATTCTTTTTCTTCTTTTTTTTTTTTTGTAAACTATTTTATAGCATTAAAGTCGAAAATGTTATTTAAACAATAAAGAAACATTTTTAAAAGAGAAAGATTTAACAAACTAAAAAAACTCTTAATTTGACGCTTTAAAAAAACAAATTATTCTAAACATTAATCTACAGTGATTATTTTTCCTTTTTTTTTAAATATTTTTTTCAATCAGCAAAACTACATATAACTGCTGCGGCTGCTACAAATGGAACAATAGTCTGGTGACATTCTTTCAAAGAAACAATGACTTATCAGCAGTAATATAAAGACAAAAGACGTTTCGGAAGTAAAATCACTGACTTATTTCCACCGAAACTACAATAGATATAGGAACCACAATAAAACTAAGGGATAGAGCATATTTTCAGTTACAAAACACAATTTTCCTCAATTGTCTTTTAGCGTATGGCCTTAGAACACACCGACTGTATACATTGCAGAGGTGTAGTACCTTTCCCTGGGAAAAGGGTCCTCTGGATATGACACTAAATTGTATCCGGTGGTGAGGCTCCTGTTCTGAAGCTCTAGGCATTATTGATTACCCCTTTTATTGCCCTTACTCCCCGGTCTATTCTGATCTAAAGTGGTAGTACCTACTGCGGTCCCATCTATTGGTTAAATAGATTCGAATATTATTAGTGTTGAAGGAGAATGTATATACATGAAAACAGTGATTATAAGATAGAATTAGTTACTTGAAACCACATAATTGTGTATAAATCATAATTTATATCATTAGTTACAAATAATATTGGATAGGAATATTAGGATAACAATTATTACAATTAGAAATATTTATTATCATATTGTTCAATTGACTGGTCATGGGAGTATTACGCATATAGCAGGAGTTACCTGACATTCCTCTCCAGGTCTACTATTGATTTGAATTCAGTTTTCGTTCTCCTAGACCAGTTGCTCAGCCTGCCCTGCTATTTACCTATAGCTAGAGGGATTATAAATGGATTAATAACTTCCCCAAGGGTATTAGAGCTATGTGAAATGCAAACAGCCTTGTTCAGGGTTTGAACACTGGTAGCCATGTTTACTTCCTATGATGAATACCATTATACAAAGAACGCATATAAAAGTGCAAATAAATGAATTATTATAATAGGCAAATAAAAAAGTGCTATTAAAAAAAGAATTGCTTCAGAACTTTGGAAATATAAATAGTTTTAATCATAATGAAAAATTTATAAATGAACCAAATTTCGGTATCAATTAACTGTTCAGGAGTAGGTGGAACCTCCCACAAGATAGACTAGTCTAAAGACTATTAAAACAAATAAACTATGTAAACAAATTAGACTAAGATTATTTCCATTAGTCTTATCAGTTGTGGCCACCTGACATGCGTGCTAGAGAATCATAGCACGCGTGCCAAGTGGCTAAGACTGATACTCCTTGGACCTCATGGAGCTGTACCCACAGGCTCTCGCCAATTTCGGCCGGGTTTGGTTTATCGCTTGGAGCCTGAGACGCCTCATTTTAGGGGAATGCCGACGGGGCATAATGTATTTTTTGAGCCGCCACGCATATCTGGGCTACGGTCCTGCGTCTAGTTCCCACGTTAAAAGGGCCTTGTGCCAAACTTTGGTATCGTGGGATGTTGATCAAATGCCACTAGTATTAATCCCATTGTGTCTTGGCTACAGTCTAGTGCCCGGCCTTGTACCATACTTTGGCCTGGTGGGATGCTCATCAAATACATTAGTTGGCGTACCAAACTGTATTCTCTCGGTAACGAAATCTCTCTTATTTTACATGTGTATCGACCTTGCTTCTTTTACGACACAACATCTGGCCACGAAGATTCGAATATTAAGCGCTGCCAGTATCTAGCTACAAAGGATTTGAAAAAAAAAGTAGGAAATTATTGGGTCAGTTGGATTTCATCTCTTTAAAGAAACATTGAGGATTTTAAAAAAGCAATGATTGAATTTATGAAAATCCAGAACGAAAGTTTAGAAGAGCAACGACGATTGGACCAAAATGATATAAATAACAAAACGAGTGCTTGAAAAAATATTCGAACTATTAGTATTAAAGTATAGTGTCTCATCAACCGAAAAAGACATCGACACGAGGCTAACGAAGGCATGGACAGCTATCGATAGGCTATCGATCATATGGAAGTCTGACCTGACCGATAAAATGAAACGCGGTTTCTTTCAAGCAGCGGTCGTATCGATACAGCTATATGGATGCACTACTTGGACGCTAACAAAACGGCTGGAGAAAAAGCTAGACGGCAATTACACAAGAATGCTGCGAGCAACCTTTAACAAGTCCTGGAGGCAACACCCCAGAAAGCACCAACTATACGGCCACCTACCTCCCATCACGAAAACTATCCAAGTTAAATGAACCAGACATGCAGGACCCTGCTGGAGAAGCAGGGATGAGCTCATAAGTGATGTATTCCTATGGACCCTCGCATATGGCCGAACATATGGCCAGCTCGAACATACATACAGCAGCTCTGTGAGGATACGAGATGTAGCCCTAAAGACCTGCCAGAAGCGATGAACGATAGGGAGAAATGGCGTGAGAGGGTCAGGGATATCCCTGCTGGTGGCATGACATGATGATGATGATGATGATGAGTAATATTGAAAAAAGAGCAAAGCCATGCAAGTTTTTTTCGCTGGACTTGGTAATATATTCAATTGTCGAATTTAAGTACAGTACTGAGGAGGTAACTTTTGTAGCGTATTATCGTCGTTGTGAAGAGGTTTTTCAAAAAGACTGCGCTAGATGATCGGACAAAAAAAAAAGTCTGTTGCGCGGGAAATTCGGTCAAAGCGAACAAGAAAAGTATGCTAAGTAAATACTTCCGAGAAATCCAGGAGAAATATCGTTTGAGGAGACTGTCTGATTTCTAAAAAAAATATTTGCGGAGAAAAGATGGCAGTATTTAAACCTGGAAAAAAATTGGGGAGGATTACTTTACTTTTGCTGGGATTGTCAACAGAGAGTATGAAAGGTTCAAATTAGAATATGTTTAAAGCTTGGTTTTTGTACAAGGATTGACGGCGACGGAAGATGGCGAAATTATTACCAGAATTTTATCTAAATTAGAACAAAATCCTAAAATCAGTCTGCAAACGGTCACAGAAGAATTCGAACGAAAAGAAAGTTTTCGACACAACACGGTGAGGATTGAAGAACGTGATATATCAAAAATATATGCCGTTAAACAAAAATAACATAAAGAAAAGTTTGCGCGTAAAATAAAACCTTGTTATGGCTGTGGACAGATTCATCATTCTAAGGAATGTTCCATGAAAAGGAAAGAATGCTTTAATTGTGGTCAAATTGCAGAAAGCCAAAAAATAAGAAGGGGTTAAAAATGAAAAACGCAGTTAACGGAAAACAGAAATAAAAATGAAAAGAAAATGTGTGAAAGAACCGATGAACAATAAAGAGTTTAAATTCCAATTGAATAACGGTTCAGATGAGACATTGATAAATGAACAAACTTGGAAGAAAATTGGCGGACCAACTCTATTAAAGACGGAAAAATTGCACATGGCATTACAGGAAATAAACTTAAATTAGGAAATGAATGTTATATAAATGTAGCATTTACGGAAAAAAACATTAATATTAAAAGGATTCGTTATGAATCGAACCCAGAAACTATTCGGTATGGATTCGATTGAATCATTTGACTATTTGAACCAGCTAATTAATTCGTTCAGCGTTAATTGTAACAACGTGCAAAAATTTAAAAATAATTAATGAAAAAATTTTTAAGGTCTTAGGAGGTGTACAAAAGCTAAAGAGACCTTCAAAATTAAAGAGAATGTGACGCCGATTTTTAGGCTGAAAAGTAAAATATCTTTTGGAGTCGAATCTTTTGGAGTTCAAAGAATCAGACTATAGATAGTGGGCAAATCCTACCATTTACGTGAAAAAGAAAAATAATAAAATTAGGGCCCGTGCAGATTTTTCTACAGGAATGAATAATTGTTTGCCAAGCTCGGAAGAGATATTTACGAAGTTAAGTGGTGGCAAAATATTTTGAAAACTGGATTTGTCTGAAGCACATCTCCAGATTCCTATCGACGAGGAATGTGTGAAGTATTTAACTATATAAACGCTAAAAGGTCTGTTAAAATTCAATAGACTGCCATTCGGGATAAAGATCGTACCAGGCATTTTTTAACAAATCATGGATATGTTATTGATTGACGTTGTTTTCGGAAGAGCCTATCTTGATAACATCTGAATTAAGAGAGAAAGCCGAGAATAACATGCTGAACATGTCAAATAAGCTTTTGAAAAATAAAACAATATGGTTAGATATTTACTTTTGATATTGCGGAATTTTTTAAACACTAAAATTAACTATCTGGGACCAATGACTGATGCAAAAGGCAGACCCATCGAGGCTGAGTGCTATACAGAACATGCTAGCCCTAACAAATGTGTCAACTCTACAAGCTTTCCTGGGACTTTTAAAATACTACGGTAATTCAATCCCAAACATGCATGTATTAAGTGCTCTTCTACACAAATTATTTTTAAAAATTCGAAATGGAACTGGAATACCGAATGTCTGAGTGCTTTGGGAGAAATTCAAAAAATATTAACGTCAGACTTGAGTTTGACGCATTACGATCAAAGAAGGATATTATTGTTGCAAGTGACATTAGCAATTTGGGTTTAAGAGCCATAATATTGCACAAAGAAAGCAATGGCCAAGTAAAAGTGATTGCACATTGGAAAAGGGTACAGCCAAATCGAAAAAGAGGCTTTAAGGATTAAAAAAGTTATATAGATTTATTCACCGAAGACCGTAACAGTCTATTTGGGTTCCAAAAAAGGGATTCTTACACATATAGCAAATCGACTTCAGAGATGGTGAACAATATTGTTATATTAAAAGTTTAGATGGAGTTCCTCCTGTCAAAGAGATTAGAGCATGTGGATGGGTTATCCAGGTTAATCCTCAAACCATGTGAAACCATTAGAGGAACCTGAGATTGTAACCCTAAGATTAGAAATAGAAATAAAAAAGTGCTTTACAACACCATACGGAAATTACCGGTGACAATTGAAATTAAGAACAAAGTAAACATAAACAAATATATCACAGAAAAAGAAACAAATTAATAACCAACAGTAAAACAGATTGATGGTGAAAAGATTTTTCCATCTGTGATGGAATTTTGATGTACAGTGAACGGGTGGTGATACCAGGAGCGCTAAAAAAAAGAACATTAAATGACTTCCATGCCGGTATAACGAGGATTGAAAGCTTTAATGACAATCAATGTTTTTTAGCCGAATATGGACAAAGAAAGAGAAGAAAATGTAAAATCCTACAGTGGTTGCGATAGCAGCAAATGTGCCAACAGTAAAATTTACCCCGTGAACAAAGACGGACAGACCTTGGTCAAGACTGTACATAAATTTTGCTAGTCCAATGAAGAGACAATATCATTCGATTGTGGTTAACAGTTTCTCGAAGTGGCCAGAGGTAATGAAGCGTAAAAACTCTACGCGCAGTTAGATTTTGGCTTGAACTCTTCGCTAGATTTGGTATTCCTGATACAATTGTGTCGGATAATGAGACCAAATTCACAGCAAACGAGTTCAAAGAATTTTGTAAAGCCTTTTCGATTGTTCACATCCCTTTCCGCACTATACCATCCGCGCTCTAATGGACAGGCAGACAGATCTGTAGACACTTTTAAGTGCGCATTTAAAAAATCAGACGTAAACGAATCTGTTGACGATATTCCACAATTTTTAAGGGTATACCATGTAACACCGATCCCAAGTACTAGTTCAGGATTGTCACCAGTGGTGTTAATGTTCGCGAGAAAAATAAGATCTGAGTTCGATAAACTGTTGCCAAAGGAAAAATTTTAAAAACAATAAAGAAAAAAATAGATGCAAAATATCAGAAGAAAACATTTTCTTTAAAGAGTACAGAAACGGGAAAGGAATCTGGAAGGCTGGTGTCATTGATAAACATATCAGGTGATTAATATATATAATTAAAGGCACAGAAAAGACTTTTAAGAGACATCACAACCAGATCAGAAAAAGGTACTGGAATATATAAATAACCAGAAGGAAGAAATAATGAAGGTTATAAATGACTTATTCAATGCACCGATGCATTTAATCGCCCCTGGGGGGAAACGTTCAAGTAAATAGAAAAGGAGATTTTTAGGGACTATGGAGATAAACCCAAAAAGAAAAAATACAACTTCTAGAAGAAGAAATCAATTAAAAAGGAGGATGTTGTGGAGTAGCTGGAACCCCCACAAGATAAACTAGTCTAAAGACACTAACTTAAGAGTCCGTTTCCAAACAAATACAACTAAGGTTATTTACATTGACTTTATTCAGATCTTGCAGTCAAGGTCGCCCCACATGAGTGCCAGTGAAGCTCAGCATTCATGTTACGTAGCTAGGACCGATACTCCTTGGGCTTCAGGGATTCGTCCCACTAGGCTCTCACCTGCCTCGGCAGGGCATGGTTTATCACCTGGTGCCTGAGGTGCCCCTTTTTTAACGGAACGCTTACGGAGCCCCAAGGCATTTTTGAAGCAGTAGGGCGTGTCTGCACCAAGGCCCTGAACTCAGCTTCAGCGTTAAAAAGGCCTCGTGCCACACATTGGCAACGTGGGATGCCGATCAAATAACTAAGGTTATTTACATTAGTCGGTTTTCCGAACTATGTACCGTATTCCCTCCGGAATGTACCTTATTTTACATTTGTGTCAACCTTGTTTCTTTCACGACACAACACTAACCTATAAGCGGTTGATATGCCATTAAAGAAATCAATATCTTATGATGCGTCACACAACGTCAAATGATGTTAATATAGGAGTAGTGTTTGAACTTGCTTGGCAATAACTCCTATTTTTTAGCTTTGTTGGTTGTCAATCTGGCAAAATGGTATTTGACATGAAATTTTACGAACACTCAACAGTAGGCAGTAAGGTGGTGATTAATGTGTTTCAACACGTATGACGTCGACAAGGGAAGCAAGTATCGCTTAACACTGCAATAAATCCTCCAACTGAAAAGTACCTCGATCAGCACATCCGTGTAAATTGGGCCGTTTAAAAATAGACTACGTAGACAACATTTTCCTAACAGAGAAACTGTCACCACTAATGTAAAAAATGTGGACCGTCTCCATTGGTGAAGATTATTACGAGTGCAGCAGCATGATGAAGGCTCTAGTTGCATCACTGCCGAGAACGTAGGATGGTGACTATAGAAAAATAAACTGTGTTTTGTAACTGACAAATTGTTCTCTTTAATGGTAGACACTTTTCGTAAATACACCTGCTTAAGCTGAATCCTTGCTGAATAACTTAGAGCAAGCAGCAGCAGCAGGCCTCTACGTGAACGCAAATAAAACAAAGTCGATGTGTTTTAAACAAGAAGGAGCCATCTCCGCCTTCAGTACCAAGTCTCTGAAATTAGTAGACCAGTTTACATAGCTAGGCCGCAATATCTCATCAACTAAAAGCGATGTCAACATACGCCTAGTGAAGACATGAATTGCTATTGATAAGTTTTCAATCATATGAATATCTGATCTCTCCGAGAAAATAAAACGCGATTTATTTTTGTGGCTCTGTTAGCACTACTGTATGAGTGCATCATGCATGGAGAAACAGCTACATGGGAACCACATGAGAATGCTACGCGCAGTTTTGATCGAATCCTGAAAGCAGCACTCCACAAAATAGCTGTACAATCACTTATTTCCCATCTCACAAACCACCCAAGTAAAATAAACGTGACATGCTGAGCACTGCCGGTGAAGTAAGTGCGAACTCATAAGCGACGTTTCTTTATGGACTCCTTCACATGGACACACCAGTGTTGGCCGACCAAGACACTAGAGTATTCTACAGCCCCAGCCGACTAGGCAAATCTTTATTAGTCTTAGACTTCGACAAGTAAGCGAGTTTGAACTCAAATCGCGCAATTGCGTTCACTTTCTCTCTCCAACGATGGGTTGAATAGTACCAATAAGAAAAGCTTTGGCATTTTAAAAAACCCTCGAAAGTTGATTTGCCATAAAAAAAAAAGAAGAAAAGAAAACTTTACTAATCAAATCAAGTATATGCTATTTGTAAAATTTAACACCAGAATATTCCCATCCACACACAGAACAGACTACAATATTGGAAATCTATTTTACTTGGAATACATAGCTGTGTCTAAAATAGACAATGCTGACAGGTTGTCATAATTAATATCAAACTTATTCCAAACTACTCGGCACTTGATTTAAACTGTGAACCTGATTATACAGCTGATTTGTTTATAATGATGAAAGCTTGAGGAGGATTAACCACGTTTTTGGGGATGAGCTGATGTGCCACAGATTCTTCGAACGGTTTTCTTTATATTTTGAATTTAGAGTTTGTCCTTTTCCAGGACCGGTTGCTTTACGATGGCTAAAGAGCCCAGTCTGACCAAGTATTTGCCTATTGTTGGGGAGGTTGAGAAGAAATCGATCTATACTTTGCCCAGAGACATTAGCGTAAAGAAAGGGAAACACAAGAATCCTTGTCTGTCTTTTGAATTTAGCTAGTTGAGTCCATTTTCTACGGCGATAATCGTTACACTAACCTACTGAGTAATTCGTATTAATCCTTCTCCATAAGATTAGGATATGACATTGGGTCGAGTTAGCATTCCTGTTTGCGAGGAACCTCCAACATTGATCCTGAAACATTCCCTTTCAATTCAGTGGCGTAGTTGCAATCTGTATGGACGCCCCCTCCCTTGGAATTGGATTTTGAATTAATTTGTACTTCTCTGTGAAAAAGTTACGGCTGAAATGGATATTGCAACCATCAAACTTGAATCAGGAACCCACAAGATTTTGGGTAACGGAATCCGTGTAATTCAAAATACAACTAAAATAATTTTTAAAAGCCTTTGAAATGACAAAGTAATAAAAAATTGCAAAACTTAAAAAGATGTCTTGAAAGGTAAAAGAAAACCTCAAAGATTATTAACAGTTTTATTTAAGATGGAGATCTCAGTTTTTAGTGACTCTTTTTTTCAGACAGCGTTGTAAATTTCTTACTTCTTTCTTACTTCCTTGTTTAAAATCTTTTAGCTTAATTCTTCTAATGAAATTAAAGTTTCTTTTATTTGCAATTTATATTTTTCAACAATAAACAATTATTATTAGTAGTATTATATTACTCATTTGCGAGTTCTTCACACCAGCGTTAGTTGATGGTTTTCCACCGGAGTTTGAGTGACAGCAAGTCTCCTCAAGTCTCCAGGACTCTCCTCAGTATTCTGGACGTTGTGATCGTCTTCTTATTTCTAAGTCCTCCAGTCCTTGTACCAATCCTTTGGTGACTGTATCGATCGCACTAATTACAATTGGTATCACCGTCACTTTCATGTTCCATAGTTTTTTAGTTCTATAGCAAGGTCCATGAACTTATCTTTCTTTTCGCTTTCTTTCAGTTTTACCCTCTGATCAGCTGGAACGGCAAAGTCCACTATTCGAAAGATTTTCTCTTTTTTAAAATTTTGTTTTGACTATCACTAGGTCTTGTCGTCTAACTGAGATTAGATGATCCGTTTGTATCTCAAAATCCCAAAGAATTTTGTCCGTCTCATTTTCTAGGACAGATTCTGCGTTATGCATATACCATTTGTTCATATAGTCAAATCCAAATTTTTTTTTATAATTCCCAGTGGATCACCTACCCTATCCAGTCGTGACTAGTCTTATACTCTCTTTGCGCTAACTTACAGCATTCGCTTATTATGCAATTGATCGTTTTTGTCTTTATCATCCTATAATCTACACCTGCTATTTTGTTTCGTCTTGTCTGCTTTGACATAGTTTTATGGCGTTGTTTTTTGCAGAAGAGATTCAGTTTCTCTTTTAAAGTTTCCGTTTCTTAACCATGTCCAAGTCTTCTCATGTGAGATTTTGCTTGTTTGTCACTTGAAGTGTCCATAGAGTTGGGATTTTTTTTCCATTTTTTTTCTGGTTATTTTTGTTCTGTTTATACTTGTGTTGTTTGTGTTGTCTCTGGTCGCTGTAATCAGTCTTTCTTTGCTCGATGTATCGACGCTATCTTGAATGCTAGCAAGTCCTTTTCCTCCTTCTTTTCTTAACACATATAGTCTGTCTATATTATCTCCGGTAAATAAGGCCTTCTGCATCGTTATTAGTTTTCTTTTTCTCTGGTTCATTAGTTGAAGTTCTTCTCTCGCCCTCTATAAGAATGGTCCCGAGTATCTTACAAAGACAACCTAGGTATGTATCCCTATGATGAGACTTTTGCTATTTAGTTTCGAGTTGTTTTCGCGTTCTCTTGAGATACACTTTTTAAATTTTTCTTTTATCGCCTCTTATTTGATGGTGTCCGCTTCTAATATTTCCAAGTACTTCTAAGTTTCCTTTTCGCTGAGTATTATTATTACCTAATTTTATTTTCAACTTTACTTTCGGTTTGTTCCAGTTCTTCACCGGGTCTTTACCCAAAACCTGGGTGAGGGAAGGTAATGATTATAAATATTCTATGTTCCATCCATACATTCGGTGTTACATTTCTAATCACATTGATAGTACTCTCTTAAGGAGATCAGCACTTCTGCAAACTACATTTTTTGTATTTCATATTATCTGGGACTGCCAGGTATTTTATCAGTGTGTTTATCGGTCCCTTTCTCGATCATACCTAGGGCTCCTATTATTACTAGCACAGTGGTAGTTTTAAGGTGCTACTTTTTTCAACTTCAATTTCCAAGTATTTGTATATAGTTATGTTATTATACTCTTATTATTTTACTCCTTGTGAGTTTTTCATATTAGTGTTAGATGGTGGAATTTCGCTGGAGTCTAACTGTAAGGACCCTCAAGTCTCCAGAACTCTTCTGGGTATTGTAACTGAACTTTAAAAATAATGTGGTTTAGATGTTCTCAATTTTTCCTCTGATTTCCAATTCTTCTAGTCTTTTTCTAAGTCCTTAGGGACGGTCCTAGCGCATCAACTTCATTTGGTATCACTATTAACCTCATGTTCCACAGCTTTTGTTTTCTTTTTAGTTCTCTGCCAAGGTCAAGGTATTTGTCCAGCTTTTTACTTTTCTCTTTCACTTTCATTCTTTGGTTTACTGAAGCAGCAAAATCCACAAGATGTCAAATTCTTTTGTCTTATTAATTAAAACTATGTCTTGTCTTCTTACGTGGATTTAGGGATCTGTATGTATCTCAAAGTCCCAGAGAATATCACGCATTTCATTATTATTATTCCTTGGGTGTTTTTCACTCCAGCGTTAGCTAATGGTCTTTCACTGGAATTTGAGAGACGGCAAGTCTCCTCAAGTCTTCAGGACTCTTCTCAATATTCAGGCCGAACTTAATAATATTGTATTTTGAATTCTTAGTTTTCTCGTCGTCCGTTAACCAAAACTTTAGGGATTGTTCTGGGCGCACCTATTACAATAGGTATCACTATCACCTTAATGTTCCATAGCTTTTTTTAGTTCTCTGGCAAAGTCTATATACCTATATCTCTTTTCACTTTCTTGGATTTTTACTCCGTGGTCTGCCGGTACGACAAAGTCAACTTTTTGGCAGGTTCTCTTTTTTTGCTGACTATCACAAGGTCTAGTTGTCTGGCGGAGATTAGGTGATCTGCTTGTATCTCAGAATTCCAAAGAAGTTTGTGCGTCTCAATCTACCAGACAGATTTTGAGTTGTGCATATATCACTTGTTCGCGCGGTCAAATTTCAATTTTTTACACAATTCACAGTGTATCATCCAGTTATTTCTAGTCTTCTACTCTTTTGTTCTAATTTTTTGCATTTGCTTATTGTGTAATTAATCTTCTCGTCTCTATCAGCTCAAAACATATATTTGTGATTTTGTTGCGTTTAATCTATTTTTGCTTTAACGTATTTGGTTCTCATGGCGTTGTTTTGTGCTGCTATTAGAAGAAGAGATTCAAATTCTCCATTAATATTTCCCTTTCATAGCCATGTCCAAATCTTCCATACATTTGATTTTCTTCCCATTTTTGTTTCCTATTTATTGTTGTTCTGTTGATGCTTGTGTTATCTATGTTGTTTCTGGTCGCTGTATTCAGTCTTCCTCTGCGCATTTTTATGTCTTCGAGTCGTTGTATCGATACATTGATGCTATCTTCAATACTGGTAAGTCCTCTTCCTCCTTCTTTTCTTGACACATACAGTCTGTCTACGTCATCTCTGGGATGTAACGCCTTTATGCATCGTCATTAGTTTTCTTGATCTTTTTGTTGAAGTCTTCCCTTGTCCACTTCAAGAATGGTCCCGAGTATCTTACAAGAACTGCCCCCTGCTATTCAGTTTGGTTTCAAGTTTTTTCGTTCTCCTGAGATACTCTTTTCAAATTTTTTCTTTCATCTCCACTTGTTTTGTGCCAGCTTCCAATATTCCCAAATTCTTGTAAGTTTCTTTTTTCCAAACGTTCTGATTTTTCTTAATTTGGTTGTTCTATTCCTTCCGTTAATTGTCTTTTCTACTTCTCATTATAAGCACATTTTTCTATGCCAAATTCCATCCATATTTCCCGTTTGTATATTCTAATTGTTTGTATTAGGGTCTCCAGTTCTTTTTCATTTTTGACAAACAGTTTGATGTCGTCCATGTTCATTAAATGATGAAATTTTCTTTCGCTTTAGTAAGTTTATATACCCGTGTGCATTTCTTAAATAATAATAATTATTATTATTATTATTATTATTATTATTATTATTATTATTATTCCTTATGAGTTTTTCATACCAGCGTTAGATGATGGTCTTTCGCTGGAATATGAATGACAGCAAGTTTCTTCAAGGCTCCAGGATTCTTCTCAATAGTCTGCCCGATCTTAACAACGCTGTAGTTTGTATAGTCCACGCCCGTCCTCCGATTTTCAACTCTTCCTAAGAAGAAAGCTTCTTATAAGCTGATGGGGTAATATTGCACTAAAAAACAATGTTGATTTCAACTATAGATTCACTCGATCTTCCGGTAATGACGTCAGACATCATCTTCACGAGGTCTTTATGCAGGATGCGTTCTTCTGTAATACATACCGGAAATTATCATTTGAGCACGATAAATAAATTTAATTAAGATTAAGGAAAGATTCGTTGATCGGAGGATAATAGTAGATAGAATAATGGGTAGTTTATATATATATATATATATATATATATATATATACACACATTGGGTTCCTATAACAAGAGTTTTTCACGATGATATTGATAGTACACCCTAGGAAGGATTGATGGGTTTTTTTTATTAGTATTTCAGTTATGTTAGTTTTATATAGATGATCAAAAGATGACGTTCACAACAAATGATGACCGCACAAAATCATCAATAAAAAAATTGGACTGAAAATTTCCTTATTCTTTAAGTTCGTTATTTTCAGTTAATTGTTCAAATAAGAATACTGCCATGATATACCGTTTTGGTGCTTAGGTAGAGTTATATATATATATATATATATATATATATATATATATATATGTGTGTGTGTGTGTGTGTGTGTGTGTGTGTGTGTGTGATTATGGTTAAAATGAAAATCTAAAAACGTTTTTAAATAGTAAAACATTTATAGTGATCCTTGCTAAACAATGCAGAATATCATCACAATAATTTTAACTGTAAAACAATACTAATAAAAACAAGATAAAAAAATTTTTTATTGCTGACATCCGATACTAGCTCACTTAAGAATCGGCAACAGGAAACTCAGGGTCATGTTTTTATCTTGTTTTTATTGTTATTCTATTTTATAGCTGATATATATATATATATATACTTACTGAGAATTTTCGTAATATATCGAGATATATTACCTCTCTCAATATATTACCTATTTCGAAAATATATTCAGGTATATTTGGGTAAGTGAAAATTGTCTCATTACAAGATAGAAACAGTGCCATATACAATTTGCATTGTATTCGTAAATATACTTATCTATACCTACTAATATGTACTTGGATGTACATTCTTACACACATCTACATAATTAAAAAAATTGCCCTTCTTTGTTTCTTTATCTCTTTTATAACAAATTTATTTGTTCCTTATTGCGGAATATTAACTTTCTTGTCATCAACCCTATTTATATAACCTTTCTAAATCTCTCTCTCTCTCTCTCTATATATATATATATTTATCTATCTATCTGTCTCACACTCAATATCTCTATCAATCTATCTATACTTACGTATATTTGTCTCTTTTTTTTTTTATATTATATTATATTTTTCTCCCTTTCTTCCTCCCAAGCCCAATTTCTCATTTTCGATCAGCATCTCAATTTTTATCAATGTTTTGTCATTTTTATTTTCTATTTTCGTTGCACTTCTCTGAGCGTGTATCCGAAATGAATCTTACAATCCCTTGCGAGATTTATTTCTCCCTTCTTTCTATGCCTATTACTCTTA
>OY757906.1:71707003-71754503 GCA_963585895.1 Sepioteuthis lessoniana | reverse complement strand
TCTGCTTTCCTCTTTTTTCTCATTTTTCCACACCTTTCCATCTTTCTACTTCTTGCCATATTATTTTTTGTATGAGAAGCACTATCTTGTATTTTATACGACTGCTTATCTCTCTCATTTTCTTGTTCTTTCCTTCCTTTATTTTCTTTAATTAATAAGTAAGTAGATATGAACAGATGGTAGGTGGAGGTCTTTACTTGAAAGATAAATTCGGTGTGAAATTTCAGCATTCAAAAACCTGTTTATGTTTTCTCATTTACTACAATGCTAGAAGCTAAATAGCAACTGTATTTCCGTTCAATGCCCGCCTTTACATGGCTATTATACATAAACATAGAATGGCTTGCAAGATTAATAACGGTTGTATGAATTCATAGCACGTGAGTGTAAAACGCGAAGGTATATCTATCTCGCTCTATTTATATGTGTATGTATATGTATGTGTGTGTATCTGAGTCTCTCTCTCTCTCTCTCTCTCTCACTCTCTCTCTCTCTCTCTCTCTTTATATATATAATAAAAGCGTTCTTAATCAGAAAAATACATTGCTCTATGCACAAAAATGAAGATCAATATTCCAATATATTAACTATGACATATAATAAAACAAGATAAAAACACATTACTCTGAGTTTCACGTGGCCGATCATCAGGTGAGTCAATATTGATAAGTGTCTAATTTTCTAATTGTGCCAAGAGCTAGAATGGTTTGAGGTTGTTCACAAATTGAATTTTTTGCCAAAATTGTAATGTTTTATGTATTATTTGGATTTTACTGAATACTAATAATCTTTGTCAGAATTTCCTAACAAGACCCTCGTTTTTATCAATGCTAAAAATCCTATAGCAAACTCTATATATATAAAGTAAGTAAAGTTGGCGGCAATAGTCGAGGGCAACCTGAAGGGTCCCTTTTTTGTAGCTACTACTGGGCCATTGGCTTAATGAGTAGAGTGTTCGCTAATGGTCCGGGAGACTGGGCTTCAATCCCAGGTCGAGTCATACCAAAGACTCAAAAAATCGTACTTGATGCCGCCTTGCTTAACACTCAGCATTATAAGGTATGCATTAAGGGTATAGTGGAGCAATCCAGGGAATGGAGTTGCACCCCCCTGCACCTCGATGTAGAAACTATTGAAAAGGGAGCCTTCGGGTCACCCTCGACTAAGATCGCCATCTTTACTTACACCGAGGTGTAGGAGAGGGCGCAACTCCTTTTCCTGGATTGCTCCATTCACCCCTGATCCATACCTAATAATTCTGAGTAGTAAGCAAGGAAGCAATAAGTACCATTTTTTGAGTTTTTAAACCGACTCTGAGTTTCATGTAGGCAATCTTCAGGTGAGCCAGCACCGACAAGTATCGAAATTCAGAGTAATGAGATTTTATCCTGCTTTATTGTTTTATAGTATATATATATATATCATCATCATCATCATCATCATATCGCGCTGGTAGCACGGATATCCCTGACTCTCTCTCGCCACTCCTCCCTATCGTTCATCGCCCTAGGTAGGTCTTCAGGACAACATCCCGTATCCTCACATAGCTGCTGAATGTATGTTCGTGCTGGTCGTCCTGCATTTGCACGGCCATGTGTGGGGGTCCATAAGAGTACATCTCTTATGAGTTCGTCCCTGCTTCTCCAGCAGTGTCCTGCATGTCTGGTTCGTCTAACTTGAATAGTTTTCGTGATAGGGGGCAGGTGGCCGTACAGTTAGTTGCCGCCAGGACTTGTTCAAGATTGCACGTAGTATTCTTGTGTAATTGCCGTCTAGCTTCTTCTCCAGCCGTTTTGTTAGCGTCAATGTAGTGCAGCCATATAGCAGTATCGATGTGACCGCTGCCTGGAAGAAACTGCGTTTCATTTTATCGGTTAGGTCTGATTTCCATATAATCGATAGCCTATTGATAGCTGTCCATGCTTTCGTTAACCTCGTTTCGATGTCCTTTTTGGTTGATTCGACAAACCTATTTATGTTTTTGAGTACGTAACTGTAGACTATTAAAAACTGCACATCATAACGAGATCTTTACATACGTTTAAAATGCTTTAAAATCAAGTTCCAGCTTGATTTTGCTACTCAAATTCTCGATATAACGGAGGTAACCGAGAAGTTCTATTTAGAATCCTTCTCTACTTCCTAGATAGAACTATCACTATTATCATGGATCTCTGTTACAACGGGAACCGAACTTTTATGTATTAAAATGCTTTAAACATAATCTCTTTTTCTCGCAACTACACCGATTGTACAATGACGCATATAGATCCACACTGCAATTAAATTGATCATAAGTATGGGAATGATTACGTTCACAAAATATACTGTACAAAAAATTAATCAATTAAAATCTATTTCTTTGCACAATAGTATACTTTTCTTATGTATTGGCCTTTTATTACAATGTGGAATCTGTTGAATCGTAGATCTTAAGGCCAACGGTTATTACTCTTTATGTACTGACAGACCTTATTTAAGAGCGAATTAATTGATAAGTTATAAGTAGTTTTATATAATACGCGTGTTAATCGATAAGTTATAAATACATTTATATAATACGCATATAAATTGATGAATTATTAATACTTTTAAGTAATACGCGAATTATTAATTACTTATCGATTAATGCATATTTATGGATAAGTTATTAACAATTCGCATATTACTTGGTCAGATACGACTGTTTTTACATAATTAAATAGTGATCAAGTCTCGCGTATCAGTTATTGCTAAGGAACGAGTTCGATTCCCACTGGATCCTCCTCACTTGTGCTATACTTAGATATAAAGAAATGGAGACCACTTAGGAATAGCTAGTAGCATAAACAACCTGATGCCTGTATAACTAAGAAAACTCTAAAATATAATGTCTACAATAGAAACAGATTTGTGGGGAAACACTTATTACTGAAACTTACCATATTTATCCTCCTGTTCCTGTTAATTTTGATGAACTGAAACAATGTATCACAACAGTTGTTACTCGTGGAGATAAAGATCAGTAGACGTATGTTCGTCTAAAATTGATAACCACTCAAATATATGCCGTGCGACGAGGAGTTCACACAACTAGTAACTCTAAGTTGCTGCCAAAATGTTTCCCTACAAAACTGTGTATTATGAGTATCAATGTTTTGAAGATTTTTCCAAATAAATTGTCAAACTATATATTTTGTTGAGATATCACGATTAAGTAAGTGATTGGTTTTAAAGGCATGTCAACTCGTCTAGTGTTATTTTATGCAAAGAGGTTAGGAAATAGCGTTCATTGTACTTTAATATTTATAAGTTTGTGTAGCTTCTCATGTGTTTTTTTTTTTCACATTGTCAAATAAAATATAAAATTTTTGCACAGATTTCTTTTACCCATAGAAGGAATTCTAACAGATACTCCCACTCCCGGTTAGAGGGGACTTTGGAGTAATGGCAATGAAGGGGAACTGCACATACCTCAGATCTCCAAAACTGGAGACTCACCAGCAGATGCCCTTTAGAATCATATCAGAATACGCATTGGAAGGGTCTTACCTCTCTACAGTCAACGTATTCTAAGCCCCTCAGACAGAGCTAGATATATCACGAGTGATAAATAATAAAATTGATTGTCAAAAATAACCAATTTATAAAGTTTTCACTTTAGTTTCTTTGTTTTGGGGCATTTCAAACTTATTTAATGCTAAAGATATCCTTGTAGAAGAAGGATAAAAGAGATTTAACCTATTGCTGGTGGGCTGAGTGCGTTCAAAACATCATCTAAAGGTATTAGTCGTAAAGTGTACATGATAGCATGGCTGGGGTAGGAACTCACTTATATGCGAAGCTACAGTCTAGCAATTTAACCATTACTCCACGAAAGACTCCGCTGTTCCTCGTTGATTTTAAATTATAAAACCATGTCTGAAATAACTGAAATGACATTTTATAAGCTAGTTGATTCAGCAAGACTTTAACAAACTTGGTTTGCTTCAAATACAACGACGATTATCAGTCATTAAGATTTGTGAAATAACTTCGATTTTTGCAACATTGATTTTTGCAATACTGATCTTCGAGTTTCCTCAGAAATTAAGTATGTTTTTTTTTTTTTTTTCATTGGATAGGTATTATTAGACTGTGAATTGGGTGTCTTTATTTCATTCTTGAATGGACGAATTAGAATCTCAGTAATTAATTCCTGATTTTATAGTTCATGTTCAAGTTTATCTGCATCTTCAGTAAAATCCACGTCTGATTTTCACCGGTTTTTGCGTCGAAAATTACTTTATACAGCTTAACATATTGGAGACAAAAATAACGTTCTTTAAATCTGTTTCGGTTAAGGAAAGACAAAACTTGAATATAACTCACTCACTCGAATGAGAAGTATTTTCAAAATAATTCTTTTACTTTTTTCCACATTTGAAATAGCCGTACAGAGTATTGAAAGTTAAAGGAATAATTGTTCAATGAGTTTTTTAAAAAATTGTTCGAAAACCAAAAGTGAAAAGTTTTCGGCAAAAATTTTGAAAAATGATAGATTTTTGTGGTATTATATTTCATTTCGTTTCAAGCCTCTAAAATTAGATGACTAGTTCATGTTCCTTGATAGCAATATCTCATCTACTGAAAGCGATTTCATCATACGCATAGGTATAGCATGAAGACCTACGGACAGGTAATCGATTATATGAAGATCTAATCTCTATGATAAAATAAAACTGGAATTCTCCAATGTTGTAACCGTGTCAGTGCTACAATATGGTCATATCACCAAGACTTTGACGAAACGTTTGAACAAAAAGCAAGATGGGAACTGCGCAAGTAGGCTGCGTGCTTTGTTGAACAAATCATAGAAGCAGCACTCTACAAAACAGCAGTTTAACAGTTACTTACCTCCGATTTCACAAATCATCCAAGTGAGTCAAGCTTGGCACAACTGGAAAAATAAGTACGAATTCATAAGTAACATTCTCCTATGAACTCCAATATATGGGCACACGAATGTTGGCTGACCAGCAAAAATTTACATTCATCAGCTTTGGATACCATCTAGAGAACTTGCGAAGAACGATAACCGATTGGGATGAATGGTGTGTGTGTGTGTGTGTGTGTGTGTGTGTGTGTGAGAGAGAGAGAGAGAGAGAGAGAGAGAGAGAGAGAGAGAGAGAGAGAGAGAGAGAGAGAGAGAGAATCAAGGGAATTCGAGCCTTTGATATTTCCATTCGATCATATCCATAATCCGAACAAATAAAAAAAGGGATTCAAGCAAGAATACTTCGGAATCTCTCTCTCTCTCTCTCTCTATATATATATATATATATATGGGGGTGTATGTGTATATAGTGAATGAACAAATCGTTTTAAAAACGTTTTGGTTAAGTCAAGAAAGAGCTCAAATAAATTAGGAAAAACCTAAAATTAATTATCTCACCTCTCGCGTTGGCTTCATTACTAAAAGTTTCAGGCCATAAAAGAATATAATTATCGAATAAATACTGAATCAATTTTTAAAAATTTATAGGAATATTCAGTATTTATTAGTTCTTTCCTTTGTCTATTTTATTCACACGTTTCATTTGGTGATCACGTTTTTCAGTGCATAAAAACTTTAGGTAATGTTGCCGATATGAGCAGGCAATTGCCATTTCCTGGTTATTTCCATTATATCGAGAAATTAAATGACTAAAGATAACGCCAAGGGCAAACGTAAAATTAAAAAATCATCATTCACTTGTAAGATTTGATTGAAAATTAATTTATTCTCTAAATCAAAGTATTTTTAGTGATTCGGTCTGATAAATATCTTGCAAAAATTTGCTATTTTTACTAGGTCAGTTACATATATATTTTATGCTGTCCCATGAGTTTCCGAAAACATGATTTTTTACATTTTATTTTTATATTTCAGTTACCCGAAAATATGTTTAAATAAAGAAATGTGTTTGAATAAAGACCAACGAATTCAAATCATATATAGGGCCGGATCAGGAAGTACGTAGTTTCAATCGAATTTAACAGAAAATATGGAATGAACATCACACATGACAGTGTAGTCCTATATATATATATATATATATATATATATATAATGTACGTGTTTAATGTTAAATCTGACACTATTGTTTCAGTATGATCACACAGAGCGTGGTGATAACACCCATTTTGATATTGACGACGTTCTTTGATAACACCACAATTATCTGGATTTGAGACAAAACATCGCATTTATGTTCTTTATAATGAATAACTATAATTGAAAGTACTAAAAAAAGCAGTTATACAATCTTGATCTGCGTTTCCGACATCTTACTATAAAGCAGGAGGCATGCATAGTTGTTAATGGTTACCGACGTCGGAAATGGAGCGGCTGACTCGAGCTCAAATATTAGACGAAGTTATTTGCGTTTCACTAAGAGCTATTGTCTTTGAAAAAGACATGAAACCATTTTCTACCCCCACCCCAAATTATAGGCAAATAGTTGGACAGAATGGGTTCTTTAACATTAGTTTGATAGCTAATCTAGAAATAAAAATCAGAATACGAAACAACTTTTACTTTTCTTAAGATTGACCTTGTGTCATATTCTTTTGGGGCGGAGGGATTGAATAAATGCATACTCTCCAACAGGAAAAATTTAATTAAAAACTGAATGAATATTATATTCAATGAGAGAGGGTTAAAAGAGAATTTGCTGCTTAAATATACAGTTTGAGTGTCTATTTTTGTATTTTGCATGTGTGTCAAATCAACTTATTCATTTGTCGATCATTGGACCATTGAAGTTATCTCCCTTGCTTACGTTGCTAATGGAGAGCGCTTTTTAAAGAATAACAATGATAGGAAACCTGAGCAAAAATAAAGGAAATTAAGATTACATAAGAAAATATTAGTTCCTATGATAGAGAAATAACTCTGTAAATCTTCCTTCAAATAGTAACTAGAATATTTTTTATGAATACGTAAAAATGCATTCCTGTATCAATCGTTAAAAAAACTAAAGAATCTACTCGGACAAAAGATCGACTGAAAGCGAAAATAGCTTATTAGAAGTCAACACAGCTTTTTTGCTGTGGCGGTGGTTATTTATGATATTAGGTACCACAGACTTCGTGAAGTACACTATATACATCAGTAAGGGTAAAAACTAGTTACAACAATCCCTTACTCATTAATACAGTCATCGCCCAAAGGCATAAGTCTAAAAAAGTTACCAGATTAGTCTCTGGTATTGCTAAAAGTTCCTTACAAGCTCATTTAGATGCTCATTATTGACGAATATGAACCATTATTTAGGTACAAGTGAAAAAAATTGCTATCTGAATTTCAAACATGAAGCTTGAACTCAATACTGACTCAGCATTTTTCTTTAATCTTATGCTATCTTTTACATTTTAGGATATATATATATATATATATATATATATCATTTACTGTTGTTATAAATAAACTGTGCTCAATATCGAAGATAAAGCACATATAGATTTAAGTTTAAATAAAGCCGATGACACTTGGAGACAGTTCTTTGCCTATATGAAGAGCTCATGGTCTGATGATTGCACTGGCGAGAAACAAACAGTGACCCACCGCTGTATGCGTGTGTGTGTGTGTGTGTGGATAAGTGTGTAAATGATTGAATAAAATTCTGTTTTACAAATTCAATAAATTTTATTTCTTTAACTTGAGGGAAAAGTTTGTTCAAAAGCAAGTTACAGTTTGTTTGTTTTTGCTTACAAGAAAAGGTATATATGCCTTTTAATTTACATTACAAGAAAGAAGAGTTCATGCATTCAATGTAGTAGTTTACATCATTTTAAATTTAGATTATGGGGTTAGAGGGTAAGCTGTGTTGCCGTTTGCTATCTAACTCCATTCCGGGTTATTCTATTGTTATCCTACTTTTGTTTTGTTGGTTTAACTTCTTGGATAAGAAGGCCGTAAAAGAATTATATGAAAGAAGATAGCAACAGATGGGAGACGAAGACATATTTTATATTTTTCCTTTATTTCTGGGTTCAACGACCATTCAGTGGGTAGGGAATTCTCCCTGAATACAATTGAAATGGTTAAATCCCCCAGTAAAGGTATTAAAAATGTGTTAGTCGTTTCTTGTCCTTATTCGGTATTTAAAGCTTTAACAACGTGTTCGGTATATAAAGAGTTAGCGATATGAAAGTCACTTCTGGAAGTTCGTCTAAGTCCGGTGATTTGGTCATGGGTTGGTAGTGAAAGAGACTACTACTACCAGTGGAAGGGTTAGCCAATGCGCTGTCTAAAGACGGGCACATGGCGTCCCCCATCAGTTAGCAAGGTGTTGTCACTCCACTGGTCGCTGCTGAAAAAGAATGAGATTTTTCCTTGTGTCGGGACGGTCCCTTTTCTTTGTGCATGCGTCACCCCTATTCCTGTCAGAGGCTTCTGGAAGTTTCGGCATATTTTAATAATTATTCTAATTCAAATTTGATTTTTTTTTTACTTATCTATTCCCTACAAGATAATATATTTCACGTATGTAAAAGATCTTTGTGTGTGTATGTCACTATATAAGAGAAAAGTATATTTATGCAACGAAAGATATGCGTAGATATTAATCAATAATCTACTAAAGATTAATCACTTTTTTATGGAATTTAGGTGGGCTCAAAACCAGATTAAAAAAAAGGGTGATTGATTTAATTTGTTAAAAAATGTATTTTTAACAATCTAAAAAGGAAAAGATTTCTTGGATTATGTTATGTTTTTATCCTTCAAAATTTCCTTGGCAATTCAAATATTATCTTCTACCATCTGAAAGAAATTTAAAAAAGCGCGACATCTTAAAGGAAGGCGGTGATTAGTCAGTAAATGCAAAATCACAGATGAAAAAATTACACCTTCTTGAGGCTATTTCTTGCTCAAAAACTAACACTTTTGTTGCATGGAAACCAGTTGATTTTTCATATATATATATATATATATATATGTGTGTGTGTGTGTGTGTGTGTGTGTGTGTGTGTGTGTGTGTGTGTGTGTTAGAACAACCTATTCATACTCAAGCCCAAACCCTAACTTAATGATTCAAGGTTTCTGGAAGCCTCAAATGCATCAGATTTCACCGATAAAAATTCCCCTGATTTACAGGACATCCCCTGCATAATAAGACCTAATGAAAAGGAAAATGGTCGGAACAGCTTTAATAGATTTTTAAGAAAGCGATCAATTTTAATCAGAGAACAACCCAAGTTCTAATCCTGGACGAGGCTCTATACCTTTCACAAAACGCTAATAACCATGAGAAAGGTATGCATCCAACTATTCATTCTCCAGCTATTGGTAAATAGTAAGACAGACTGGTATGGCAACCAGTCTAAGAGAAGGAAATCTTTCAATTCAAACCTGTTAAACTCCGCTTAAAAATGATCTGGTGTCTCATACAACTCAGCTAAGGATTTGGTATCATTGAACTCATTGAATAACAAAATCAAAAGTGGTTAGGACACAAAATTGTAAAAGGAAATAACATATGGTGCAATCACTTAACAGAATGGTTCACAGTAGATAACAACTGGAGCAAGAAAATAACTGACAGTTGATGGAGGTGATGTAGTTGGGTTTGCTGTTAAGACATATCAGAAGATTACTAAAACATGGTCGTCATAAGTGGGGAAGGCATGGAGAAATGTGTGAATCCTAGTATTATTCCCCAGTCAGGGTAAATTGTAGGGCAGACAGGGCTCTTTAACTATGTGGTAACCGGTCTAGGGGAAAGAAAACTCTGAATTCAAACCAACTTTAAAATTGAACTTGTGTTTATCCTGCCCGTGGAGGAGGAGGGGTAGGCTATAGAGATAGACATTTTTAACACAGGTGTAACTCGTGTAAACAATGAAAGGAATCCTGTGATGTGGTAAAATCTTGATATTGGTTCCCTGTAATCTATCTATTTATCTATCTTCCGCTATATATATATATATATATATATATATATATATATATATATATATATATATGTGTACTTAGCTATGTGAGAAAAATGAGTTGAATCCGTACATACTTAAGTATATATATATATATATATATATATATATATATATATATATATATATATATATATATATATACGGTATATGTATGTGTACTTATGTGTTTATGTGAATATAAAAATATGGAAAAATATTCAGAGAATGTATATATTGACGTATAACAATATGCCTCATTTCGGGGTTTTTTTCAAACTATCTTCAGAGCTATGTTAGAATGCGATGTTAAAATGCTTTATCCCAAAATTATTTCTTCAATGAAAAAATGAAACGAAAAAATGAAAAAATATCTTTGGGTTCTATTATCGTTGATAATGTTCCATTTCAAAATAGAATGATATAATTAGTATTCAAATTCTTAATCAAAAAGTATTACGACTTTGTTATTGACTTTTTTAAATCTTTAAAAAATCCCTGTAGGAATGATGGATTTTTCTTTTAGTTTTCAAAAATACCAATTTAATCTGCAGTTTAAAAATATTATTTTTTCCAATCTTGTTATTTTTTTATATGAAATAAAACGTATATATATATATATATATATATATATATATATATATATATATATATATATATATAGGCGTTATTTTTTTTAATCTAAAATTAATGATTCTGGTAAGGGTTTTTTTTTTAAGTCTATTGAGAAGATGTAATAATTTTTGAGAAAATTTCGAACTCAAGTTATGTCACGATATTCCGAAATGGAATGCAAAGAATTTTTCATTTGAAAATAATTTTCGGATGAAGCATTTTAAGAACATATTCAAACATTACACTGAAGATAGTTTAACAAAAAACCGAAACAATGACATAGCATAAGTAAAACATCCTATAAATATTCTGTTTTTCGTATCTTTATATTTACATAGCACCGAATTTATTTAGAGTTTATATATATATATATATATCCATGCAAAAACATTGTTGAGATCGGCCAAAATACTGAGTAGAGTCCTGAAGACCAGAGTAGACTTGTTCTTACTCAGACTCTAATGAAAGACCATCAGCTAACTCTACTGTGAAAAATTATCAAAGAATATAATAATGATAAAATCACCAGAAAGTGATGAATTAAACCAAACAGAATAAATAAATTTACAAATCAAAAAATTGGTATAGAATATCCATGTCAAAAACCACGCGGCATAAACTAGACTACATTACTCAGAATGTTTCACAAACTAGATCATCTTTCTTATCATTCCCCTCACAACAGTCTAATATTCACAGTCCGATCATCACATAGGCAGAAACTGCCTGTCACCAAGTGCCGTTGACTCTCTGTCTATGCTATCATAATTTATATATATTTGATGATCCTAGATATGACACTAAACAATCTGATAGTGAGGTTCTAGTGATACTGGAGCTTTGGGGAATGCGGAGTACCCCTTCATTGCCTTCGCTCCCAGGTCCACTCTGCCCTGGAGTGGTAGCACATGATTAGGGTCCCATTTATGGGTAAAATAGAACTAAACCGTGATTTGCGATAACTGTTTTTGGCATACTGCGTACTTGTGCTAAACTGAATTTCTCAAAATAGAACTGTTTCGACATTAAAACTGCGTACTCATGCTAAACTGATTTTCTCAAAATAGAATTATTTGGACATCTAAACTGTATACTTATGCTAAACTTGGGAAAGGTGGAGCAAATTCTACTCGCCTACGGCCTACGAAAAGAAACCGTCGCTGCCATAATGATGCTCTATAGAAACACCAAAATAAAAGTCTGTTCTCTGGATGGAGACCCCGAGTACTTCGATATGGTAGCAGGTGTACTGCAAGGAGACACATTAGCCCCGTACCTCTTTATCATCTGTCTAGACTATGTGCTTAGAATATCGATTGATAAAATCAAAGAAAACGGTTTCAAGCTTACAAAAGAAAGAAGCAGAAGGTACTCCGCAAAAACAATTACCGACGCAGACTACGCCGATATAGCGCTTCTGACAAATGCACCCGCCCAAGCCGAAACCCTGCTACATAGTCTGGAACGAGCCGCTGCAGGCATTAGCCTCTATGTCAATGCACACAAGACGGAATATATGTGCTTTAATCAAAGAAGCGACATTTCCACACTAAACGGTAGCTCTCTGAATCTAGTTGACAAGTTCACATACCAAAGAAGCAATGTCGCATCAACCGAGACAGACATCGACACGTGACTAGCAAAGGCATGGACAACTATCGATAGATATCGATCATATCGAAGTCAGACCTGACCAATAAAATGAAGCGCAGTTTCTTCCAAGCAGCGGTCGTGTCGATACTGCTACATGGATGCACTAGATGGACGCTTATTAAACGTATAGAGAACAGGCTTGACGGCAACTACACAAGAATGCTGCGAACAATATTAAACAAGTCCTAGAGGCTGAACCCCACAAAGCTGCAGCTCTACGACCACCTTCCAGCTATCTAGAAAACTATCAAAATATAACGAACCAGACATGCGGGACATTGCTGGAGAAGTTGGGACAAGCTCATAAGTGATTCACTCCTGTGGACCTCTTCACATGGCCTAGCAAAGGCAGGACGACCAGCTCGAACATACATACAGCAGCTCTGTGAGGACACGGGATGTAATCCTGAAGACCTGTCGGAAGCAATGGACAATAGGGAGGTGTGACGAGAGAGAGTCAGGGATATCTGTGCTGATAGCGCAACATAATGAAGATCGAGGTGCCTTCAATAAGTTTCCAGACTTTTTTTTGTACAGGTATTCAAAATTGTCGCAGACTCTTGAAAATTCCCTATGCTATTGCAATACATCTTATGAGATGACTGACCAATTTTTATGATTTCAGCTTCAAAGGAACAGCTACAGTAGCAATTTGAATACACCCTACTAAAGCCTGATTGTCACAGCTGGTGAATTTCCAAAATGCAATCTGGACGTGAAGACACTTTAGAAGAACGATATGCAATAAAATTCTGTTTTAAACTTGGAAAAATTGCCAGAGAAACATATGGAATGCTTAAGACTGCTTTTGGAGCATCTTGCATGAATCAAGCATCAGTTTTTGAGTGGCATAAGAGATTCAAGGAAGGCGGGGAGTCTGTGGGGGTTGATGAGAGGTTTGGGAGGAGTAAGGAAGTCAGAACACCAGAGATGATTCGCTAAATAAATAATTTCATGGATAAGGACCGTCGTGTGTCTATAGAGACAATAAGTGCTCAGTTTGATGTCAGTGTTGGAACTGTACACACAATTATTCGCGAGGAACTGAAGATGCAGAAGATTTGGGCGAAGTTTGTTCCAAGAGTTCTCACAGAAGATCAGAAAGAAAGACGTTGTCATGACAATAGGGAGATGGTCGAGCTGATCAATTCATATCCCGCAGTTCTTGATGTTCTGGTGACCTGCAATAAAAGCTGGATCTACTGCTATGACCCAGAGACCAAAAGACAGCACTCTTCAAATCAGGTCAGTGGCATTTCCACCAAGATAATGCACCAGTCCATAACTCCATCCTTGTCACCGACTATTTGACCAAGATGGGTATCAAGACAGTTCTTCACCCTCCCTATAGTCCAGACCTTGCTCCCTGTAACTTTTGCTTATTCCCTAAGCTCAAGGAAAAACTTAGAGACTGTCGTTATGAGACAATTGAGGAGATGAAAGAGGCTGTGACGAAGGTCATTGACACGCTCACACAAGAGAACTTCTATGGAGCCTTCCAGGAGTTGTTGGAACGATACAACAAGTGCATTGCAGCCGTAGGAGATTACTTCGAAGGAGACTAGAGTTTCATGTGTGTACTATCAATAAAAGTGCCCATACGAAAAAACCTATTTGATCCTCATATATGGAAGACCCCATGGAAGTCTTCTTGTGTGAGCGTGTTAATGACCTTCGTCACTGCCTCTTTCATCTCCTCAATTGTCTCATAACGACAGTCTCTGAGCTTAGGGAATAAGCAAAAGTCACAAGGAGCAAGGTCTGGACTATAGGGAGGCTGAGGAACTGTTTTGTTGCCCATCTTGGTCAAATAATCTGTGACAAGGATGGAGTTGTGAACTGGTGTATTGTCCTGCAGGAAATGCCCCTGACCCGATTTAAAGAGTGCTGGCCTATTCCGACGGAATCTCTTCCTGAACTCCCTTAAAACATAGTAACCCTAACCCTAACCCTTTGGCCAATCAACTCTGGTCTATTGACTTTCTTACTCCTTCCACACCTCTCATCATCCCTCACAGATTCCCTACCTTCCTTGAATCTCTTATGCCACTCAAAAACTGATGCTTGATTCATGCACGATGCTCCAAAAATAGTCTGAAGTATTCTAAACGTTTCTCTGGCCTTTTTTCCAAGTTTAAAACAGAATTTTATTGCATATCGTTTTTTATAGTGTCCTAACGTCCAGATTGCATTTTTGAAATTCACCAGCTGTGACAATCAGGCTTTAGTAGGGTGTATTCCAATTGCTACTGTAGCTGTTCCTTTGAAGCTGAAATCATAAAATTTGGCCAGTCATCTCATAAGATGTATAACAATAACATAGGGAATTTTCAAGAGTCTACGACAATTTTAAATGCCTGTACAAAAAAGTCAGGAAACTTATTGAATGAATATATATATATAGCTTTGTATATCTATGCATAAAAAGTTACTTGGTAAACGGCACTTCGTGACGGCTAATTTCTCAAGATTAATCCAAGAATGTAGAATCTAACCTCAAACCAACAGCCCACCATTTAAAAATTAATTTTCTGTTGCTTCCTATCCGTTGTGAAGGAGTTGGGTAAATACATACACATAGAGATAATGTCTTGTGTAGGACCAGTCCCACACCTTTTTGGAAGAGTTGACAACAGAAGAATGGTGCACCACTACTCCACAGATTATCCGAACGGCATTCTGCAGAATATTTCATTCTCCTTGACTGGTTGCTTAAGCCATCCAAAAAAGATCAGTTCGTTCAACTATTTACGTGGAAGAAGATACAAATGAATGCCTTAGCCATAGACATTAGCAAGAAGTGTAACGCAGGATGTGAACTCGATTTGTTGAGCGTGTATCCTCTATATTGCTACTACAGAAAGGAATGGGTGTTTAAATGAAGCTAGCTCATGATGCAACCATTTCAACTGATAATTTCTGTTGGTTCCGAATATAATGTTGCTCTTCGATTTTTATTATCGCATAAAATTTACGTGTAAATTGCAGCTCTTAACACTTAGAGTGGCGCTATTTATGTGCCTGCCAGAATAGAAGTTGTATGATATTGTACTTTTAGATATTGTACTTCTGGAAAGTAATTTTTGTGATGTCTAAGATTACTAGTTATTTTCATTGCTACCAATAAACGAATTTTTGCATTAGATTTCTACATGTACGTGGTGCGTTCAGATTTATCGAAACAGAAGCTGTATTTACCATGACAGAAATGAATACGAAATAAAGCGTTAATTTTTTCAAGGCAGTCTCCTTAACATTATATACACTTATTCAGCCGGGCTTTTTATTTGTTGAAGCGCCTATGGTATTGCTCTTTTGATATGGTGTTAAAGTGAGCCGTCGCAATATTTTAATGTCATCTTAAATGTTGTCGCTGAAATGAATCTTCAAGAAAATATTTCATTGAGATAGGTGTGCTGTGTATGGGGAAGGGGGTCTGCACTTTCACAATCCTGTTTTTCGTCCTTCAGTAGTATCGAAACTGGATTCATAATTTTTTCAAGTTGGTACTGACTTGTGTAACCAGTAGCTGAGACGTCTAGACTTGCTGTCAAGATGTCTATACATCATTATCATATTAGTATGCGACTTCTTTTAGATTTGAAATTCTAAAATTGATTTTTTATTGCTTCAGTCTCAATAATTTTTATCATACTTTGTGTATGCATCTAGTTTTATTGCCATTATCTTTGTCATTGGAATATGTTGATAGTTTCATAGGAAGAAAAGATGATGATGATGATGATGAGTGAATTTCTATTAAAAATCAGTTCGATCCCAGATCTCAAATTTGCTGTGAAGATTGACATCAAACCTGAGACTAATGAAAGTGTACAATTTGAAGATATTGGCCTGCGTAACCTGTACCAATGAATATGTCAAAACGTTTATTCTGACTTGAATATCTCAAAACGTTTATTCTGACTTGAAGCAAATATGTAGAGATCAATATCTGTTCATATATATATATATATATATATATATACTAAAAAGTTATTACTTACACTATCATTATTGTGATTTTAAATACCATGTCGCTAAAGATATTTCCACACTTAGGAGACAAGATAAAGAGTTTCGAAAACAAGCTTAGCTGTCTATGTGAAAGTTAAATTCGTAGAGATAGTATTGCTTCATTTTGATTAAATGGACACACTTGATTATGCGTTTCTTATTTTTCATCTTCTCGCAGCAATATCTCATCTACTGAAAGTGATGTTAAGATATGCGTTGTGAAAGTGTAGACAACTGTTGGCAGGTTATCGATCATATGGTAATTTGATCTCTTCAATAAAACAAAACGAAATTTCTTCCGAGCTGTGGCCGTGTCAATACAATTATATTGACACAGCTGCACCACATGGACCTAAATGAAACGCATTGGTAAAAATCTACAAGGCAGCTACATAAGAATACTACGTACTGCTTTGAACAAATCCTGAAAGTAAAACCACACAAAAAAAAACAACTCTAAGACTACTTACCTCCCACCTCGCAAATTATCCAAGTAAGATGTACAAGATATGCAGAGAAATAAGGACAAACTCATTAGTGACGTTCTTTTATGGACTCCTACACATGGATGTGCCAGTGTTGACCTACTATCAAAGACTTCAATACATCAACTCTGTGAAGATACCGGATGAGGTCTAGAAGACCTTCCAAGAATGATAGGGACGGATAGTGAGAAAGATTCAAGGAATTCTGTGCTGTCAACGGGACTTGATAAAGATGACGAGGATGATGATATATATTTGTACACAGTAAAATCTCTAAGTAAAATCTCTTATTTTACATACACTAGACAAGTGATAACGAAGGTGATCTTTAAGCACATTTTTTTTAACAATGGACAATTTTTAAAAAAATTAATATAAGTTTTTCGCTCTCTAAGTAATTAAGATAAATGACATGTCTCGTGATAAGTTCCGATGCATATATGTGTTTTCGATAACCTCTGATAATACATGTAAATCTAAAACAATAATAAAAGTTATATCTGTAGATATACACGTGTGCGTGTATATATATATATATATAGTTATTTACTAAGCCACCAGTTATATATATATATATATATATATATATATATATATATATATATATATATATATGAATATACTACCAGTCAAAAGTATTGGGTCACCCTCAAAAATTTTTATTTCTCACCCTCAAAGCATTATTTCTAATAAAATATGTTTAGAACCGCAATGGTTTTATTTATTATGCTAAATACAAGTCTTTCTGAGCCATATTAAATACAAATTAAACACACACACACACACACACACACACACACACACACACACACACACACACACACACACACACACACACACACAAAACTTATCAAACTTTTGATTCATCAAAATAACTTCCTATGGCTGCTATCACTGCTTCACAGAATCTTGGCTTTATTTCCACCAAAGACTGTAAGTAGACTAAAAATACTTCTGCCCAGCTTTCCTGCAAGAATTGCCAGTAGTGAATTGTACATGTGGGTTGTTTAGCTCTGACTTTTCGTCCAAGTTCATCCCACACCAGTTTAAGTTAGCTGATTGCACCGGCCAAGATATCAGTTGAAGGACATGCATTTCCTCTTTGCTTTTGATGTACCTCAGACAAAAGATTTCGAACTTTGATTCGTTTGTCCAAAAAACGTATTCCACTTCTCTATTATCTAATCTTTGAGCGACTTATCCCACTGGAGTCTTTTGGCATTGTTTTGCTTCCTTAACAGTCAGTGGTTTCTTGACAGCAATTCTGTCATATAGTCCAGCTTCACAGTGCCTTCTTCTCATCGTGGATGTTGATACATTTTCCCGACATTAGTTCAGTGATGCAGTGAAGATTAGAGCACAAGCTAGTGACTAGTGAAATTGTCCTCTGCATTGGTAAGACATGTAATATCTAGCAAGCAGTAATTCAACACAATATCGTCTAATGTGAGTTCAAGAGGTAACTTTTGGAAAATGTTTTATTAATGCTCAGTACTAAAGCAGAAAAACACCTTCAAATCAATTTTTCAAATGGTGTCTGGTTATACTAAGGTCAAAGTTACTGTGGAAGACTTGTATTTGTTATAATAAAAATATGGTGGTGCTCAACTTGTTTCATTACAAATAACAATTTTAGGATAAGAAATGAAATTTTTTGAATGTGGCCAAATACTTTTGACCGATAGTGTACATGTATATATATATATATATATATATATAACAGGTGTCAATGCAAACTTTTGGTTTATTTCAGATTACCTTCCTTAAGTCGATTCTAATCAAAGGATACTTACAACTCCGCAATGGTTAGATGCTAGAGATTCCTTCTCTACTTTTGATTTTGGAGTTTTCTCCTAAAAGGATTGCCTTCACCACGACTTTGTCATTAGACTGGAGACCTTTATTCCTGACCATCCTGGCCTTACTGATTCATCATTTAATTACTAATGATAATTACTATATATATATATATATATGTATATATAACGAATAAGTTTTTATTAGTATTTGAACAAATAGATATATTTGTGTCTAATCTTCTGATTTTGGGAATCAAGATCAAGAAGGTTATGCAAAAATAATCAAAATTTATACCAATCAACATGATAAGTTAAGCATTTAATCGTGTTTTATGATTCCGAATGATGAATTTATAGAAGATTTTCTAAGAGCGTTAAATTATCAAATGATAATTTTTCTATCCTTCTAAATCTTCTTTTGAATCGACCTAGGAGATTGAAAAAGTCAAACCACATTGTTTTTTGCTAAAATTGTGAAACTAGTAACCGGTCAGAATTTATGACATATGCAGTCTTAGGCAATAAAAACAGATTTTGTGTTTATTCAAATACTTATTAACTGTACGTTCTATAGCCTTTATGAGAAGCATCTCGTTGAAAGTATGGCTCATTCTTATTTTCAAACCTCAAACAATTGCAACCAAACTGTCTTTCATTTCATATATATATACGCCGAGTGAGTGAAAAGGAGAGAGAGAGAGAGAGAGAGAGAGAGAGAGAGAGAGAGAGAGAGAGAGAGAGATCTAAGTTAAGATAACGTTGACAGAGTCAAGAGCGCTTGGTGAATGTCAGTTTCTCGTGGCGATTAGAACAAAATGTTTCGTCTAATGATCGCATAAGCAAGAAACTGACCTTCACCAAGCCCGGTTAACTCTGTGTTTAGATCTACATCTGCTGTATCACTGACATTGAATTGTATTTACTTATAAATATAGTAAATTATATCATTAATATATATATATATATATATATATATATATATATATATATATATATATATATGTGTGTGTGTGTGTGTGTGTGTGTGTGTGTGTGTGTGTGTGTGTGTGCTTAGATTTTCTGTTCATGTATATACCAATATTTCTCATATGATTTTATTTTTATGGGTTTGTGAGTCTAAGTTGTTTTGATTGTTTGTCTCTCTATGTGAATATATGAACGAATTTTAAAAAATTATCTTGAGTATGATTTAAACATGAACATAAAAATATACATTCCTATATATAATATGAGAGAGTGCTTTGTTTTCGTTAAATTGTGAGCATATTCCTGCGTATAGGTTATATATATATATATATATATGATTGTATGTGTATAAATGAATGTGTATATAACACGCAATGCACGTTAATATATGGGAATGCCATACATAGGTGCAGAGTTTATCGCTGTTCTTGTATGTGTACAGACGTAATATGTAAGCCCGAGTCTTAGTGAGATGCATCCCAAAACACACCTTGCATTCTGCCCTTTTCGTTTTACCTCCTTTCACCACATAGGTTTTCTCTCACGAGTGTTAGCGAGGGTGCAGATGGAGAGGTTCATAAAGAAAGAATTCGAAGTCTCCGAGAGATAGCACATAACTCAGCGGGAAAAGGAGCAAGCGTGGTAGTAAGAAACAGAAGAGATATATCGAGACAGAAGGACAGAGAGAAACAAGAAAGTGAGAAATGTGAAAGAGAGAGAAAGAGAAAGAGAGAGAAAGAGAGAAAGAGGGAGACGGGAGAAAGAGAGAAACAAGTCTGGAAATAAAGATAAGCAGGGTAGGTTGGGGAAGAAAAGATATAGAGTAAGTTGAGCGGTGCCCCTGTGGACCAGTCCTTGCCGGCATGCATGTCACGCTCTACACAGCGTCACAACCCACATGCGCCTCTAATTTGATAGAACTTACATAATTGGAAAATCAATTCTTTCTCCACAGATACAATCCATGGCTGACGTTTTTTTAAAGGAATTTTATTTTGTGAATGTTTTTATTACTTTCTTCGTTTCTGCGTCTTTTTCTTCCTTTTTGGGGAATGGGGATATGGCTATGTTTTACTTTTTTCCTGTTATCGTTGTTGTCTGTCTTGTACCTTTTACTTTTTTTTTTTGAGAAGTGGGAATTATTGTTGTTAATATTACTATTATTTGAAAGTAGTTTACTTGGCTTTTTTATTTTCTATTTACCGTGATCTTTCCTTTTTTTTTGTACATTTTTGTCATTCTTTCCTTCGTATCCAAATTATTTTTTGGTTTTCTTTTCTTCAACACTGTAATTATAATTACAATTCTCTCTCTCTCTCTCTCTCTCTCTCTCTCTCTCTCTCTCTCTCTCTCTCTCTCTCTCTCTATTTTCCCACTTTCTATCAGTATCTTTTCTGATCTCTCTCTTTCACAGTATTATTTTTCATTTTTCATCTATAATCCTCCTTCTTCTTCTTCTTCTTCTTCTTCTTCTTATTATTATTATTATTATTATTATTATTATTATTATTATTATTATTATTCATGTTCTCTTTTTCTGACATAATAGTGTTTGTATATCTTTTATTTTGGTCATACTGTGTATGCTTCTGTGTGTGCATACAGTTTCCCTTATATATATATATATATATATATATATATATATATATATATATATATACGTATCCTACCACACCTTTCATATATATATGTGTATATATATGCACATACATACATACATCTGCATATATACATATCCAACTACGTCTTTCATACACACACACGTATATATATATATTCCACGCCACATCTTTCATTATCTGCAAGTATCATACTCAATTATATCTATCTACTTTTCTCTTTTCAGGGAAATTCAGCAGTTACAAACTATCCTCTTCGCTTGATATCTCTTGGGTGTTTTTCACATCAGCCATTTGCCATGTTTTCATATTGATATTCTTTTTCCTCTTTTCTTTCTCTATTTATATATCGATTCATTTTCCATGATGATTTACTTCGTTTCTTATTTTTCCTCCTCCACCTTCTCCTCCTCCTCTTTCCTTGTTCCTCACCGCGTTTTTTCTTTCTATTTCGCTATTCCTTCCACTCACAGTCACCGCCAATCGAACCCAACGCCACAAAAGATAACCCACAACTAAAAAGTACAATTTATGCCTTCAGAGAAAAAACAGGATTGATTTTTTTCTTCCATGCTAAAATGTCATTACTTTCACTCTTACTTCTTTCTTCATTTTTCCTTTTCTCCACCCCCCTCTCTCTCTCTTTTAAATAATCATTCTCTTTTATTCTCTCGAGCAATCTTTATCATATCTTTTTTCTTGTTCTTATCATTATCCCAATTAACTCTTTCTCTTTCTATACACATTCGACTATAGATGCATGTTGAATGCATGTGTTTGTTGAAACTACGTATAAATATGCATATCTGGCTGGCTAGCAAAAATAGATAGATAGATAGATAGATAGATAGATGTTCACTTTCCTCTTTTTTCTATCGTTCTTCAGAGCTATCTTTCTGTTATGTATTTCATGCTCCCTACCTTGTCATTATATTCATCAATAATTCTTTCTTCTGTTTTTATATATATATATATATATATATATATATATATATATATATATATATATAAAGCATAACCTTTGTTTTGCGCTTGTCTTCATCATGTGTACTCTCTCCCACTACTGCTCTTTCTCTTTCTCTCTCTCTATCTCTCTCTCTCTCTGTTTTCTCTCTTTGTATGTATGTATGTATGTAGCTAGCTACCTATCTATCTTTCCACTGCTTTTTTTTAATATTTTCTTTTTGTTTTTTCTTTCTCTCGAGAAATTATTAAAGCCGCATTTTACAGAACCTTTGAGCTGTCTTTAAGCAACACTTGAAATAAATGAACAAAAAAGTGTGAAATAAATGTAAAGTAAAGAAAGAAAAAATATAGAAGGTATGAGGAAAGTCAGAGAGAGAGAGAGAGAGAGAGAGAGAGAGAGAGAGTTGGAGAGAGAGAGAGAGAAGAGAAGAAATAGTGGCCTATATCAGATCTTTGTGTTTTGGCATTCCTTTTACAATCTTTCCCTTCCTCACTCACTTCGCACAGCCGGCAGGGGTAAACGTGGAAGATGCTGTTCGATAATGATGGTGGCTCTTAGTGACGATAGCACTCTCCATGCAACTTAGTCGTCCGCTCTTGGCCTTCTAAACCGCCTCATGTCAACAACCTCGACTTTTACAACCTGACTCGAAATTGTACCTCTCAGACTGAATCACTTTCTATATTTTCTTCTCAGCATACCAAGTATCCATCGATACATTCGTATCTATATCTCTCTCTTTCTCTCTCTCTCTCTCTCCTCTCTCTCTCTCTCTCTCTCTCTCTCTCTGATATATATAGTTATTTTCACTCAACTGGTAATCAAGGATAGTGTGAAACAAATTTGTCGAGGAAATAAATACTTTTTATATACATATATATATATATATATATATATATATATATGTATGTGTGTGTGTGTGTGTGTGTGTGGGTGTGTGTGTGTGTGTGTGTGTGTGTGTGTGTGTGTGTGTGTGTGTGTGTGTGTGTGTGTGTGTGTGTGTGGTAAAGGACGGAGAGACTTCCAGGTACCTTTTAAGCACTGGTTCCCGTCAAATCACCGAAATTAAGCAATGATTAATCTGTAAAATTCAGCGATGGGTACCACTTCGGAACAGTAGGTACCGTAAACAACCTGAGACCTGTGTTTTCGACTAAGGAAAAGTTAGTGAATATATATATATATATATATATATATATATATATATATATATATATATATATATAGAGAGAGAGAGAGAGAGAGAGAGAGAGTGAGAGAGAGATCTAAGTCTTAATATCAGAGACATATAGTCAGCGGCGCTTGGTGACTGTCAGATGGCGGGAATCTGACCAAGTGGTCACAAGTCTACGCAGTGAAAATTTAGATCAGTAGATGCTCACCAATATGATCACACTTTCTTTATAGGTATAGAAAATTATATATATATATATATATATATATATATATATTATATATATATATATATATATATTTTGAAGCAATCAACAAATTTATCATGAATCGATTTTGAGACTCGTATGCTGTCTACTTCATAAGAAAATATATTTCTTGATATATATGATTGAAAAGTAAGGAAGGTTAATATGGAAGTGTTTTTTTAATCTCGAATCTCTTGCCTTTGCATTTTTTCTGTAACGTTTAACTTTGTCCCCTTTGGCACCTTACGTGGTAAAATAGTTACATAGCTATGTTAACAGATCAATGTTAGTGATTTCGATTCCCATTGGGTACTCCTTACTTACAACCTTGTATCAAACTAGGCTCAGCTTGGCAACTGTCAACTATCTTTTTTCTTTTAATGATACTTGCCAATGTTCGATATTAGGCAAACCCATACATTTATTCTTGACCGCGCTTTTTCTCTCTCATTTCCTCTTTCATAATTTCCCCTCTTTCTGATATTCTAGGTTGCGTTTCTAGCTACTTTCTCATATCTATTTCTTCCCTTCTTATTTACGTATATTCTATTCCCTACTCATCCCATCTCTCTCCCCCACTCTCTCTCTGAATATTTCTTTACGTTTCCCTCAGCTTATTTTGTTAACTTCTTTTTAATATTTCCTATGGACTGAACTGTTTTCAAAAGTGTTTAGCGTTCTGATATCAGAATCCAATTGTTATTTTCTTTTTCGCTTGTCACACTTTAAAGCTAATAGCTTTCAGCCAGATTAGTTGTGACAGGAATTAATAAAAATTTCTCTTCCTTTTAAATTATCTTTCTCCTTCCATTTCTAACCGTATTGGTGGGGCCTATTGTACACCGACTGCGTCCCTTGCAGAGGAATAAGATTACCCCACTAACTCAAGGGACAGTGGAGTCACCCTTTCGTTGCCATAACTTCCCAGTTCCACCCTAACCTGGCGTAGTAATACCTTTTAGGGTTCCATATATATGACAATTTGATCAATATAAAAATTATTAGTATTAGTTAGGAATACTTGAAACTACACAAAGGTGCACAAACAACTGGTTATCATTAAATATGGATATATTCTTGAAACTATACTCATCTTTACAAATTATTAGCAATAGATTGGAATACTTCAAACTATATCAGTAAAGTAAGTCGGCGATCTTAGTCGAGGGTGACCCGAAGGCTCCCTTTTCAATAGCTTCTACACCGAGGTGTCGGGGAGGGTGCTACTTCATTCCCAGGATTGCTCCATTTTACCCTTGATCCTCAACTTTTAGTGCGGGATGCTAAGCAAGGCGGGCATTAAGTACCATTTTTGAGTCTTTGGTATGACTCGACCTAGGATTGAACCCGGGTCTTCCGGATCATTGGCGAACACTATACTCATTAGGAGAACTCTCTACTCATTAGGCCATTGAAACTATATAACTGTGTACAAATTATCAGTATTGATAATAGTTACTTTAGGCTATAATTGTTTACAAAGAATTACTAAGGAGTTACTAGATAATTGCTAGAAAAATAAAAGGCTGACTTCAGAATTATATCGCCCAACATGGGATGACGTGCCCAAAAACCTATCAACTGACAAAAAAAAAATCATCCCCCAAGTTCGCACCTAATGACACTGTTTCTTTGTGTGTGTGTGTGTGTGTGTGTGTGGGTGTGTTTCTTTTTCACATTATCTACTTCTCAGTTGTCTTTCTTCCATTCTTAGAATTTACTTAGATTTGCTTCTTCTGGTATATAGCACTCTGGTTACTTATGGTGTTTGCTCTTCCTAAGTGATCACTCATTTAAGTACAGCATAGACTCATCGCTATTAAAACTAGCCGTAGCTCAGCTTTAACCCAGGGCCTCTGGAATGTGACCCCCAATGAGGATTGATCTTCCTCCTCCGCTGTAACTGATCTGTGAGATTAGCTTACTAAACAAAACACCTCGGCTATTTTTCTTTCTGTCTGCCAGTATTCCTTTTATTTCCTATTGTGTATTCATTCGCTCTCAGACATTTCCCTGTGTTTATGTCTTATCCGTTGTTCTTGATTCTTTCCTTTGTATTCCTTTACGCCTTTTTATTTTCTCTGTTCATTTCTATATTCAATTGCATTTTGCCTCAGATTCATTTTAATGAGTAATTGTCACTATGTTTCATTGATTTACTCAAACACATGTCCCCCTCTTGTGTTATTATTATCACAACGTTTTGGTCATTAATTTTCAGCCTTTTTCAAGGATCATTCAAAATAGGTAACTAAGGCTTTTCGAACCGAACCCTTAAAAATAGAAGATTGTTCTCATTCTGCAGTCTATGCTATGAAAATATCTCCTATCAATTAATTCTTAGCTTGATGGACAGAATGCGACACACGGACATTTTTAAGCAGAGTATTATTAATTTTAGAATTTATTTTTTCCTTGCTGTACAAGACTAAAAAGCCTAATCTGGCCTACTATTTATCCATTGCTGGAATTAGTTAATCTATCCTTGAGATATCATTTGTCAGTCTCTTCCACTGAACCAGCGTTTATAATCTTCTTCTCTTCACTGTCTTTCATTCAAATGCTCTAATTCATTTTGTTCTTACCTTTGCTCTTTATATACTCTTGTCTTTCTTAATCCTCCTTTTTATTTTCATCTTCCTTCTGTCTAGCGCTGTTTCTACTTTATGTATATATACATATGTGTGTGTGGGAGGGTTTACTTTCTTTCACTAACTTGTCTCATTAAATTCCAAATGTTTCTTTATCATTTTACTTTTTACCTTTCCCAGACTTGTCTTATACTCGTTCTCTTCTTACTTGCCTCTCTTTTCCAGAGTCCTATCGATTCTTTCTCATCATCTTAATAGATTTCCAGCTTTATCATCTTCGTCTGTTGCACGCACGTTTCCAGCTCTTAGCGCTTCTTCAAGGTAATTCCTGAACTGGGTAGAAAAAGAAAATACGGAAACATTAAACTGTTAGAAAAACCATGACACCCGCAAAACAAAATACAAACACGAAGGGGCGGTTATTTTTTTCGTTCCGTGGGTTTAAGTTGTTTTTTTTGTTTTGTTGTGTTTGTTTTTTTCTTATTTCAATGCTGCTTACACACAAATACAGGATAAATAAACTCGCACGAATACGCTCACAGTTACACCTGCATGCTCATACATCCATGTAAGCAGAGATTCAATAAATAATAATAATAATAATAATAATAATAATAATAATAATAATAATAATAATAATAATAATAATAATCTAAACATCCAAATAACCATATGCCTCTGACAAACACACATATGTGCAAACACCCACCTAACTTCGAAGGAAACTACGAAGTCCTCAGATACAAGAAACACAATAACATTGGATAGAGCAAGTTTTCAATTACAAAACACTTTTTTTCCACATAGTCACTATAATTAACTATAAATATTAGACAGTAATGAAGAACTTACCTTGCTATCCTTGAGATTCATTTCAAAGCTCAAGCCTCCTTAGTTTATTTTGTTAGCATTTTTTACGGTTACAAAAGTAGAGGTTAAATTTTCCAGGCAATAACACACAGGCGAGCACATACATACACATGCATATATATATATATATATATATATATATATATATATATATATTGAGAGAGAGAGAGAGAGAGAGAGAGAGACTTCTTACAGATAGTAGGTGAGCGGGCGTCTTATTTATGTTTATAAGTAGATTAATAAAGTGTCAAATATGTTGCCCAAAATACAGATTCTTTTGCTTTTATCTGCATAAATGTTTGAAGAAGTCTTCTTCACGTGCTAATGTTGTAGGTCTTCAATAGCAGTAATGAATATGAAAATAAGTTGTACAGCTGAAAAAGCTTTATTACATGAAAGAAATAATCAGATAAGAGGACACATAAAAAATAAGATACAAAAAGAGTATATGAAGGTGTGTATGTAGAAAAATCCTTATAGTAGTATGTACATGTCTGGGAAATGTTATAAGAGTAACGAAAGTGCTGTCATAGAACAAAACTGTACTTACCTACTTTAAGAAATTCCTTGTTGGTTAACAAAAAGAAGAAAAAGGAAATTTATTAAAACAATAAATGGGCAAAGATGTTTAATCTGAATTTCACATAATTTCTAACAAAATTTGCTCACATGCAAGGGAATGATGTCGTTGACCTCTACCAGTTTCCATGGCAGCAATCTAAATGAAAAGTACGACAAAAAAAGAAGTCGAAATAGATGTCGAAATAACAAGGAATTTCTCTGCAAAATTCCACAGCAGGTGGGAAATACAGCCGAGAAAAGAGAACATATGGAATTAGTCTATGTTTGCACTGGGCGCGGTGCTATGAATTCGATTAAAGATGTATATGGCACTGAAAGAATGAATGACGCTACATATCTCGCTTTCATTAAAGAAAAGTGAAAGTAAATTTGATAATTTTAGTCCCTCTACTTAAAACAAAACAAATTATTCAAATACTTAAGCTTGTCAGAATTTTCCTTTCTGGAAAACAAATGGGTGAGACTCGTTATCAAATATTCTTCTCGGAAATAAAAAGTCATTTGAAACGCATAAAATACTTTTGTATTTTTTCTAGCAACACATATTCATTGACTACAATAACGTTTACAAAACTTGAGGTTTATTGATAACCTCTTGTTGATTAAACACACAATTCCTTTTCCTTCTTGTTTTTTCAAAGTTCGTGGAAAGTTTGTTTTTATTTTCACAACCAAATCATGTCTTCAGGAACCCCTACCGTAAGTCATAAGGTTGATGTCATTGCCAGACATATCCTGCTGCTAATTTTCCCGCCATGACAATCACTTACATTTAGTTTATTCGTTTGTTAGTTACTTTCTTTTTATACATTGATTTGATATCTGTACATAACTCTAAAACTTCGCCTTCCATTTTGTCTTCCCTTCGCTTTTTCTCTTCTCCCTTTTACTTCGTTGAGACTTGTTTTTCTTTTTTCTTACAATTCATTACGAATTTTTTTGTTGTGCAATTTCATAAACAAGTTGGAAATTTTTATCCCAAGATTTTAAATCTATACGTCCTTATTTCTCAATAAAATAACAGAAAACAGAAAAAATATACACTTATACACAATTTAATATTAGTATGAATATTCATTATACATGAATATTCCTTCCTATTTATGGGATGTTTTTTCGGATAAGATATAAATATAAAGATATTTGTAAACGTCCCATAAATGCGATGTTAATACCTCTTACTACCGCTGAGGTAAACAAAAGTTTTAAGGGTTTTCGTTAATTCCGTTGGAATTTGTGGAAAGGCTGCTGACTGTTTCGCGATTGTCAAGTGTGAAAAAATGTTTTATATTGAGGTGACTGATTGAGATAAGAATTTTATGCTTTTCAAAAGATCTATCAGACCCAATCCAAGTTAAGGCTGAATAGGTCTGATTTGTTTTTATCTTTAAAAAATAGTTTGGTTTGACATAGAAAATGTAAACTCATTTGTTTTATTTTATTTAATTTTATACGAGACGTACCCGCGGAAATTCCACCAATAAAATACAAGGAGCACACAATAAATTTCCAGACTTGTGCCGTAGTTTAATGGTTATCGTTGTAGGAAATGGACACGGCGACACGAGTTCAAATCCTGGACAAACTGATTGCATGTCACATAGCACTAATATCCTTGGGAAAAGTATGAATCCAATTATTCTCCCTCCAGCTATCGGTAGGACAGACTGATTTCTTCTGCCCTGTTAAGGCAACTAGTCTAGGAGAAGGAAAACTCTGAATTCAAACCTGTTTAACTCCGTTTAAAAACTGACCTTGTGTCATATCCTACCCGAGCGGAGGGGTTGGTAAATATGATAAATTTCCAGACTTTTTTCGTATGGGCACTTTTATTAATAGTACCCACATGAAACTCTAGTCCCCTTCTAAGTAATCTCCTCCGGCCGCAATGCATCTGTTGTATCGTTCCAACAACTTCTGGAAGGCCCCATGGAAGTCTTCTTGTGTGAGCGTGTCAATGACCTTCGTCACAGTCTCTTTCATCTCCTCAGTTGTCTCATAACGACAGCCTCTGAGCTTAGGGAATGAGCAAAAGTCACAGGGAGCAAGGTCTGGACTATAGGGAGGCTGAGGAACTGTCTTGATGCCCATCTTGGTCAAATAGTCTGTGACAAAGATGGAGTTGTTGACTGGTGCATTGTCCTGCAGGAAATGCCCCTGACCCGATTTGAAGAGTGCTGGCCTATTCCGACGGAATCTCTTCCTGAACTCCCTTAAAACCTCAATATAGTTACCCTAACCCTAACCTTTTGGTCAATCAGCTCTGGCGTATTGACATCCTTACTCCCCCCACACATCTCATCCTTCCTCACAGACTCCCTACCTTCCTTGAATCTCTTATGCCACTCAAAAACTGATGCTCTATTCAAAAGCAGTCTGAAGCATTCTAAACGTTTCTCTGGTATTTTTTCCAAGTTTAAAACACAATTTTATTGCATATCGTTCTTTTAAAGTGTCCTCACGTCCAGATTGCATTTTTGAAATTCACCAGCTGTGACAATCAGGCTTTAGTAGGGTGTATTCCATTTCCTGCTGTAGCTGTTCATTTGAACCTGAAATCATAAACATTAGTCAGTCATCTCACAAGATGTATACCAATAACATAGTGAATGTTCAAGAGTCTACGACAATTTTAAATGCCCGAACAAAAAAAAATCTGGAAACTTATTGAAGCAGTTGTACATGCTGAATAATAATCACACGAATTTGAACTATACATAACATTCTGATTGATTGTTTTGGAATTTAGCGAATGGATAACAACTCATATACTAAATAAGAATAAATCAAATATAACTTTACACAAGTAAAAAAAAAAAAAAAATTGAACAGAAAAATTGAAGATTCGGTTTTACCAAGTATGCATTTACCCAACCTCTCCACAGCATACAGAATGTGACACAGGGATGGTAGTTAAGCAGCGTAAAGATGGTTTGGATCTGGGGTTTTCCCTTCTCCTAGATTGCTTGCTTGACCAGTCTGCCATGCTATTTACCCGTACTGAAAAATGATTGTATGTAATTTGCATAAGAAGAGATTTACATAAGAAATTTGCATATGAAGGGATTTGCATATGAAGTCATGCTACTTGAACAAAAGTTAGGATAAACAAAAAGAAGACCTTGAGTAACAGACCGGAAACAGAATAACTTACTTAATAACATGAAAACAAGCTCATTACATACAAGTGCTTAGCTCTTCTATTTTAAGAATTCATTAAAAGTAAAATCCACAATAGTTCTGTTATCTTTTTTAAGTTTCCATTCATCGACAATTTCAACAACAACAACAACAAGCTTGAGTATAATTGCGATCTCGTTCTCACACACCAATTTCAATCTGAAAGTTCAATCTGACGGCGTTCACCTGGGATAAGTGTATGCCTGTTTGATGTTAAGATTCAACTGCGTTCCTCAAACCGATCACTTTTCTCTTCGTAACATATATGAAACATTTTACACTGATCTGTTCGGACTTCGAAAAGCCCATGTATAACATGCCCTGTCGGCGGGACGTAGAATACACTGATTGTATTTCCTGCAGATCTGTAAGACTTTCCAAATGCATCTTATAGTGAGGCTCCAATTCTGAATCTCTAGAGAATACCTCCTCATTGCCACAACTCCCAAATCCACTCTGACCCTGTGCGATTGTACCTGTTAGGGTTCTATCAGATTTGTTTGAAAATTATTTGTATTTGATAGGCATTCTTGATACCGTATAACTGTGTAAATTATTTGTATTAAGAATAGTTATTTTAAGTTACGATTATCTTCTAAAGATTATTATTATTAGTTAACAGAAAGCATGTAACTGTGTGCCGACAAATGATTATAATTAAATAGAAGTAGTTACTTGAAATCACATAATCGTTTTAGGTTTATTTTATTAAATGAAAAGTCGACCTTTGATGGTAATTAAGTAAAGTTGGCGACCGTAGTCGAGGGTGACCCGAAGGCTCCCTTTTCAATAGCTACTACACCGAGGTGTAGGGGAGGGCGCAACTCCATTCTCTGGATTGATCCACTTCTACCCTTGATCCTAACCTTATTGTGCTGAGTGCCAAGCAAGGCAGCATCAAGTACCATTTTTTTAATCTTTGGTATGACTCGACCTGGGATTGGACCCCAGTCTCCCGGACCATTGAATTCACAATATTGTTTATATTACATATATATATATATATATATGTGTGTGTGTGTGTGTGTGTGTGTGTGTGTGTATGTGTGTGTGTGCGTGTGTGTATGTGTGTGAATGTGTATATGTGCGTGTGTGTGTGTGTGTGTTTTAAGGGAATATATCTTGGTAACATTTTTTATCAAACACAAATAGTTCTCTTTACACATTGCTAAATAGTTTCAAGCATCGCTATAAAATACTAATTATTCAATTTAATACTAATTACTTATTTACACACAGTTAAATGGTTTTAAGTATGATAAAAGGAACTTCTATTTGACCCATGGATGATACCCTAACAGGTACTAACACTTCGGGTCAGAATGCACATAGGATTAATGGCTATGATGGGCTATTCCAAATTCCCCAATGTTCCGATACCGAAGACGGAGTGTCTTACCTCTCTGTTGAGATGTAACATCAAATATATATATATATATATATATAAATGTAAATGTTTGTTACTAACCGATAATCTCCAGTTTTATGCCACTAATTGGTTAAAAATTTTCAGAGAGTATTTTATTCGAATTCAGGAGTGTTTTTATATACTTATTATCCAAAAATATTACAATAATTAAAAAAATATTTTTAATAAGTCGTTTTTCTCCGAGAAAAGCCGAACGCGAAAACATTACTCCCGTTTTCCGAGAATTTTACACGTGATTTTTTTTCTGCTTGGTCACTTTTCTTTCTTTTTTGGTTGACTTAAACAGAGACACTAAACTTTAAACCATATTTCGTTGGTTCAGTAGTAAGTAATTTTTTTTTATTCTAACGAATTGTTTACAAAATATTTTGTATTTTTTCAATATTCCTTTATTTGTTCAACGAAAGACATCCATTAAAACGTTTTCTTTCTTAAACCATATTTCGTTGGTTCAGTAGTAACGAATTGTTTACTAAATATTTTCTTTTCTTTTTTCAACATGACATTTTTTTTCTCTTAAACTTCAACGAAAGACATTTCTTAATAAGTTTTCTTTCGTTTATTATTATCGATAAGACACTAAACTTTAAACAATATTTCGTTGGTTCAGTAGGAACGAATTGTTTACTAAATATTTTATTTTTATTTTTAACTTCAACGAAAGACATTACTTAAAAATTTTTCTTTCCTTAATAAACTTTAAGCCATATTTCGTTGGTTCAGTAGTAAGTAAATTTCTTTTTATTCAAAAAACTTATTCTTATATTTTTTCTTCACAATTGATATCCCATTTATTTTGTTGTTTAATAAATATTTTATGGTGTGCCAATTATCATGTTGCGAAATATTAACCAGCACAAGCTTTGTAATGGCACACGTCTTTCAGTAAAAAAATGAATGACCAACATCATAGAAGCAAAAATTTTGACAGGGACTTTCAAAAGTGAAGATGTCCTCACCCGCGAATTCCTATGATTCCAACAGATATGTTATTTCAATTTAAGAGATTGCGATTCCCAATTCGATTGGCATTTGCAATCACGATCAACAAAGCACAGGGACAATCTTTAGAATTGTATGGCTTATATTTACACACTGATTGCTTCTCACATGGGCAATTATTTGTTGCCTGATCCAGAGTCGGCGATCCAGAAAATCTCTTTATCTACACGGAAACTGGAACTACCAAGAATATTGTGTATCCACAAGTATTGGAAAATTAAACATATTTGAAACATGCATTTTCTTTTTTTTCCCATTTAAACAAACTGAGCCACAGCAACGCGTGGCCGGGTACAGCTTGTATATATATATATATATATATGTGTGTGTGTGTGTGTCTCTGTGTGTGTGTGTGTGTGTGTGTGCGTGTGTGTGTGTCTGTGTGTGTTCCTATCCGATATTTTGAAAAGATTAAAGTACAATAATCTTATTATAATTATCAAATATCAGTTCATCCATACACCGAAGGCTACGCCATTCTTGGTTCGATTTCAAGCAAACTTTCAGAAAGTCTTAGAGTTATGCCTAGAAATATTTTAAACACTACTCAACAAATTTGGCTCACATTCGTTTTACTGTTCCCATCGCTGTACATCTCACTCACTCTCTTCGTAATCATGAAGTGAGTGCCTCTCAGTTGTAGCCACGTGTCATGTTTAGAGGAAATCCATTTTATCTCAGCAGTCACCATTAACCCAAAAGGTTTAGAAACCAAATTTAAATTTGAAATTAGCCTAATACAACCCTCAAAGTTTGAAAAATAATAAAATTGAATATTTGTCAGAATTTTTTTTTTTTTCAACGGTTTTCGAGATATTTGGGCCGATAAGATAATCAAACAAACTCGAAACAATCTTCTGTCCACCACACTCGATACAAACACGGCAGAAACCTGTTGTGAATAAATAATAAAACAGATTAAAGGTCCTTTAAATACGAATAATATTCCAAACTTTACTAAATGTGATCCTACATCATTAATTTATTTATTTATTTATTGATAATGATGATCTCCCATTCCGTATGTATTATGCATTGCTGATCTTAGAAAGGGGGAATTCTCGTGGAGTAGTAGCTATGCGAGTTCGAATTACAATCGAGCAATCACATTCACTTTCGGTTCTCTTTTTTCTTCCCGGCAATGTGTTAAATAGTATCAATGCTGTTCTGCATCAAAGATGGTTTTGGTATTAAATAACCCTCGAAGGTTGATATGCCTTTAAACAAAGAGACCAAACAAACGAAATCATCAGAGAAGTTAACGTATATGAAATATATAGAAAATAAACTCCTAAAAATAACTGATGTAAGTTTATGCAAAAAAAAAAAAAAAAGGATTATAAAAATCAGTTAAGCTAAGCGTAGTTGTGGCACAAAGTTAGAAGTATAATGCACCCAGCGAAAATCGAACTCACTGCTGATACTCCGCAAGCCTAGCTCATGAAACATTACACAACATGAGGTACACCCCCTCATCATTTGATAATCTCAACTTAATTTGGCACATGGCAAGAAGTTTGGTTCACACCATGAGAAATGAACTCACTAGTGATTGACTGTTAGCCTTCTGGCCATTCGAAGTGCCCCAAATCATTCAATAAGCTAAACTCAACTTGGAACAAGGCCAGTGTTATAGGGAACCTAGTGGCAATCAAATTCATGAGAAATAGTCTGCTAGCCTAGTTACCACCGCAACAGCTTCAAATTTAGATTATATTATTTGATATCTTTAAAACTATATGACTGACTATACTAAGCCTTGTGAAACACACACACACACACACACTCACACACACACACACACACATACGCGCGTGCACACACATACACATTTTCACAACCCTCCGGGTAGGATTGGAGTATGGCGTTTTTTTCACAGCCGCATTCTTGTCTTTGGGTGGGAAGAAACGAAACAAATAAGGCGAGACTGGACCACACGACACTATTCGTATTTGGGGTTGCTCATGCGTTTGCTCCTGGCTCCTCTATTAAATTGACCACATACTACAATCCAGATGTAGTTCAATATTGCTTTTGTGAATCTTTCAATTTACACAGCAAATAAAGTTATCGAACGCTTCTTCAGAAATGAAACGATGCCTCCCTGTGAAAATATTCAGCAACGAAACTTCATCCAGATCTCATCATCACCGTTATCATGCTGCCGATAGCATGGATTCCTGTGACTCTCTCTCTATCTCTCTCTCTCTCTCTCTCTCTCTCTCTCTCTCTCTCTCTCTCTCTCTCTGTGTCTCTCTGTCCCTCCATCTGACCTGTCGGCCATCGCCCTCATTAAGTCCTCTAGATGGCATCCAGACCTTCCATTACACAAACCATTCAAATAAGATGAACAAGACATGCTGGGCACGAACTCATGAGAGACATTCTTCAATGGATTCCTACTCATGGGTACACCAGTGTTGGCTTACCAGGAAAAGTTTACATTCGTCCAGATCAAAGTGGGCTTATGGTAAAATCCGTTGTAAGTACAATTTCATTCTTGCATATGTTCGCCACAAGACGCCTGTGATTATCAGGCATTTTACAAATTGCAGATCTGTTAACATAAGCTTGACAACTTTTGTATTGCTTCACGTGGTGCATTGATTAGAAAATTATACAACTAGACAATTGTCAGTAAGATCAATTCTCACTGAATGTCTGATTCGCCTTGTCACCTAGGGCTGTATAATATGCCAACTGTATCTCTGCAAAGAGATGAGGCACCTCAACGAGGTTACCTGTAGGCAGTGGGTGCTGACCCGTAATGCCTGAAGAAGGGATCATAGCGACTGAGCAATCAGCAACCGAAATTGTCAAGTGACATATATTACTCCACTTTGGCCCTTACTGGGCAAGACAGGCGCTCGGAGACGCCCGATCCGATGAATCGTACCATTTTGGTATCAAACCAAATAAAGCTAAGTTTAATAAGTGACTACATTGATAAATGTTTCTTCATTTCTGTTATTTATATTTTTCCATGTTTTTTTTTCTCTTTACATCGTATCTTTTATCTGTCATTACTACGTTGCTTCTTTGTTCAGTCCTTTAAATAAATGATTCTTCCTTTTAAGATACTAAAGGCATGGTTGGCGGGATGGTTAAACGGGCATTGGGGACGTAAGGGTTAGGGAGACCCGGATAACGTAATCGTAAAAAAAAGTGCATTTGACGTTATGACAAGGCCGCATGCGTCTGGCCTTTTGCCAAACTAAACTAAGCTTAGTAAATCAGAACGAAAATTCTTCTTTCATAACTTGACACGATGGTGAAGCAGAGATTAGACTGGTTGATTTTATCATGTCAATCTGTATAGGATTACTTAACGCCGACTGGTTAGGGAATCACCTTCATTTGACGATCATATTTTCATTTTTGTATTGTTGTTTCTAAAGATTTTTTTTGCATATTATCGAATTCGGATAATTTTCAAACAGTTCTATTTGACCCATAGACGGAGCCCTTACAGGTACTACCACTTTGGGTCAGGGCGGACCAGGGAGAAATGGCAATGAAGATGTACTCCACATTTCCCAGTTCTCTAGTACTGGAAATCTACTTGCAAATGCAGTTTAGTGTCATACCAAGGTCACGAGGAGATTACAGATATACTTCCAGTCACTCATTTTCTACTGACCAGGTAATATTTCACGAACTTTAACTAGTTTGGTACAAATCAATATTTCAATGTAAATTATAATTAATCTTATCACCATTTTCTTTAAGTTCTAGTTTCTTTTTATTATTAAAGCATTGTTAACATTATGATTAACATATATTTATGTTAATGAACATAGTAGTTCCCGTCTTTCTGTTTAGTCATTATTTATGTCTTCAACTTGTCAGACCCTATATCTTGACCCTCCCCTTCCGTCGACTCCTCCTCCCCTCCTTCTCCTTTTTTTCATCGATTTTTGCTCTTTCTCCCGCCTTACATCTCTCTCCACCCATTTTTTGCTCAATACGTGACTGCTGCCTGAAGGTACAAGTTGCCCTTTACCATCCTGACCTAAGTGCTCGAGGCCCGTCGATGCCACACTTTCCAGCCTCGACCTGAGATCTAGCGGCTCTGATGATGGTCACGGCCACATATTTTGCTTCTTTTTCCTCGACAGTTCTTTAATTTAGCAGTTCACTTCATATGCGACCTCTTTGCCTAAAAGGGTTACGTTTCTCATGCGAAGTGTTATCGATTTATATGCGCAAACTTCGACTTACAACATCTCGGCAAATACAAACGATTACAAAAAGCAAAAAAATACCCACGCGTACATACATACATACATACATACATAGCACTGGTGTACATGTTGCCTATATCATGATAAATTCGTATCTTTAACTGGTCAGTTTGCTATGAATTAGGTTGGTACAGATCCGTTGCCAAGTCATACGAAACAATTGATTTACATGATAGAGATCTACTTTGATTTATTTATCCTGTTCATTAGTTGTTTATGGAAGCACCTAACTTTGATCGTATTCATTAGTTGTTTATGGAAGCACCTAACTTTGATCGTATTCATTAGTTCTTTATGGAAGCACCAAACGGTTATAATCATAGGAAATGTACTCAGTGATCCGAGTTCAAATTTTAGTCCAAGCTGTTTGCGTTTCACATCGCGCTAATGTTTTTGAGAAAGGCGTGAATCCCTCTTTTCTCTCCATGGCAGCTATGGGAAAATAAAAGAGCAAACTAGGCACTCTTACCTTGGTAGGGTAACACGTCTTGGAGAAGGAAAACTCTGAATTCAAACAAAACACTGCTTTAAAATTAGGAGGGGCATTCGACTCGTAAGAATTTCTAACATATTGATAGATCGTTCCAAATTCGTACAAGTCTGTTGAAGACTATGGGAAAGGAAGGAATTGCATCACCCCCTTCCTCGAAATTAAGCTTCCTTGGTATTTTCTGGTAACTCTGGTTCCTGTAGTACCAGAAATAAAATTAATTGCAGTAAACTCATTAATTCTTACCAGACACCCATCTGAAAGAAAAAAGAAAATCTGGATTTGGGAAAATATAATTTCTTAAAACTTTTATTTGCATTGTTCAATTTCAGTAAAGTTGGTATCGTTTTGTAGGTTTATATCCTAAGATTTCATTATAACTGTAAAAATCATGAAAATGATGACTTCCCTAAAGTTAGAAACATCAAATCAATACAAAAATATCTAAATTTCAAGTGCAACAATCGCATAAAAAAGTATTTACATCCTCCAAATTATTTTCCTATTGATTTCAGTTCTGTTGATGAAATCATGTTACAAAAAAATAAATGTATTTTCATTTTACCAAACGCACCAATTTTTAACACCTTTCCGGAGTAGCCTGAAATAGGAAAGAATCTCTAACTTCTCTTTGATTTAAAATTTTTTATAAACTTGGTATCATGTTGTAGAATGATAATAAATGTGTCATAAATTTTATCACAAGTAATAAATTAGATAACTGATGATACCATCAGATGGATAAAGGTAAAATAATAGTGAGCAATGCAAAAAAAGAAAATGTCTCAATTTCAAATACCTCAGAATCAGAAATTAAATAAAAAGTTTATCAAGATAAATCATCAAGGATAACAATACAATTAGAGGATAAACATCAATTATTTTATAGTATACATGTTATGATAAATAAAAATAGTCAATCACAGAAACGTACAGTTCAAATTGTGAGATTTACATTCTTAACAGGTTATAAGTGAATTTAATATTGAGTTGATAACTTTGTTTTTGATTGAAAAATAAACTGATATTTACCTAATGATATATTCTAGTCACCATTTACTAAGAAATCTTCATCAGAATCCTCATCACAACTGTCATTGTCAACTGACATTTTATTCAAATCTCTTAAGTCGTCAAAATTGTCAATGTCAAATCACACTCAAAGTTTTCAAGAACATAGACCAGCTGAATTGGCATGATATCTCCACTAGTCCAATAAAGTATTATTCTATCATCTTTACTCTGGGTGCATTCATAGCCACTGATTGGTTGAGGCCCATCTGGCATAATTATACCTGGTAGTTGATACGATTTAAATGTTCCTGCAGTGTATCAGTGCAAGGTCGTAATACACTCAAGCCAAAATCTCCTACCATATTTTCATTGCAGCATGAAATATGTCAGTTCATTAATACTCACTTATTCCTATTCAGAACACAGGTAAATTCCTCAATGAAAATTAAAGGGTTTTTTTTCATTTATTTGCTATGGCTCTTCTAATTTCATAAACACATCCTGAAACTGCTTGTTTGTTTTTCCAATAAATTTTATGGTGTTTACCTTTCTTTTTCCCTTTAAAAAACTTGTACTGTTGCAGTTAGTAAAGGCGAAAAGGCCAAGTACAGTATTACACAAATTTTGTGTTAGTGAATCAATTGCTTTGCCAATATTGATGCAACGCTTTTTGCTCTCTTTTCCTGTTTCGAATGACACTTCAAGTCCATGTAATTGACATTCATTTCGACTTTCACGTCGAACACGATCTTCAATGTATGAGTGAAGATCTCGTGATGATCACATCAAACGTCATTGTAAGAAGATTGCGGTCTGCATAAAACTACAATTGAAATGAACGTTGTTTTATATATATATATATATATATATATATATATATATATATATATATATATATTTTATATTTATCTATATATTAGGTATGATTTTCATCAATATATATATATATATGTATATATATATATATATATATATATATATATATAGTCACAAATTAATTGATTTTGGAATGGCATTAATGCCTTACAATTTTATTTATTTATTTTTCCCTGATATGACTGCAACCAGAAACCCATTTCTTTTGTCAAGTTCTAGGGTAAGTTTATCATTATTACTATCAATGTCGTTTTTATTTAATACTTGAAAATAGCTTTATACATGCATACATATATATATATATATATATATATATATAGTCATTAATCAACTGATAATGCCACAAAAATGTAATATATATATATATATATATATATATATATATATATATATATATATTAATGACCATATCAATTTTTACCTGCATCATAATATCAAAATAAAAAGGGGAATAATCATATGTTTTTACCTGAGAGACTTTCGATTTTGTACCACAAAACTTTTAAATGATGGACTAGATTATTTATAAAATTCCTCTGATCAACTTCAATATCCCCAATCATTTATACAACATTGTAAAATAAAAGCTTTTAAAATACGCAACCGAAAAAAGTTTTTCAGACAATTCCAGTTTTGATTATTCTAGTAATAACCAAAACATAGATATATTACACTGGGCAACAGTTTTTTACTTCTTTAATGTTGTCTAGATTTCTACAACTGATTTAGGGTATTTTTGTACTGCTTAATTAGGAAATGGCATCCGTTTCTCTCCATCAGGTCAGGTTTTGTGCTAAGTTGATTTGAAAAAAAATCAGATCTCGTGACAAAATCAATTACATTTTTGTGGCATTATCAGTTGATTTTTGTCAACACATATCATCCTAAATATGTTTTTAAGAGAAAAAAATGTTTTGCTAACAACATACATTGATTACCTGATAGAAACATCGATTACTGTAAACTGAATAGTGGGCATTGATAAAGGTTAGTACTCGTAAATTGGATGTTGCTTCACCATTGTTCAAACTTCAGGGCTTGAACTCCCGTTTCTTCGAACATCTGGAATGCTCAGCGGCAGGGATCTCTCTTCAGATTCCAACAGTAGTCAGCTATCATGACTGCGTCCCAACGAGCCTGATACCTGGTCTCCATCTTTTTCAGGTCCTGATGGAATCTCTCCCTCTGCTTGTCACTAATTGAACCCATGTTCTCAGGAAACCGGTCCATACGTAAAAATAAGTAGTGCATCTTGACGCTCATGTTGCAGCCCAGGTTTCTGAAAGCAGTCAACATGTTGTTGACAATTTCTGCGAGGTTTTTGGCCTTATTATTGCCAAAAAAGTTCTTCACTACCGGAACAAATGCCTTCCACGCTTCCAGTTCCACTTCGTTCATTGAGTTTTTGAAATCTGGATCTCAGACGAGCTGCCGGATCTGAGGACCGTCAAAGATGCCAGCTTTCAACTTCTCCATGGTCAATCCTGGAAAAGCCTGGCACAAGTAAGTAAAGCAGTAACCATCCTTGTCCAGCGCCTTGATTAAGTCGAACTTGATGAGCAGCAGTGGGAAGAGTATTCTGTCTCTGTCCACCAGAGGGTTGTTGATGACGTTCTTTTCTTTGGAAGGCACCAATTCCTCCTGCAAAGGCCAGTCCTTCTTCGTATAATGCTGAGCACGGTCCCTACTATCCCACATGCACAGAAAACATGGGTCCTTGGTGAAGCCAGACTGTTGTCCCAACAAAAAGTTCACCATCTTCAGGTCAACACAAATAAACCACTTATGCTGATCATAACCAATTTTCTCCAGCACATACTTCACCGATTCATACTTCTCCTTCAGGGTAGTCGAGGGAGTGATGGGTACAGAGGCAAACTGGTTGCCGTTGTGTAGCTGAACACATTTCAGAGATCGCTTGCTGCTGTCAATGAACTGTCTCCAATCTTTGAGTTCGTGCTGTGGCACTCGAAGCTTGAGCCGAAGCTTTGCAATATCTGCACAGTACACCAAGTCCTTCACTGTAGAGAAAGGACGGAGGTACTCTTGATGCCAGTTTCGGAAGAAGAATATGCGGGCACTGTCAGTGAGGAGGTTTTTTATCTTCAATCTGGATGCCAGCAGCTCGGCTGTGTCCTTTGACAAGCTGAGGTCGCGAACTAGATATTTCAACTTCTTTTGGGAAAATAGATGTGGACCATCATAATTAAGAACCACTTCTTCTTCGTTTTCATGTCCTTCAACACTGGAGGAATCTTCGTCAATAATGTCTGGAAGTTCTCCGAAGATAGGCACGGGAATTTCATCACAATGAGTTACCAATTTTTGGAAGATTTCGAGGTTTTATGACTTCAAACTGATCTCTTTTCGACATAATCACCCAGAACTATCAGACCTGAATACTTCTTGTCATTAAAATAATCATTTCCAATCAAAACAATTATTCGACATGGCGTTTTACCCCCACCGACTTATCAATGAATTTAGAATTTACAATTAAGAAACAAAACATGTTTTAATTATAAAGATTCTAAAATGTTATATAACGTACATAATAAACAACACAAAAAAAATTGTTGAATCCAGAATTATTTTAAATTATAATACTATTAAACAAAGGCAACGATTTTCAACTTGTCACTTTATTTAAATTAGTTTTTATTTACTATTTTTAAATTATACATACATTCAATATTTTTTATATGGCCCCTAATCAAAATATTTTCTAAACTATACTTTTTTAATTGTAAATAACATATACGTTACTTTAAGATAAAAATGCAAATAAAAATAATAATAGAGTTCTTTAAAAAAATGTTTTTAAAAAATTAAAACTATAGATACATTTTTTAAAGAATTTTTATTAAATTTCTAATTCTATAAGGGTAATTTTATTTAAAGAAATTAAATCTTTAGCGAATAAGTAACTCTTTTTCGAAAAAAAAAGATTTTTTTTTTAAACTCACAACGTCGCATACATTTTAAAGCAGAACGTTATTAAGGATAACAGAACGCCAAGAATCTTCTCATTTTTTTTTTTTTTCGTTTCACTTTTTCATTTAAAAATAACTTTCGAATGGGACATAACATTACATACAAATATGACCCTGAAGATGGTTTATAAAAAACACAACAACGAAAAACCCCTAGCATACGTCGCAACCTACAACAAAAATAACCCAGAACTATACACAGAAATAATGAAAAAACTTAAAGAAATTGAAAACAAAGACAAAATCAAAGAAATACTAGACACAACAAAAATAATTAAAAGCCAGAGACAACCCCAAAATCCGAAAAGAATACTCACCTTTTCTACATTCGGAAAAAAACATAACACAAGGAGTTACCAAATGCAAAAATAAACGATGTAAAATATGTGATATAATCATAGAAGGTAAATCCTACACCTTTAAAAACCCGGAAACCAAATTCAAAATAAATAAAAATTTAACTCAAAAAACGAAGTATACATAAATGAATGTAACGAAGGCAAAGAAATATACATAGGGTCAACACAGGCACTAAATACAAGAACATCACTTCACAGGAGTAATATCAAAATAGAAGAAAACAGAAAATTAAATGTTTCGAAACACCTATATCAATGTAGCAGAGAAAAATTTAATTTTATGCCAATCTCTCAAAACAACGACTACACGCCTCTTCAAATACAGGAAAGAAACTTTATAGATAAATTCAAACCTAAGTTAAATAAAACATGAACCATACACACACACACAAACGGAAATAAATATACATATATATAAATATATATATATATATATATATATATATATATATATATATATATATATATATGTGCGTGTGTGTGTGTGCGCGTGTGTGTGTGTGTGTGTTTGTATACACACAAAAACATAAGTAATTAAAAACCATTCAAACTACAAACACTAGTAAATTAAAATCTCATTTAATACCCATTAACTAGACCTTATGCCAAACATGTTCTCAAACAAAAGAAAAAAACTCAAAACATATACACACACATACACAGACACATGTATACATATATATAAAAAAAAAAGAAAGAACTACCAGTAAATTTAAAACCACAAAACTCCCCATGATACACACTTACACACACAAAAAAAAGCCGATAGTGAAACACAAAACCACTCCAACGCCAACACACACTCACAACTATAAACATATCAAATATGAAAGACGGGTAAAGCAAACCAAAGTTAACACACTCCAGGAAAGAGGAACAACAACTCCTATATAGACCAGTTTGACCGACCTAGGGTCATTTATACTGGAAACAAGAGTGAGTTCAAGTCTCATTGAGGACCTCATTAAAAAGGCCTTGTGCCATACATGTTCTCTGACGAAAGCAACAAGCTGGAAACATACATATATATAACACGTATATAAGAACAAAATAAATAAATTAGAAAATACAAATCTCTTCGTAGACCTTCCTATTTTAAAATATATCCTTATTCTTTCTTTGAACCTACAACAACGATCTTTAAATATATATATATATACTAGTCCCTCCACACGAGCAGGATATGATTCATGGTCATTTTAAGTGGACTTTGTTAAGTTTGAATTCAGAGTTTTGTTTCTCCTAGACTGGTTGCCAAACCAAGGCTAAAAACCACAGTCAGCCCTACTATTTACTCGTAGCTGGAGGTGGAGTAGTTGGATGCATACTTTTCATAAAGTTATTAGAGCTATGTAAAATGCAAACAATTTCGTTTCTGATATGAACTCGGGTCGACATGTCCATTTCCTCCGAAGATAACCATTACTCCACGAGAGCCTCCTTCAACTGATCATTATATGATTTCGGTACTGAGCTCTCCACACTACTGATATATATATATATATATATATATATATATATATATATATATATGCGTGTGTGTGTGCATGTGTGTGTCTGTGTATTGTCTATTTGACGGTCTATCAATCTTTGTGACTTATTTAAAACCGACTCCAATAGTACTATTACATTCAGTTTCAGACTTATAACCATGGGAAAAGTATTAACTCAATTTTCCCCTTAGCAATTGGTTAGATAGTATCACTACCGTTCTTCAACAAGGATTTAAATAAGCCACAAAGATTGATATGTCATTAAAGTGGTGCCCGTGGTGTAATAGTTATCGTCCCAGGATATGAACACGGCGATACGAGTTCAATTCCTGGACAAGACTGATTGCATTTCACATAGCACTAATACCCTTGGGAAAGGTATGAATCCAATTATTCTCCCTCCAGCTATGGGTAAATAGTAGGACAGACTAGGTTCTTCAGCCTTGGTTAGGCAACTAGTCTAGGAGAAGGACAACTATGAATTCAAACCTGTTGGACACCGCTTAAAAAATTGACCTTGTGTCATATCCTGCCCGAGCGGAGGGGTTGGTAAATAGGATTAAAGAAACCAAATATATATATATATATATATATATTGTCATCCACAGACAATGTTTCATTGCATCACAACTCTTCAATGTGGCTAGACACGCGAGACACTTCAAATTGGAATCGAAACCCGCCTAACTTTACATCAGACCGATAACAAACATCTCAGCCTTTTGACAACCTAATGTTCGCTCGGGAATATAACGCATATGTATTAACTTTCGTTTGTTTACGTTTTACGTTATCAGTTACCGGAGTGCTCAATTCGTTAGAAGAGCGTTGCATTACGTGGATGGCAGCCATTAATTACTTCACCAGAGTGTTCAACTCTCAGGCGTGGGGAGCGGAGGTGTGTTCTTGAAATAATATATATATATATATATATATATATATATATATATATATATATATATATATATATATATATTAGTAATAAGGATACATCAATGCAAGATTTCTAAAATAACAGATCATATAAAGCTAACTTGAACGTACTTGAATAACAAAAATAATTTTCGAATACATTTGATACGTCACCAGTTCATTCTTCGTCGCTTCTTTAATATGAACACTTTTAAAACTATTTTGAAAACTTTCTTAAAAATAATTTTCTTCATAAAATCTTTTCTCTTGACGATGACCAAAGGTTGAACTAGTTGAAAACAATAAAGGAATAATGATACAAAAGTCTTATCACTTTTGTTATATATGTATATATATGTGTGTGTGTGTGTGTGTGTGTGTGTGTGTGCGCGCGCGTACGTATGTGTGTGCACACATTTTCAAGTGTGTGATTATACTATATTTTACAAATAAGATCACACATATTCACGTATGTATAATCTATTTGTATTATCCACATAATCATGTATACATGCTCATTTAATACATTATTATATCTTGGTATTCAAATACTTATTTCTTCCGCTGTATTATTATGTTAGGTTTTATCAATATACACTCACGCATATTCACATATATACATATTTGTATTGACTTTTTTTCGCATGTATATGGACATTTCAAACACATCAACGTTAATACACTTTTATTCTCCAACCATGTTCTCTTCTTTTAGAAAGAAGAAAGAAAAAATAAAATGTTCGCAAATCTGCTTCATTTACTGAGAGCAAAAGTCACGCGGCATTTGCACCAGTCCGAAAGTTGTTCCGAATTCTTGATCTGTAGTTTTTAACGTTAATCAAATACTCCAACCAGATTTTTCCCGCCAAAACTGCACAGAAAGGTAGACCAACAATTCTGTTCTTTGTCTCTCCTCTTCGACCGAGCTTTCAGGCTTGTGACCCATTCACCGTATGCTTAAGGCGAATAATCTCTTTACCATATAAATTCCGTAGTTACTTTCTATAACTAAATTTACCTTCTATCACTAGCAATCTTTTTTCTTTTTTTTTTTTTTCTTTTTTTTGCTGACGACTTATATATTCCAACGTTACACACAAAATTCCTCGAATGATTCTGTAATTATATTGTGCATAAAGGAACAGTTATAAATACAACTTTACAATATTAGAAGTTATGAGATTACGTTAGACAAAAATGTATTTTTGCTTTGATTTTATATCTTTGTTTTTATTTTGTTGTCTTTACAAGTAAGTGCTGAAAAGTTCAGTACCCTACCAAGAATTTAACGGCATTTTTTAAAAAGATATTTTATTTATTACTTTCATGTTATTTACTTTTTGACAGGAAAAGTTTTCTGTTGGCCAAAGAATCTTTGAAACTCTCGAAATTCTCGTATTAATGTCTAGACATCAGCCTGAACATCTAGACATTATCATTTTATATTATAAGTCGCTCAGCTGTGCATTTGTCTTCATTTAAATTTAAGATATTTACATTAAGAATTTAAAGCTTCGATCTCGATAGTTTTTGATTATGTCACGTATTCCCGTCTGTATACATAACTGATGACATTTTCATTTTGAAGGAATCAGCGATAATGTCCTTTACTAAATCTGTTCTTTTATGCAAACGATACCGATGAGCTCTCTTCTTAGAATTCAGAGACCTGCTGATCAAATTATTTGTTGTCACAAGGTTAGAATTATGATGAATCCAATGAGAATTGAACGCATTAGTTTGCTTGCTTAGCCTTTGATACCAATCAAGGCGAACCACTTTGTAGTTTGAATCAATTTAAATAAAACCTTGAAGACTAGAATATATATTCATGTAAATACAGCTATTAACATATTTCACCTGTAAGATTTTTTTAACTAAAGAAAAAATACCCACACATGATAAATATATCCTACGAAGTTCATATCCTCCGATAGTAACCATTACACTAGGCGTGCTTCCATCTCATTTTATACGCTACAGTTATATTACTTATTCTCATTAGAAAGTG